>JAWNPG010000009.1:3992500-4450000 GCA_035045145.1 Drosophila meridionalis | reverse complement strand
AACAGCAACAGCAGCAGCAGCAGCAACAACAAAAACTTTCTCTGACCAAGAATGCGCGCAGCTGCAACAGCAACAGCAACAGCAACGGCAACAATAGTGTGTGTATGTTGAGCCTGCTGGCCAAATGTAGCCGTAGTCCAGTTCAGTTTTAGTCCAGTCATTCATGCGCTAGGCCAAGTCACTCACACACACACACACACTCACACACACACACACACACACACACATGCAGTGCTCAGTTAGTTAGAGCTGAAACAACAACAACAACAGCAACAACAGCACCCGCCGCGTGTCGATTGAAAATTTATGATCACAATTTTGGTTAATGCATTTTCGTGTTTGTGCCATGATTACCAAATGTTATTCACGCTCCAGTGAGTGTATTCACATGTCTGTGCGTGTGTGTGCGAGTGTGTGTGTGTGTGTGTGTGTGCCTGCCTTGGTCTTAGCAATCAATGCCAAAATGGCGCGGGCGCAGTGCGACTTTTTGGTATTTACGGTTAACTAAACATTCCAAACGGGCCACGACAAACTCCGCCAACTACCGACTGACCAGGGTTGCCAGGCACATCAGTAAGACACTCAGACACACACACACACACACTCACTCATACTCACACACTCACATCTCTTTAGATTCATATACATCATTTGATTCAATATTTAGTCCAGTTAACTAATATTTAGTATAATTAACTAATTACAGCTAGTCAAATCATATTTGATATTATATTTGTTGGCCCAGTGGCAACTCTAGTTAGCCAGCCGCAAAAACTGCCGCTGCCAGCAGCAGCAGCAGCAGCAGCAATTCCAATGGCCGCTTAGCAGCTGCTGTAAACATATTTTTGGCGTATTTCCGTTTTGTAAACTGTAAACTGCTCTCTCGCCTGACTAGGCAAAATGCATGTGGCATGCGGCATGCGGCATGCGGCATGCGGCATGTTGCTACTGCTACTGCAACTGCTGCTGCTGCTGCTGCTGTTGTAGTTGCTCCCATTTTTGGGTTAGGCGTAGGATTGTTGACTCGGCTAATGTGTCTTGTAATTTGCATGGCCATTTGTGAAAAGTGAAAAGCGCGCCGTAGCTTTTCCAGCCAGCTAGTGTATGTGTGCGTGTGTGTGTGTGTGAAACGTTATTTTCGGCAGCTGTTTGCCAATTTTTCGTTTTTGTTTCTATTTCTTTCAGTCTCTTTTTTTTTGCGTAAATTATGCGGCGCATTTTCGTACCGTTATGCGCATTGGATAAACAGTAGCACTTACAAACGCCTTTTATGGGCGGCGGGGGCAAGCAGCAGCAGCAGCAGCAGCAGCAGCAACGGCAGCAGCAGCAGCTGACCAAAAGCGTCGCTCGGCTTTGCGTTTATTCAAAATAAGCAAAATGTTGCCCGTTGCCAAAATGGTCAAAAGACGAAAAGAAAAGAAAAAAAGGCCAAAAATGAAATGAGAAAAGGCTAAACAAAAAAGTGGGCAAAAAC
The DNA here is from genome assembly GCA_035045145.1 of Drosophila meridionalis. Lineage (NCBI taxonomy): Eukaryota > Metazoa > Arthropoda > Insecta > Diptera > Drosophilidae > Drosophila > Drosophila meridionalis. Next base: position 4,448,526 of record JAWNPG010000009.1, on the reverse strand, counting down.
TGTTTATGGTTATGATTGCGTCTATGCGAATGCTAAATATGCCAAGGAATGGTAATGCGATCGTCGTTGCCGCTGCACACGTGGGCGTATGAGCAATGTTGCTGCTGCAGCGGCCACTGCTGCTGCTGCTGTGCTGCTGCTGTTGCTGCTGCTTTCACACACAATTAGCGTGTGTTGCTGGTGTGCGCCGCATCTTTGTGTGGGTGAGCTACGAGAAATGCCTGGCCATAAATCATGCCAAGACTTTGGCTATTGTCGCTGCAACAGCAACTGCTGCTGTTGCTGCTGCTGTTGATTGTGTCAGCAACTGCTGCTGCTGCTGCTGCTGCAACGGCAGCAATTGATTTGGGCAACTTTTGCCAGTTGCTGCTGATTGCCAGTTGCCTTGCTTTGCTTTCTTTTTCTCGTGTGTGTCGCGCGTTGCTTTGACTAATGATACGAAATACGCAGCAGCAACATGTTGCTGACACGCGCGCATCGTTAGCAGCAACCAGGTGCGGTTGCAGCTAGCTGCGTAGGTGTCAACCTAAGCAACATCAGCTTAAGTTTCATGCGATTGTCATTGTTGTTGTTGTTGTTGCTGTTGCTGCTGCTGTTGTTGCTCTTGTTACTATCAGCAACATATGCTGTGTTGCTGTTGATTGTGCAAGTGTTGCTACTGCATTCAGCAGCACTCGACATACTTTGCTCTTGCTTTTGTTGTTAATGATTACTAGCAACAATTGCTGTCGCTGCTGCTGCTGTTGGAATGTTGTTGTTGCTCTTGTTCTTAATGAATGGATTGCTGTATGTATTATTGTAGCAGCAACTGTTGCTGCTGTTGCTACAGTTGGGCAAATGTTTTGTTTCTGTTATTGCAATTCGACACCTGTTGGCGCTTAATATCAAAGCCAGAGCTGAGCACGTGAATGCTGTAAGCAGCAGCAACAACAGCAACCAGCAACAGCAACCTGTTGCTGCCTCTTGTAGGATCATAATTCACACGCTGCAATCGAAAAGCAATAAAAGGCGAGCAGCGGCAAGTGGCCATCATCATAAACGGCACGATTACAGCTCAGACGCCTGGCCACAGCACCAACACACCAGCAGCAACGGCAACAGCAACGGCAACACGAACGATAAATCGATGCAGGGACAACAGGTGTCCAATAACAACATCCACAGCAGCAGCCGCAGCAGCAGCAGCAGCCGCAGCATCCACAGCAACAAGAACAACAGTTGCCTTTTGTGGTTGCTGCAGCTTCCGCAATCTCACTGGCCTTCGACCAGCTTTTGACACCAACAGCAACAGCAACAACGACAACAACAACAGCAGCAGACGTCGCGCTCTCTGTAGGTCTCTGGGTAACAATGCCAAACACCGCAAAGGCAAATGTCCCAAGCGCCTTGCCCCGCAGCTTGTTCGGGGCCAATCTGTGGCACGCAGTTGCCCAACTCTGGCCTCGGCTCTGCCTCAGCCTGAGCCCCACAGTCCAGGCTCAGGCTCTGTCCGGCTCCAGACAATGCAAAATGCTGCAGCAATTGTCAATTGATGCAAAGTGCATTTAATTCAGTTCAATTTTAATTATTATTATATATTGAAATTAAACATTAAAGGAATTAAACTCAAATAAAATAAAGAAATAAACCTGAACTTGCGAAATGCTTATTTCTATAGATAGTTAAATATTTAAAAAAATTTATATTTTTGAAATTTGACACATTTCCAAAGGACAGTCATGGCCACACGACTATGACCAAGTGCAGGCCAAGGTTTTTTATGCTCTTTTTCTTTTATTTTTGTCTATGCGACGGAAACGAAAAGGAAAATGAATAGCGCAGAAAATAGCGCAGAGCAAGCAGCAGCTGAAGAAGAAGCAGATAAAATAGCGCGCGTGCAACCTTGAGATAATTTAATCGTTTCTGTTTGAGAGCAAACACACACACACACACAGATAGTGAGAGAGGGAGAGAGAGACGAGTGTCGATCGTTCTAGCCAAATGCGAATTGCCAACAAACAATTGAAACACATTTTACAAGGCAAAGCGCAAGCACGAACCCAAAGCGAACGCAACGGAACTGGAACAAGTCCAAGTGGAACGCATTGGCAACGAAACACACAAAGTCAGCAATGAGTTGAACTAGGAATCATGCAAAGGCAGCACAAGATCTAAGAGCAACAATGGAACATTTCATCTGCTTCTTCTTCTTCATCTTCCTCATCTTCTTGCAATCAAAGTCTTTGCTTGAGGATCTGCAAACTGAAAGTCTGAGCAGCAAGTTCAATACGACGAGACATTGTCGAAAATACTTGAAGACGCATCATTAGATTCCGCTTCCAAAAATAAACAAAAGAGCAGCAGTAGAAGAAGCAGCAGCAGCAGCAGCAACAGTTGCTGATGGTAAAAGAAAGCATTTCTTTATCGATGCGAATTGTTGTTGTCAAGCACTCGAAGTGAACTTTGCACAAGGCAACAGGCACAGACAGCGAGGTCTCAATGTTGTTGCTGCTGCTTCTATTGCTGCTGTTGTTGCTGCTGTTGTTGCTGCTGCTGTTGCTGCTGCTCCTCGTCTCATCGTCAGCAAACACTGATAAATTATTTGACAGATTATATTTGCGTTGAACTTTGGCAACAGTCGGCGGCTGCATTTATTAAAAATAAGAACACACGACGCCAGCGTAGAGCAACAATTTGCACACAAAAATACGTTCAACAAATAATAATGGCATGACAAAGCACACAAATGCCCAGCTAGTAGATGCCCTGTAAGGCAGCACGAAAAGTTCTATCGATAGTGAATTTTATTATTTGTGTTTCATTCATTTGCAAGTGTGGAAGATGAGTGAGAGATGGAGAGAGACGGGGAGAAAGTGAGAATTTGAGAGTGATAGAAAGATAGATAGAAAGGGAGAGAGAGATAAGTATGCAGCACGATTAGTCAGCTGATATATGAATGTCCATTTTCTATACAGATTATATATATTATATATATTCAAATGTTTTTTTATGTTAATTCGAAATATAGTAGAATATAGAGGGTGTATGTTCATATATGGTATATATAGGGTATATACATGATATTTATAGGGTATATAATATACAAAATACTGTTATATTAAAAGGTTTTTCAAGACAGTTAAAGGTAAGGTAGAAATCTAATAGGATACATGGGGTATTTAGGTATTTATGGTATATATAGGGTAAATAAAGAAATTTTAGGGCATATAATATGCACTCTATAACATAGTATGGTATAGCACAGAACATTTTTCAAGATACTCAAAAATTAATTAATTACATACAGGATATATATGGTTTATATAGGGCATATATAGGGTATATATAGAATTTATAGGGTATATCATATGTACTATAACATATTATATTATAAATAACAAAACGTTAAGGACATACAGGGTATTTTAGGCATATATGGTATATATAGGATATCCAGACAATATATTTTTATGATATTTATAGGGTATACATAGTACAACTACTTTTTCTGCTTCTAGCACAAATTCTAGGCAATCTTTGCAGCACACATCAGCAGTCTAGCATGCCCATTGGTCCGTTTACAGGGTATGCAATATCGACTACAAACGCCTAGAGTGAAAGCACGCGGGCAAGCGCTGAGCGGAAGGCGGCAAAGACTGACTGCCAGGCAGCTGCTGGAGCCAGTGCCCAAGCTGTAGTCAAGCCGCTGCACAACACTAGCCCGTCCCAGCCCCACCCCCTCTACCTCCCCCCACCTGCTGCCTGCTGCCTGCTGCCTGCCAGCCTTGTGCTTGTGCCTCTGCAGTTTTTGCCCGTTGCCAGTTCGTTTGCTAACAAATGAGCGTCATGTCTTTGCCGTCGCAAAACAAATCTGAGCAATTTTTTATGATAAATAACACCCGAGCCAGAGAGGGAGAGCGAGAAAGAGAGCGAGCGCGAGAGAAGCAGTGAGAGAGTGATAGAGTTAGATAGAGAGCGAATGCAAGAGGAAATGAGACACATGAATATGCACTAGAAAATAAACGTAAGCATGCGAGTGTGCATTGCGTGTGAATGTGCGCAAAAATACCCTGTAAATACATTTTATGATACATTTAATGCAATTTGAGTGCATAAAAGAGGATTAACTAGGGATATTTGGTGATATATAAGGGATATATATATATAGGAAATATATAAGGAATATGTATACAAATATTTTTCTATAAATATTTGTATTTTTTATGAATATATTGATTTATTTGCTAGATATTTATATATAACGTATAAAGCAATATATTCATAAAAAATATAAATATTTATAAAAATATATATTTATATAAATACATATAACAGATCTGATATTTAATAATACATAAGTTCTCTTTATGCCCATTGAGGCTAAGTAAAACAAATCAGTATCAGTTTCTATTCAGTTTTATATGGTCTATATACTGTAAATATCGCCTATATAGTCTATGGATGTTTAAAAATGTTTTAGGCTTCAGTTCAGATATACAGAGATATATAGAATTAGATAATTCTCTTATATGGCTAATACTTTTAACAGATTTGAGGTTGTCCAATTTCATTTTTTTTCAATTTTACCCTACATACCTCATAGATATGTTAAAATTTGATCAATTATTATATTATATATATATTACATATATTTAGTAATATTCTAAAATTGATTTTACTGATAAAAAAAACGTTATTTGGAAAACAATTTGATAATAATATTAAAATAAATATATTTTTTTCTTCATCTATTACTAGTTAAGTTTTCAATATGAAACCAAAATGCCCGCCTCTAACTCTTTTACAGGGTATATACACATGAGTGCCCGTGTGTGTGTGTGTGTGTGTGTGTGTGGAAACTACATGGCATAGGCCAAGCTAAGCAGGCTGGTAATATTTAGTGCGGGCCCCGCAGGCGCTTAACGGGGTGCAAGCGGCGACGCCACCAATTGGTGGGGCGCAACGTGCGGCTGGCTGCGCGGCTCAGCGCGGCGCGGCGACTGCTGCAACGCCGCCACTCGGCGACTTGTGCAAACAAACAAATCGCTGCAGATTTATTTTAGTGCAAAGCGCACAGCGAAATTGCTCAGGCATGCGTGGGTAGCCAGAGAGAGACAGAGACAGAGACAGATAGAGAGAGAGAGGAAGAGAGACGGGGCGCTCGTCGCCTGCGCGCAGTCGCAGAATGCGGCTGGCATCGATGTGCGATTGAAAAATGCGCGCTTTCAGCGCGGTAATTAAAAGATGAATCGTTTGGCATGTGGCAAATCTAATAAGTTGCCACAGAGCTGGCCGCAGAACTTGCAACAAATGACGTGTCATTAAGAGCGATAACGCCCCATTTTCGTGGCAGCAACGAGGAGGCAGGAGGCAGGAGGCAGGAGGCAGGCCAAGCTAAGCCATGCCACACGCTCCACTATATGATTGATGCCAGCTTTTATGGCTAACGGAATGTGGCATGCAACAACTGACTGGGCAGCTGCCAGTGAAAGTTGCACCCCTACCCAAAAAACTACCAAAAAAAAAGAAAAAGAAAACGAAATGAAAACGAAAACGAAAACGAAAACGCGAATGTTGCCCGTTAAGCGGAAGCAACCTAACGGCACATTCCATAGAAACGTCGCACAATTGGCCAAGTCAAGGCAGGAACTGTTCCTGCAGCTGCCGCTGCTGCTGCTGCTGCACGTGCCACAACTTTCACCTGAAGCGAAGGGTTGCCCAAACAACACTCATTTAGCTGATAGAAATCTTCCCCTCGCAGCTCGCGAAATTGGGTCAGCCGAGAGCAGCTGACGCGAGCCGAGCAGGGCGAGCACACAACATAACGGAGCGACCCTCTCAATCAGTCGCCCAATCAGTCAAGCGTTTGCTGTGTGTGGAGCACAACAACTGCTCTACTTCCACTTCTCTGATAAACACCTCTTCAGCCAAAACAGTGTTGGAAAACAACATGAAATGGGCTAGAATGAGAAATGGCAAGGATCTTCCAGAATTTAGTCATCAGAGAAGTTATACAAGTCATACATAGAAGTTCTAATCATTTGTAGTGTTGTAAAATGCCAAACTATTAAATATGGTAGTGTTGCAAATGATTTCAAGTAGAAAACAGCAATTCATACAAATTTAAAACTCTTGCATATATAAGCAAGTGCTATAAGTATGCCTATTTGGGCTCTATACACATATATTTCTAAGAAATATGCCCTAAAAGTAGTGAACTCTCAAAGACAGTGTTGTAAAATGTCCACAACCTAACAGCATAGGTAATAAAAATATACATACAGTATACGAAGGTAGATATATGATAGGCATATAACTATATAATTGGTATATGATGTGTTAATAATCGGCTTATGATAGATACATTATAGGTATACGATAGGTATACGATAGACGAATGATAGGTAAATATTACTTATATGATAGGCATACAATATATGCATATATACAATAGATATATACGATATATGTATATATATATGAAAGATATACAATAGGTAGACGATAGTTATATGATAGGTAAACGATAGGAAAAATATAGATGCAAGTATACGACAGGTATACGATAAATAATATATGTATGCAGGTGGATATTTCTATAAAATTTGAAGTCTGTAACTCTTAAAGATTCCGAGATTTGTTTATAGAGACAGACAGTAGGACGCGTAGACAGATGGACGAACCGACGGACGGACAGGACTAGATCACATCGAATATTGATTATGACTGGATATGTAGACCGTGATACAAACAGAAAAAGACAGAGAGAGAAGGAAAGAAAATATATATAGAGAAAAAGAGAAATATATATACATATGTATCTAGAGAGAGAAAGAGGAATAGATATATAGAAAGCGAGCAAGAGATGAGAGAGATTCTTGCTTAGCTATCCATTAACTCGGCAAAATGGGGATAAAGAAAGAGATATAGTGTTCTAGAGATAGAGAAAAGCTAAGAGAGAAAGACAGATTCTCTCTTGCTTAGCTTTCCATTAGCTCACCAAAATGCATGTCCAGAAACGAAATGAAACGACGACAACTTAATGGACTCGCGATTCCAGGTGCGCACTTACCTGCAAATGGAAGAAAAAAAGAAAGAAAATGGCAATTAGATAAAGGTATTAATAAGGGTAGCATAGAAGTGGCACAAACACACACACAGACACACACACACACACTTATATAAGAAGGCCATCGATCAGTGGAACAACAAAGCGAAAAGCCGCCGCGCATTGTGTGAAGTATAAAGAGAGAGAGAGAGGGAGACAGAGAGAGAGAGAGAGAGAGTGAGATGAGAATGCATTCGATTGGCCGAGCCTCAATTGCATAAGTGCGAACTGCAATTAAGCACAATTCAATAGCGATTCAGAGTCAAGTGCAACAGACACTTGCAACTGTGCAACTGTGCAACAATCAACAATCAGGGCAGCAGCAGCAACAATTGCTCTGAAAATTGATTAAACTCATTCATCAAAATCGAATGTGTGGCAAGTTCAAGCAGCTGCAAAGCCAATTGCCAATTGCCAATTGCCGTGGCAAGCGAATCAATTGTTGGCTAATGAAATTATGGCAAGTGCAAAGAAGAAGACTTCTGAGTAGATAAATATATATATAGAGAGAGAGAGAGAGAGAGGGAGGGGGAGAGAGCGAGGGGTAAACAAACAACTTTCGAATGACCAGTTGACTAACTAACTAATTTCTGTGAGAGAGAAAGGCAGCGACGGGGCGTGGCCACAGTTCACTTTATGCAGTTAAGAACAACAACAACAACAACAACAACAACAATGCGTTTGCTTGTTCGCCAAATGCACTTGGGGTGGGCACAAAAGAGAGACAGAGAGACAGAGAGAGAGAGGGAGGGTGAGAGAGGGAGAGGGCCAAAGCAGATATGATCCAATTCAATTTAAGCGCGTGTCGCATGCAAACGACACAAACAGCAAATAGTAAATTGTTGTTGTTGTTGTTGTTGTTGTTGTAGCTGTTGTACAAATGCAATTACAACTAAACACACACACACACACACACACACACAGACACGAAGAGTTGACGCCACCGCCAACGACGATGGCGACGGCGACGGCGTCGCACTTTTTTTGCTGCTTTTTTTTTTGCTCCGCCCACTTTTCCCACACCCATTTTTGTTGTTGTTGTTTTTTTGCAATGACGACGCCGTCACGAAGAAACAACAGCAACAACAACGCTTCAAAAGAGAGAGGATACAACAACAAAAACAGCTTAAAATTAAACTTAGTGAAAAAAAAATGCAACAAAAGCTCAAGCCGAAAACTGAGATGCACTAAAAGTTAATATATATATGAATATAATATAAAAATATATATAAATTAAAAAATATATTTTAAAAATATAAATAAAATAACAAAAGTCATTGAAATACAAAGAAATTGAATTAAAAAATATATTTTAAATAAATAAATATGTATTAAAAGCAGAAAACTGAATTCAAATAAAAAAAAAATGTACTAAATAAGTAAAAATAATTTAATAATATAATTTTTAATTTTACCAAGTAATAAATAATAAGCCAGTAATGGAAATATTTATTTTAAAATTAAAAATAATATTGTTATATGAAAAAAATATTAAAACAAAACGATTAATTTGATAAAATATAGATATATTTAAGGTAATATAGTACTAAGTATGTGTAGAAAACTTTCATATATTTTTTATTACATATGCAAATATAAATATACAAATTTAAAATTTAAAAAAAATTTCAAAATCAAAAATTATTTTTAAAAAATAATAATACACAATAAAATATAAATAAAAATACATAAAATATTAAAATTGAAAATAATTTAGTGCAAAATAAATATTTAAAATAAATAAAAAATAAAAATTAAAAAAAAAATTCAAAATAAAAAATTATTTAAAAAAAAAAGTAATATACAATAAAATATAAATAAAAATACATGAAATATTAAAAATGAAAATAATTTAGTGCAAAATAAATATTTAAAATAAATAAAAAATAAAAATAAAAAAAAATTTTAAAAATCAAAAATTATTTTTTAAAAATAATAATACACAATAAAATATAAATAAAAATACATAAAATATTAAAAATGAAAATAATTTAGTGCAAAATAAATATTTAAAATAAATAAAAAATAAAAGTTAAAAAAAAAAAATCAAAATCAAAAATTATTTTTTAAAAATAGTAATACATAATAAAAATATAAATAAAAATACATATTAAAAAAATATTAAAAATTATAATTATAATTATAAATTTAGTGCAAAATAAATATTTAAGCTAATACTGAAATATGTATACATTTTATTTCAAACATTTTGTTTACTGTGCATATATTTAATTATTTATAATATAAATAAAAATGAAAAATATTTGAAAAATATAAAATTACAAAAACAAAGCTAAGCTTGAAATTAAAAAAAAAATAAAGTCAATTGACATAACCCAAAAATAAAAAATTAATTTTAAAAATATATAAATATTTATAATTGCTGCTACTATTATATATGTTTATCCATGTATGTATATATAAATATATTTATATTTTATTCAATTTTATACTATTATATTATTATTATTTTATAATAATTTTTTTTATACATATATGTTTTTATAATATTTTTCAATTAAAATGTATGATAAATATATATTAAATAAATTATTAATATTAGTTCTATTGTGAACCAATTTCGTGCAGAGTTCATCTCTCTCAATCTCTCAATCTCTCAATCTCTCAATTGGCGCTGCCTTTGCCCTTGCCACATGACATGACTTTTCATGCCTTGCTCTTAACTATTTTCCTATAGGCAATTGTAATTGAATCAAATTTATGAGTCTTTCTTGAGGACGGATGAGCTGTATGTGTGTGTGTGTGTGTGTGTGTGTGTGTGTGTGTGTGTGTGTGTGTGTGTGTGTGGCGGGCAACTGTGTAAACTGGGAAATGTGAAATGGGAAAACTGGGCAGCAGAGCCAAATGCGGTTCACACCTGAGCAGCGCCTCTCTCTCTCTCTCTCTCTCTCTCTCCCTCTCTCTCTTTTCTTTTCTTTTTTTTGTGATCTCTGTTGTCGTTTTTCTCTCGCCATTTCGTCTATTCTCATTCGCATCTGTTGTCGTTGGCTGTCTGTCAGCGCTGACGTTGATGAAAAGCGTTGCGGCACTCGTGGGAAAATCGACGCTGCTCCTCTTGGCCCGCCCACCGCCTGTGGGCCCCTCCCTTGCGCTCATGTTGTTTGCGGTTGCAGCGCTATATATATATATGTGTGTGTGTGTGTGTGTGTGTGCCTCTCTGTGTGTTTGTATTGCTGTTTTTGGGCTTTGCCGTTTCGTGTGGGCTGATGAAAAAGTTTCGCCGCAATTCGTTGCACTGCATTAAGCAAAGCAGTGCAACAACAACAACAACAACAACAACAACAACACCAACAATTGCCAAGCGAAAGCAACGCAGTTGTTGTTCTCATCGCACCTGGTTTACCTGCGAACTGTAAAAAAACAGATCGCTACTTCGAATGCTGACAGCCTGCTACACTTCTTTCTCTCTCTTTCACTCTCTCTCTCTCTCTCTCTCTCTCTCTCTCTCTCTCTCTCCCTCTCTCTCTCTCTCTCTCTCTCTTATCGGCACACGCATGCCGCCCACCTACTACTACACACAATGCTTATCAGTAAGCGTCGCTGCCGACGTCGACAGCGCAGTCAACTGCGCTGCATATGCATTTCGAATTTCACATTTCTAATTCTAAATCTATTTTCATTTCCAAATTCTCGTTTTGTTTTGTATTTTTGTCTTGCAAATTCAGCTGATAAGCGTCGCAGTCGATAGAGCTGATAAAAGAGCAACAACAACAATCAGAGCAACAGCTAACTGTTCTCAGGCGTAAAGATACCCTGCAAAACAGAACACTTTCTATGGAACATCTATATCTTTCTATACATTTCTACAAAATATTATATATTTACAGACAAATTACGATTTTAACCATATATTATAGAGAATTGAAATCTTAGTTCGAATACCCTATAGACATGGAACAATTTCTAGTAATATCTATAACTTGCAGTAAATCTCTAAAAATAACTAATTGATAAATAACTAAATCTTAGCTCGAAAACCCTGTAAAACCAGAATATCTATAGCTTCGAAAATCTTTAACTTTTACAGGGTATTCTGATATTTTATTCATATATATACATATATATTCAAAAAACTAAAATCTTAGTTTGAAAACCCTATAAAAACCGAAATTTTGTTAGGCATATCTATAGCTTTCTGTAAGTTCCTCGAAAATCTTTTCCTTTTACAGAGTAATCGAACTGAGATTTTAACAATATATTTAGAAAATGAATATCTTAGTTCAAATACTCTGTAAAAATTTAGCACTTTCTAGAAATCTCTATACAGTTCTATAAGTTTCTAGGCAATTTTCAACATTTACAGTATATTCGAACTGAAATTTTAACCATTGTATATAATTGAGAACTTAGTTCCTAGAAAATTTCCTATTTTTACAGAATATATCTCTATTATATAACTCAAATCGAAATGCTGCATTCATAAGCTATCGATTGACGATTAATTCTGTCGTTGAGTTGAAAATCTTTGGTTAGTTAATAAAGACTAGACTAGGAATTACGGCTTATAACAACAATACACTTATGATGCCCTTTGAAGATCTGCCAATAAATTCAAGAATCACACTAGACAGATCGATTCAAACGATCCTTATCTAGAAATCATAAGATATATGTATGTATATATCCAAATATATCCGAATAGCATTTCATTTACATGCACAAATGATCCAAGTATTTCCTACAATTTCCCAGTAATATATTCTTTAAGTTGTACAAATAAATTTCCTAAAAACCCCACAAAAACTGTACTTCAGAGAGACGATTCCATTCATTGCAATCGAACTGCTCGAACTGATCGAACAATGCGGATCCAATGCTAAAAAGAACTAGTTCGATAAAATAAAAAAAAAAAAAACATGCAGCGACGCTGTGCGTATACGTTATATGACATAGGGGTGTGTGTGTGTGTGCGTGTGTGTGAGTGCGGCTTATAGCGTATACGCCGTGTTTTTAATTAGGCTCGCGATTCGCTGCAATTCGCATCGTTTGCCATCGTTTACTTGACTCACCCTGTTTGCTTATGCAGCAGGCAGCGACACACAACACGATAAAGAATTTGTTGTAAACTACAAACAAACAGAAAATTATTTGCACAAATGTTGGAAAAAAAAAACAGTTCGTTCACTCTCTCCCACTCTCTCGCTCGCACTGGCCCTCTCTTTCTATGGTTATAGGAAAAACGTGGCGTTCATTTCTTGAGCGCTGCGCGACAAATCCAAAAAAAAAAAAAAAAAAACGGAATTAAATAAATGGGAAACACACAAAAAAAAAAAGTACACAAAATAATTAAAGCAGAGCAGTTAGCGGCAGCTAAATTGCTCGAAATTACAGCTATAGCAGCAGAGCGCCAGGCAACAACGGTAAATGTGCGAACGGCACGGACTGCGTCCAAAGGAATTTGCGCATATGAACACGTAGACGCAATGCTGCTAAGCTGACGCAAACGCAGACGCAACGCTGGCGCGACGCAGACGCGGCGGCGACGACGGCGATGGCGACGGCGACGGTGGCGGTGACGGTGACGTTGACGACGCAGGCGAAACGTTACACGAGCCGCCCACGATTCCCGCAGCAAAACCAACAACAATACAGTGTGACACGTTTAGCCTTGAGATCGCAACCAGCCGCGTGCAGCAGGCAGCATGCAGCAAGCAGCGGGCAGCGACGCACGCGTTTTGCGCGCCTTTTTGCAACGCACTGTCAAAGCGGAAATTGGCAATGGCGACAAAAAGAACGAAACCAAAGCAGAAAAGTGAACGAAAAGTGCGTGAATTGTTGTTTGTTTCGCTGATTGCGGGTGGATGCGTGCGCTTCGAGTCGAGAACCCACTTAGAATGCAACGTCAGCGACGGCGACGACGACGACGCACACAAATAACTAACAGCGACTGTAGTGAAATGACAACTGAAACCGCAGGCGAAATGAAAACGAGTAACGACAACAGCGACAGCGACAGCGACGCTACTGCAGCTGGCTGGCTGCGCTCAGCGTTGGCGTACGAAACGATTCTAACGCAGCACGACGCGGTCTTTTGCTGCTGCTGTGTTTTTTCGCATTCTATTTTGCAAGCTTTTCACTTTTCGACGACGCGACGCGACGGCGCTGCGACAATTGCACTCGCATTAGATGTAGAGCGCGCGCTGTGTGGTGAGAGCGCATAAGAGATACGGCAAAACAAAAAGGGAGGCAGAGAAGTAGAGAGAGGAGAGAGAACGCGCGCGAGCGTGAGCGTGAGAGAACAGTGCGAATTTTGTGTGTGTGCGGAAGTGCAGCGGGTGACGCAGCAACGTACAAGGCCAAACGCGTGCGAAAGAGCCAGCGCGTGTGTGCGTTCGCGTGTGTTGGTGTGTGCCAGCCCAAGCATGTGTGTGTGTGTGTGTGTGTGTGTGTTTAGCTTTCTAGTTGGCAAGTGTAACTGATCGCATTAGACGTGTGCTGAGAGCGCCCGTCGCGTGCATAATCGCACTCTTCGCACAGCTTGCGAGAGACTGCAGCCGCCCAAGCGTCGACCGCAGCCGCCCTGCGATCGGTCATCGGCAGCGCAATCGCATACTGCACGCGCGTGCCCTTGAAAACTTGACCCAAACGGGGCAGCAGCAGTAGCTGCCAAAGCGTTGACGTTGCCATGCCCCACTACTGCCCGCCCCTCGCCGCTCGCCGTCCTCCGCACGCCTGTGTGATGTTTGCTCGCAAACAAAAGAAAGTGCACAAATTGTTAAAATTCTTAAAAATAAAACAAGTTCGTGCATGTGTGCTCAAAGCAAAACAGAGATGAGAAAAAAAAACAGCAAACACAATTTTGGGAAAACGGCAAAACGCCACGAAAAGCTCGCATGTGTGTGTGTGTGTGAGTGTGTAGCGCGCGCGTGTGTGTGTGTGGGTGTGTGAACGCCAATGCTCAGCCGTTTTCATTGCCAAACACAATTTTTATACAAATGCGGTGCGGTATTTGCTGTTTTTTTTGTGATTTTTTTTTTTGCATGGCTATTTTTTGCTTAGTTGCGCAAATATTGTAAATACAGAAAGCAAAATAGAAAAGAGCAAAGCCAAAGCCAAAACTAAAACCAAAATAATGTGCGAGCAGGCAGGCAACATCAAAAGACGCAAAACTGCATGACAATAGACGAAAATGTAGACGAAGACGAAACAGTGGAGACGTAGAGCGCAAAGAGCGCGGCGCGTGTGATGCGCTGCTGCGGCCAGACAGAGATGGAGAATTGGGAACTAGTGGGCAGAAGGAGCGCGGAGCAACTGCAAGTGTAGACTTCTCCACATTCTTGTCACTGCTCATAAACACGCACACCACACATGCACACACACGTGTTTAGGTAGCTGTGCATGTTTGTATGTATTGTCTGCGCTGTGACGTTTGCGAGAAGTGCGCAAATGGGCAAAATTTTTAAGAAATTAAAACAAAATTTGATCAGCGCGAATATTGGATATCAAATATTCAAGTGAAATTTTGTAAAACTATTTCATTTACATATCTAACAGGCAATCAATTGTATGTGTATATTAACATGTATTTTTATATGTACATATGTATATGTATGTGTGTATGTATGTCTGTAGAGGCATTTAAATTCGCAGCAGCCGATGCTCTCGTGTGTAGGGTGCGCTAAGAAATTTCTATGCGGCGATCGCAAAAGCGAATTCGAAAGTGCAATGTGTGTGTGTATGTAGAGCTTACGTACTGACATACATATGTGTGTATGTATGTATGTATGTATCTCTGTAGATAAACGTTCATACATAGTTTTATGTGCGCACGCTGCCAAAGTCGCGCCAATTGTAAAATGCTCAAGGTCGCGCGGCGAATGCACCTAACTGAACAACAACAGCAATAAAAAGAACAACAAGAACAATAAAATGGCAACAACAACAACAATAACAGCAGCAGCAATGCAAGCCCGCCCGCATACGCAAAATGTTTGAATGTTCTACAAATTGCAAACTAGTGTACAAAGAGCAACAACAAAAACAATTTGCGCTCGTAAATTGCAAAAACGCCGCAGTCGCTGTCTCTGCCGCTGCCACTGCCACTGCCGCAGCCGCTGCCACAGCCCCAACCGACAGTCGACAGCCGACAGCCGACTGCAAATGAATTTCACTGTCAAGGTCGAGGAGCGTCGCTCGTTCTGATGCGCAACGCATTGCGATCGCTGCATTGCGAGCGCGGCAGAGAGGCAGCAGCAAGAGAGATAGCGAGCAAGAGAGTGCGCGCGCGCTGGCGCGTGTGGGCGCGAACGCGTTCGGCATTGACGGAAACGACGCGCGGCTTATGTAAGCGCGCTGCAATGGAGCAGTTGGCGGCAGAGCGCGCACCGTGGAGAGAGAAACATCAAATGCATACGCACGACGTCGCGTCGCCGTCTCGCGCGCAGCGACTGCCTGCTGCTGTTGTATGTGTGTGTACATACATACATACATACATACATATGTAGGTCTCAGAACCACCCTCTCGCACACGCAGCATTTCCTGCAGTTTGTCGCTGCGCATTTCATATCGCGTCTGCTTTTTCGCCATTGTCGTTGTTGTTGTTGTTGTTGTTGCAATTATTGTTGTTTTGTGTATTTTGCTGTTCGCATGTTTTTCTATCGCCGCAATTGTTTTTCTCAAGTTCGTGGCTCTTGTGCAATTTGTTAAAGCGCCCCTTCACCCTCCGCCCCCCCGCACTCGACCAACCAACCCACCCGCAGATGCGTAATAATTCACAAATTGCAGCGAGAGCGGTAAACAAAAACACTCATAAATCAAAATGTTGCGACTAGTCGAGACTCGCGGACGCCACGCCCTGCACGGCCGACGCCGACGTTGACGCCGATGCCGCTGCCATTGCCCAAAATGCAGACATAATTTGACATAAGCGATGTTAAAGTTCAACCACAAACAACATCAAAGGCAACGCGAAACGAAATAAAAAAAGCTTCGATGATCATCAGCTGATGATGCCAGGCACTGATTGACTCAACTCAACGAAACTTGACGACGACGACGACGACGACGCAACGGCGGCGATAATGTCAAAGGCAGTCGCTGCTGCTGCTGCTGCTGCTGCTCGCCCGAACACCCCCCGAAGCTGGTCCCTACTCGGCACCAGCTCTCGGTCGTTTAATCATGTTCAAGAAAAAAAAGTGCAGCGTCGTCGTCGAATGCAGCGCCTGTCAAAGCTGCGATTAATCTCACTCGGAGAGCGCAGATACGCAGAGAGCGCGCCCAGCCTAAAGCACAGTGGGCAACAGGCTAATGAGCAAGGCATGAAAATGTTTAGTGTGTAAATACAAGATGAATTAGGTGAGTTAAATGCTCAAAATAAATATTTAAATGAATTGAATAATATAAATGTTTATGTATATATTATAAATAATTAAAAATTGATTTAAAATTGAAAATAAATATATAAATAAAAAAATATACACATATATCTTGAATAACAAAAATTTTATGAAATTAATTTTTATTTTATTTTACATAATATATTTTAATTAAAAAATAACAAAAATAAAATAATAATAAAAAAATATATTTAAATAATAAATAATATTTTTTTTACTGTTAAATTCTTGACAATTTTGTGTTGTTTGCCCCACTGTGCCATACATAATTGAGATATGAACTTGGTAATATTTCATAAAAAGCCTGGCTAGAGCTGGGTAACTGGGCAATCGGGCAACTGGCCAAGTGGCTAGCTGAGTGCTGATCGCGGCTTGTTCGTCTAGAAATAACTTAATTGTCACTCAATTACTCAGTTTTCAGCTAAAAGCATTCATTGCTCTGGCTTAACGTCAGACCCAAACGCCCACCGAGGGACGGGGAGCAGGACGGAGCCAGGTAAGTTCTCTGCCAGCCAGGTGAGCCAAGTGGAGAACTTGAACTGGACGCTCGTTACTCTGGTCCTTCTCTAGGCGTGAATAATAGGCGAGAGCCTGAATGAAAATTGATGACTTGCGACAGTTTTTGGCCAAAGGGCAAATGCGGCTAAAAGAAGCCACAAACAAAACAAAATACGAAAAAAACAAAAAATAGTATGTGTGTATATATATGTACATACATATTTTATATATATATTTATATAGGAATAATAAAAAAACTGGGCACGGCCCAAGCAAAATGACTAGAACCGCACACAAAAACTCTATATATACATATATAGACAAACATATATACATATATATATATATATATATATATATATATATGTTTATATGTAAAAGCGTTTGTCATGCCTTTCAGAGTTTTGGGCTAGCCGAGATGGAGATGAGCTCCTCGGGCTGCATTCAGGGATTGCCAACTCAATGCAACCATCAATCAAATTTACTTGTTTGCCCCAGTGTAAATGCGTGCGTGTGTCTATGTGTGGGTGTTGTGAGAGGTCATGGACCATTTGGCTTTCTGGTGCGAGATTTTGATTGACGCCTCAATTGAAATGAAGCTTGATTGAAGCTCTTTAGCTGGTTTCTTAACAATTTTGCCGAGCAAAACTCGAATGCTAATGAGTTCTATTAAGATGTATTGCAAATTGTATGCCTGATTGATTGATTGACTGACTGACGAGGCGTTTGAACTATCATAACAATGTCTGTAGATTGATAATTGATTGTAAGTTTTGATTTGATGGAACTTTAAGTTGATTGAATGGCATTACATAAACAAATAAGAATTTATGGCTTGTTTGAATGATAGTGATTGAAGTTTGATTTACTGTGATTGATTCGATTTTCATTATTAATTTTAATAATCTTATTATTATGTAATATTTTTTGTTTAAAACTTTGTTTTTATTCAACAATTTTGATAGATGTGTGCCATGATTGATGAGTAACTTGTGATTGATTGATTACGCTTGAGATTGAAGTGAACTTTTGTAGGAATTTTATTATATATGAAGTGTACTATGATCAATTTTTGTTCCTATCTATGCCTTGAAAGTTGTGGTTGTTTGTGTGTCAACCATGATTGATGACACTATGATTGATGATGAATTTTAGTTGCAATTTAATTGCTTATAAAGAGTTTGCTTGATTTTTACCTTAATATATGTAAAAAATAAATGATGTGCATCATGATTGAACAAATATAGATCATTTTTACAAAGAAAATCTTTTGATTTTATTCGAATTATCCAATATGCTTTACATTATGATTGATATCAATGATTGATGCGTGATTGATTTATGATTGACGTCTGATTGATGTAGTTTTACTAATTGCTAATTGATTCGCACTCAAATTGCTTTAAGTGCGTGCTGAATTGACACTGAATTTATGCGTACATCATGATTGATGCAATTGTTACATACATTGTCAACTGGCAGCCTGATTGCTGTTAGCCGCCACAGCATGGCCTCTGCCAGAGTGCCACACGGTTCACATGCTGCCGCCGCACCACATAAATCCTAATCAAACAAGGGCTCCAAAGAAAGAGAGAGAGAAAGAGAGAGAGAGAGAGAGAGCGAAGAGGAGCCGAAGGGGTCGAGTAGGCCCCATCTATAAATCCATTAATGCCATTTACCGCATAAACATAAAGAAAACGCTCCACAAATTCCCCAACTGAGACTGAGGCCGAGTCGCAGACTCTAGCTGGGACTCCAGCTCCATCTCCCTCTACCTCTCCCCCCTCCATCTCCCTCTCCTTCTCAGGCATCAACACTATCAACGAGCGGCAAAGGCCTCCGCCTGGCCATCAGCGCGCATTGCAATTGCTCCATAAAGTAAAACTAAATTGCTCAATAATTTTGTCCACATTTGATTATGTCTTTTTTCGCTCTCTTCTTCTACTTCTCTCTTGTTTTTGTTTTCTTTTTTGGCCAAGGCGATGTTGGCTTTCAACTTCGACTCGAGCACGAAGGAGGCGCGCGAATGGCGCAGCCCTGCGAATTGCAGTCACGATTGTTGCCCGGCGAATGGGGCCCACAAATTCAAAACCCATAAAGACATCAAAGCAGCAACGCGTGTAACAATTTGCCAGCCAACCAACAACAACAACAACAACAGCAGCAGCAACAACAACAACAACAACAACAACAACAACAGCAACAAATTCATGTTGCTGAACTGGCAAACGCAACAAAACGCAAATTAACAACGGCAACGCACACACAGACAGACAGAGAGAGAGAGAGAGAGGGCACACAAAAGACTCCTAGTAGAAGAGAGACGAACAGACAGCTAGACAGACAGACAAAGACTAAGACATAGACAGCTCGGGTCGTGGCGCAGGAGTCTCTGGAGGCGCTGGCAACGTCGACGTCGACCTGACCATGGCATCCGCATCCGCACCCGCACAAGCAGCAAGAGCAAAAAATGAGAAAACCAAAAGTGTAAGCAGAAGACTTGAATACCCTAATGAAGAGGCACATGGAATAAGAGAATATATATTTATATTCATATATCCCTTAAAATTATCGATATATGATATGGGAAAATTTTAAGAACTACAAGCTGAAATTAGAAAAGGTGTTAGATGTATATAATATGAATATATATGGAATATAATATGAATATATATGAATATATTGGAAAAGTTAAGATAACGAGTCTATACAATGATTCTTCCTCTCTTAACATCCTCATATGCATATACTAATGTGCTAATAGGTAAGAAATTGTTTTTTTTCATTTCTTTCAAAACATTTTTTTATATATATACAAAACATACGTATATACCATCATATATTATCATATCATATCATATCATCTCATACATTCTGCAAAACATTGTTTTTTTTTTAAACAGAATTTGAAATTTTTTAAAAATCCTTCAAATATCAACTCTTAACATCTGCCTTATCATATGCACAAGTTGTCCGAGAAAAAACCTCGTTTCATATGATTGACTCCATCGAAAGGGCATTTGCATAAGCGATCGATCTTAAGTTGTAGTGGGAATTGGCTGATCGTAGCTCAAAGCCAAATGGCTGAGCCGAGCACCTAGTCTTAGACAATATGCGGAATTTTGTGTTCCCATAATTTGTGATAAGCGACCGATCGAACGGGCTTGGGAGAGCGCCCACCCACACCCCGAACGATCGTTGGTTGGCTGGATCGATCGATCGAACGATCGAACGATCGCTCGATGATGATGACGATGATGGCGCCTTGTGTGCCGGTGGGGGCACGATCGATGCTACAGCTGAAATGCTCATTAAAAATGTAGAAAGCTTTAAGAGAGTTAGCGGCTCTCAGCTGGGATTGCGCTGTCAGCGCTAATCGCACGATCTTAATTTACAGCAACAATCGCAGCAGCAGCAGCAGCAGCAGCAGCAGCAGCAGCAGCAACAACAACACAAACAGAAACAGAAAAAACAGGACGACTACCGGCAACAGTGAGTGAGAGATCGGCGATCGCAAACGATCTTCGAGTTGGCCAATTTGGCGAACGCAACTTTCGCTTTTGGCTGTTGCTAACGATCGTCAATCGACGGCAATTTATTATTATGCAGCGTTTGTTAGCTCGCATTTTAATTCAATTAAAAATCGGTTAGAGATCATGGTAATTATGCTACACATAAAGACCCACCTAGCCATAAAGTCAGCCAGCCAGCCGATCGCCGATCGTCGATCGCCAGCACTCGACTGCGCCAACTCGCTCGATCGCGTCCTAGATAGCGGCGCCCGCTCGCTCGCTCGCTTTTGAATTGGCTCAGCATCGAAATGCGATCGTGCGATTAGATCCAAATGGAATTATCTGATGGATATTTTGATTATCAACATTGAACATGCAGAATGAATATATGAAGAGAGAGGCATAGGCGTGATCGAGTCTTGGAAGGGAATACAATGGGATCTAATATGGGTTCTTGACTTCGCGCTATTAACTTTGAATGAACTAGATTAGATTAGAATAAATTAGAAATAGAACTAGCAAGACAACGAATATCTTTCATGGATATCTAATAGCTGTTGATGGCTTGAATGTGCTAAGAGAAATATATTTAAGCTGTTATTTCTGTCTTTCTCTTTCTACCTCCCTCAGTGTTTTACATTATGTATATTGTCTACTATTTCTAAATATCTCACCTTCAGTTTTGATAGATCAAGATAGAAAGAGACAGATCAAATCAGAATGATACTGATCGCCATAATCTTTTCAGCGTTTACCTATCTATAAGTTGTAAATGTATCACATTATATCTTGCTCACTTCGTTTTTATTTCCATATCGATCTGTCTTCCTACATTTCTATTATATTATTTTCTACTTCTTTCTCTTCCACCCTTCTGCCCTTCACTATCTTTTTTTTTCTCCCTTATTATTTCTATTTTTCGCAATATTTTAATTTCTCATTTAGTCTATCTCTCTCTCTCTCTCTCTCTCTCTCTCTCTCTCTCTCTCTCTCTCTCTTGCACATCTCTCTATGTTTGTATTACCCTCTTCGTTCTCTTTCTGTTATTTCTCTTTCTCTTTATCTCTATCTCTCTTTCTCTTGCTGTTTTCTTTTCTGTCCTTTCTCTTTATATATTTATTCCATTCTATTCTATTTCCCTCTCTCTCTCTCTCTTCCCACTCACTTCCTCTAGTCTCCTTATTCCAACATTTCTCTATCTTCCACTCTACGTTCGTCTATCGCTTTCTTCCTCTCTACACCTCTCCCACTACCACTACTTGCCTTCCTTGCTTTTCCCTTCTCTTTCTCTCTCCCCCATTGTATCTCGCCCCTCCCTCCAAAACTCGAACCAATCTATTTCACTTCTATTAGCTTTCCTGCAGCACTCAGCGGCATTTCGACAACATGACAAAACGTTGCTTAAATCGCATAAAAATGTTAAATGTTGCATGTTGTTTGCATTTTGGAGGACAACAACAGCAGCAGCAGCAACAGCAACAACAACAGCAACAACAGCAACAACAACAACAGCAACAGCGAGCAATGTTCGCCTTTTGAACAACGCGTGGGCGCACAATAGAGTTGTCGTTGTCGTTGTTTGTGTTGTTGTTGCTGTTGTTTGTGTTGCTGTTGCTGTGCCGCTGCGTTTTTTGACATTTTGTAACACGCGCTTGCCAAGCGGCATAAAAATTGACATATTATAATGTCATTGGCGTTCCCGATTTGCGCCACTGCGTCGACTGCCACAATTCGTCAATTCGTTTGGGGCGGCCAGCGTGGGTGGGCAGCGCCACAAGAGTTATGCGCAGAGTTGCCACAGTCAGCGCAGTTGTCGTTGTTGCTGTTGTTGCTATTGATATTCTTGTTGTTGTTGTTGTTGTTGTTGTTGCTGTCGTTTTGTTTCTTTTGACAGGCAACGCACTTCAACTTCGACTTTGGCTTCCAATTTGTGTGCCCTAGCAAAGGGTGTGCACAGTTCGCCATTGAATATGTAACAAATTATAGATTAATTGAGCTGTCAATCAATCAATCAATCAGTTGATCAATCAGTCAGTAGAGTAAAACAATGATGTAGATGATCAAGCAGCTCAATAGTTACTAAGTCATTACTCATTAATCATAAGGCATAACTCATCATCAGTCATCAGTTATCAATCAGTTCATTAGTCATTAGTCATTAGTCATTAGTCATTAGTCATTAGTCATTAGTCATTAGTCATTAGTCATTAGCCATTAGTCATTAGTCATTAGTCATTAGTCATTAGTCATTAGTCATTAGTCATTAGTCATTAGTCATTAGTCATTAGTCATTAGTCATTAGTCATTAGTCATTAGTCATTAGTCATTAGTCATTAGTCATTAGTCATTAGTCATTAGTCATTAGTCATTAGTAATTAGTAATTAGTCATTAGTCATTAGTCATTAGTCATTAGTCATTAGTCATTAGTCATTAGTCATTAGTCATTAGTCATTAGCCATCAGTCAGTCATCAGTCAGTCTCTCATTCAACAAGGGTATTCGATCGTCGACAAACATCAAATCTAACTGTTGCTCTGCTTGTTCTTGTTTTTTTTTTTTTTGTTTTTTGCCTTTTGCCTGCTGTCTAGCCAAGACACAAACCGACGTCGCAGTTGCTGTCTCTTAGCTGTTGGCTGTTGTCTTGTGTCTGTTGCATTTGCCAATACACAACATTCTTATCAGATTGTTGCAATATTTTTGCTTGCTGTTGTTGTTGGTTTTGTTGTTGTTGTTGTTGTTGTTGCAGCCCGCACTCGAGCAGAGCTGCAAAAAAGAGATCTTTATCAAGACGTAGGTTCAGGCTGCGGTAACAACAACATGGTTACCAACAACAACAACAACAACAGCAACAGCAACAAAAACATGTAATGAAAATTATGACAAGCCAAGGCAAGAAACCAGCAACAACAACAATTGCAAACAACAACAAAAATAAAAGTAGAAGAAAAAAAAAATTGTAATATGAAAAATTATAATTCAATGGAAAATTGCGCCCACACACGCGTAGCACACACACACACACACACACACACATACAACAACAACAACTATTGTTGTTGGTCTATTGCTTATCGTGAACGGAAAGCGCTGTCGTTCCTGTTGTTGTTGTTGTTGTTGTTATTATTGTTGTTGCTGGCGCGAGTTGTCAACTGTTTTCATTTTGTCGGATTTCGTTTTTCTTTTATTTTCTTTTTCTTCTTATTCTTCCTCTTCTCATTTGGTTAGCATTCGCCGCATCCTTGGCTTATATAATCGCCAAAACATTTAACAAGATCCATCAATCAGTGCGCGCCTGGCCCAAAGAAAATTTCCGATCGATGGATAAGTTGTATGTTAGCTAGCATCGAATGTCAAGATCTGACTGTCAAGATTAGAGACAGACAGAGAGGGAGAGAGATGAAGCTGAAAGTGGAACACTTTGAGCACAGCTGGTGACTGAATTGAGCATCCACATTGAGCTTCTAATCAGAAATGCGTGCTCCCAGCGCTATCAGCGCCATCGGAACTATAAAATGTTGCCTAGTGAAGACATATTTGGGGTTGTCTTAAAAATTGTCTAATTTTTTTGTATGGGTTTGCCAAGCTTTTAGTTCTCTTACTTAGGATAATGCATTCATGCTATCAATTCAATGAATTTTAGATATATAAGTAAATGCCAAGTTCATTGTTTTAAGTTTTTTTTAGCTAAATACTCACTCTTCACTCTTTCTGCTTCGCTCTTCTATTCGATTTTCAGGCTTCTGAATCTTAGTAGTGTAAAATGAAGCTCATTTTCTGTCCTCTCTCTCCTTCTTCCTCTCTCTCTCGCTCTCTTTCTCTTTCTTTCATTCTTTCTCTTTCTCTCTTATTCTTTCGCTCTCTCTCTCTCCCTCTCTCTCTCTCTCTCCCTCTCTCTCTCTCTCTCCCTCTCTCTCTCTCTCTCTTCTTCTCTCTCTGGTATGACCTTTTTTTTTATACCCTGAGCCCATTGAAAATGGGAAATCAGGGTATAATGGTTTTGTGAAAATGTATGTAACAGGCAGAAGGAGGCGTGCCACACCCCATATTCTTGATCAGCGCGACAAGACGAGTCGATATAGCCCTGTCCGTCTGTCCGTCCGTCCGTCCGTCCGTCCGTCCGTGTGAACGCCGAGATATTTGTAAGTACGCAACGTAGAGACTTGAAATTTTACATGAATACTCGATAATACCATACGCTGCACAAGTTTATAAAATTTTTCCGATAACTCATTCCATTTCGATTTTATGAGCATTTATCGATAATTTTAAAGTGTTTTTAAGGCGTGGTTGGTACATCGTTTGGGCTAGAGATTTCAAATTTGCTGTGTAGTTGCGTGCAATGAATACAGAGATTACGTAATCTTTAGATTTTGGATGCCACGCCCCATTCGCCCCCAATAGCCCCCTATTTCTAAAAAGCGCAAATCAAATACTAGAGACTTGTGCTTTGGCAAATACATACATATGAATGCCATTAATAAGTTGTGAAAGTTTGATGCACTTAGTCCAACGCTAAGAAAAGTTATTAAACAATTAAGTTCCCATAGCAATGCCCACATTGCAGCCCAAGCGCAGTCGCTGCGTCAACTGCGCAGTTGGCAGAGCGCGCGTTTATGCTTGCGTGCATATGTGTGTGTGTATGTGTTGTTTATATGCATGCATAAAAGATGCGTAGAATGATTTGATATTTGGATCTTCACAGGGCTCAGGGTATCCCCTAGTCGAGCAGTCTCGACTAGAGCACTCTTACTTGTTTCTTTCTTTCACTTTTTTTCTCCCTCACTCCACCCCCACATCACATGCGCCTCTCTATGCGATTTGCATGACCTCTAGCCAAGCTTTCAGTTCGAATTACTCGCTTAACAAGCCGCCTTTCGATGTTGGTCAATGGATCTGTGCCATATTTGGTCGCTGCCACATGGAAAGGTATATTAGCATATCAGCTGCTGGCAACAGAACAACAACAACAAAAACTGAAAAAGCAACAAAAAATTAACAACAAACTGCAAGAGAATTACAAATTGCAGCGACCGTTAGGCGCAGACGTTGCAGCACGCAGCTTCCGCTGACAACAACAACAGCAACAACAACAACAACATTGTTTTTTTTGTTGCGTTGGCTTTTGCCTTTGTCGTTTATCACGCATCGCTGTCAAAGTGTCACTTTAGCTTAACGTTGGTGTAACGCCAAAAGATATCACAGACAATTCCAGTCTGGGCTCCATTCCAGCAGCAGCAGCAGTCGCAGTCGCAGTCGCAGCAGCTGCGCACGCGTAATAACGCATAATGTGCCAACAACAACAACAACAACAACAACAAAATCACGTTAATGACAGCGACGACGTGCCTTGAAGCCTGGCTCTGATTCAGCCTCTGCCTCTGCCTCTGCCTTCGGCTTTGGCTTTGGCTTTGGCCTGGTCTCAGCTTTTGGCCCAGGCATTGGCCATTGGCAGCCGCGCAATCGCCGCAGGCCAAAAGCAACAGCACAAAAGAAAGAAAACAGAGAGAGAGAGAGAAGGAGGCTTCAAGAAAAAAAAAGGAAGGCAACTGCTGTTTTGTCACATCATTATCAGTTGGCCCGTTGCGCAGAATTGGTGGCATTATTGACATGACAGCGAAGCAGAGCTCGGCTCTGGCAGGTGTGAAGGAATGCGCCACTAAATCATCCTGTGCGGGCCGTTTTGATTGGACGACACACTGTCGGCGATTGCCGTCTTAATAAAGTCATCTAGCGGTTAATATTATACAACACTGAGACAAAAAAGTCGCGTCACACTGCGTAACACGTTTTGAGGCGTGTGAAAAACTGAGTTTACTCTGACAGTTTGTCTCTTATCTGTGTGTATGTGGGGTATGGAACCATTTAGAGTGAGTTGAGAGAGTGTATGAAGGTTAAACGGCGAGCCTTTCTATGCGATTTTCATGACGCCAAGTGGGGAAGGTAATGCGAAGTGTGAGTGACAGTGAGAGGGAAATATGGGAGAAGGGAAGAGAGAAAAGCTAGTTGAAATAGAGAAACAGTGAGAGAGAAAAAAGTGAGAGATAAACGGTGAGAGAAAAATAGAAAAAAACAAAAGGAAGATAAAAAGGCAAAGATATATGTATAGAGAGAGAGGAAGAATGAGGGATAGAGAGAGAGAGAGAGAGAAAGAGAGAGATAGATAAAGAAACAGAGAGGGAGAGAGAGAGAGCGAGATAGAGAGGAGTGCGAGAGAGAGAGGGAGAATATGAGAGAAAGTATGAGGAAAACAGAGTAAGAGCTAGAGTGCAATTCTGAAGCAGAAAAAGTGTAATGACTTCGAGAATAAAGGATATAAAAGAAAGAGGGAGAAAGGCATAGAAAGAAAGACAGAGAGAAGAAAAACAGAGACATAGAAAGAGCAAGATATGTAAGAAAGAAAAATATAGGAGATAAATAAAAAGGTAAAGAGAAAACCCGAAAAAAAGTCTATAATTTTAGTTAATGTCATGAGAAGCTCATAGAACGGCCTTCAAGCAGAAAAGTAGAATGAGAGAGAGAGAGAGAGAGCTGAAACAAAAGAGAGTAGCACTAGTATCAAATGAGAATCTTATAGATATAGCATATCAAATAGCAAAGAATAGTACTACAACTCTATGAGAATCACATAGAAGAACCCTTAAACCCTAAGTAGTAGATCATTTCATAAGATGATGAAACAGAACTCTCCAAATGTAGCCACAGCTACTTGAGGCATGACTGCTGACATTACTAGCTATTTTTATGGCAATGGGCCATAATAAATTGCAGATTTTGTAGCACAGTGTACGTCAATCAGTGGAGGGAATTGAAACGTTTAGTGCGCCGCACAGGCCCAGATGAAATTGAAGTTGGAGTCGAAGCCGCAGCTGATGAAGTCCCAGAGTGCTGGCCACACAAACAAAAAAGTGTGCTTGCGCCTTGTTGCATGAATAATTCATAACAATGAACGACAGCAGCAGCAACAACAGCAGCAGCAGCAGCAACAGGCACGCCAGCAACATGAAAGCTG
Source organism: Drosophila meridionalis (assembly GCA_035045145.1). Classification (NCBI taxonomy): domain Eukaryota; kingdom Metazoa; phylum Arthropoda; class Insecta; order Diptera; family Drosophilidae; genus Drosophila; species Drosophila meridionalis. The sequence goes on along the minus strand of JAWNPG010000009.1, from coordinate 4,421,063 downwards.
GTCCAGTTATTAACTGGCATTGTGCGGAGTTTGCGAAAAAAGTGAAAGCTCATAAGGCAATCAGTCAAAACGTCATCAATAGAATTAAGTAATCAACTGGCAGAGCCGCAAAACTGACCACACACAACACGCAGTTGCAGCCGGGCCGACAGCAACATGCGCTTGGCCAACAATGGGCAGGAGGCAACGGGCAACGGGCAACAGCAAAAAAAGAACAAACACTGTCGAGAGCTGCGCATTGAATGTGGTCAAAAAGGAATCCGTTGGCCAGAACAAAAGTGCGAGTGGCAGGACCACCAGCAAAATGAGTTGCCAAAGAACGGCAGCAACCGGCAGCAGCAGCAGCAGCAGCAGCAACCGGCAGCAGTTGGCACTTTTTTCTGCTCAGTTTCTTTTTTTTGGTTTTGTTTTGAGCTTCCTTTTTTGCTCCTTTTTTTTGGTAGGTTGCTTGGCCTGGCCAACAGACACGAGAGAAAACAAATGTCGATAAAGATAAGCAGCGAGGCACTCAGACACAGTGCCTCCTGCCAGTGCCAGTGCCACTACCACTGCTCCTGCCACTGTTTCTGCTTCGGTCTCTCCTTCTCTCCTTCTCCTTACCTCTACGCCTGCCTCTTTTCATATCCATGTCTCAGTTCCTTCTTCTACCTCTACCACTGAGTCTACCTCTGAGTCTACCTCTGCCTCTACCTCTCTCCCCACTCTTTCAGCAGCAACATGTTAATTTCAACCGCTAACTGGCAGCGCGAATCAAAGACTGCAGCTAAGACTCCAAAAGCGAAAATAAAACGTATTTTAAACATTTCTTGTTGTTGTTTGAAACGCGTGCCCTCGCCTCGAGGCCGTTCGAGGCACGTTCCAGCTGCAGCATGTTGCAGCCTGCGCGCTAATTATTGAACAGAAAAATAAAATACAAATAAAAACTATATTTCCAATTCAATTTAGCTGAGCCCTGAGATCCTATCAAACTGCTCAAACCATTATGAAATTATAATTATAATTATATATATATGTACACATACATATATAAGGATATATATATGATTCAACTTTGAATGCATATAGATAGCTATGGATTATAGGAATACTTGCAATATATTAGAATTTTTAAAGCTTGTTTCAATAAAACTCAGCTCATGTTTTATAAATATTTACAGTATATACGTATGTATGTATAGCTTTTCTTAATTGAAGAAGCTTAAAAGATTCTTTTAATAGTTCAATTAGAAATGAACTGAGAATGAGCTGCTGAGAATAGGTTGAGAATAAACTGTGAATGAGCTGAGAATGAGCTGAGAATGAACTGGGATGAAACTGAGAATAGATTCAGAATGATCTGAGAATGAGTTAATAATAAGTTCAGAATATGCTGGAACGAACTGAGAATGAATTGAGAATACGTTTAGAATGTGCTGAGAATGAGATAAGAATGAACTGAGAATAAGTTGAGTCAAGGTGAAATAATCAATACGAAAACATTTTGACATTTTTAACTATCCATAAATTTCTCTCTCTTTATCGCCCTTTCTTTCTTTCTCCCTCAATCTCTCATTCTCTAGCTCCCTCATATCTTTTCCTGCTTGGTTCCCTCCCTCTCTCTCTCTCTCTCTCTCTCTCTCTCTCTCTCTCTCTCTCTCTCTCTCGTTACATATTGAAATAATTTCTTCTCGCTTCGAATGAAAATTGAAAATAATTCGTTCTAGTTCGCCTTCTCATGCTCCACTTTGATGAGCTTATCGTTTTTTTGGCATCTTGGCAATTGCAATTGCAAATAGATAAAAATTATCCAACACTGTTTTTTTCTCTCTGCTCGCGCAACAATAGAGTTTGAAAATTGTGTGCTCAGAGTGCAATTTGCAGTGGCCTCCAAGTTCAACTAACAAAAAAAAAAAAGAAATAAAAATAAAAAAAAAATACAGAAAACGAAACAAGAGAAGAACAAGACGCAGCTGAAGTTGAAGCTGCAGCTGAAGTCGAGGCCGAAGCCGAAGCGAAAAGCTGCAGCTGAAGACGCGGCTCGAAAGATGTGGCAGCTACCCAAAGGAATGCGGCGGCAAATGAAATTGGCAACAACAACAGCAACTTGGCTAGAACAGGCCAAGACAATTCGAGTTGCGTGATTTGCGTGAGCGTCGTGCGTTGACTGACTGACAAACTGACAAACGGACGAATTGACGCGCCTTCTTCAATGCCCGCAACGCACTCACTCTCTCTCTCTCCCTCTCTCTCTCTCTCTATCTGTTGCGGGAGTTTTCTTCTTCTTTTTTCGTTAGGCAGCTGCAAGCAAGCCAAAATTACAATACACATACGCTCATAGCTGCAGTTGCAGTTGCAGTCGTAGTTGCAGTCGCAGTTGCTCAAAGCTCAGCAGCCGAAGCCGCAGAGTTGAGGCACTCTTGGCACACACCAACACAATTGAAATTCCTTTGGCGCAGAAATTGCATTTCACGCTGAAAATGCGTGCTCTGCGTGCAGCAGCCTAAAGTGCAACGATAGCAGCAGCAGCAGCAGCAGCAGCAGCAGCAACAGCAACAGCAACAGCAACAGCAGCAACAATTGCTGCAACGAAACAATTATGGGCAGAGGATCAAGTCGAATGCGAAGTGCTCTAAGAAAGGGCATCATGATCTATCTATATCCATATCAATAACCCTATCAATATCCATATCCATATCCATATCCATATCCATATCCATATCCATATCCATATCCATATCCATATCTATATCTATATCTATATCTATATTTATATTTATATCTATATCTATATCTATATCTATATCTATATCTATATCTATATCTATATCTATATCTATATCTATATCTATATCTATATCTATATCTATATCTATATCTATATCTATATCTATATCTATATCTATATCTATATCTATATCTATATCTATATCTATATCTATATCTATATCTATATCTATATCTATATCTATATCTATATCTATATCTATATCTATATCTATATCTATATCTATATCTATATCTATATCTATATCTATATCTATATCTATATCTATATCTATATCTATATCTATATCTATATCTATATCTATATCTATATCTATATCTATATCTATATCTATATCTATATCTATATCTATATCTATATCTATATCTATATCTATATCTATATCTATATCTATATCTATATCTATATCTATATCTATATCTATATCTATATCTATATCTATATCTATATCTATATCTATATCTATATCTATATCTATATCTATATCTATATCTATATCTATATCTATATCTATATCTATATCTATATCTATATCTATATCTATATCTATATCTATATCTATATCTATATCGACTGTCCAATGCCATATCCTAGCTAATGGACTCCGCCGACTGCGCTGAGCGCGTTGAGAGCCAGAGAAAACGCACAAAACTTTATGGGATCAGAGCTGACTGGCAAACTTTATGACATAGTGATGTTAATCTCAGCTCTGTCGGAGTTGGACGCGTAGCTGGAGTCAGAGTTGGAGTTGGAGTTGGAGTCGAAGTTGGAGTCAGAGTCGCAGTCGCAGTCAGTAGGAGGCAGCCAAGTAGCATTCGGGGCCAAAGTGTAGGTGCGCGCCTGCGCAACGGCGGCAACTGTGGCAACAAGCGCTGGATGCCGCTGGGTGGCTTTTGCTGCGATTGTGGGTTGCAATTCCGTCATGCCGCAGAGTGCCCAAGGCGCAACACTTGCCACGCTTAAAGCGGACGCTGCTATTGCACTTTTCTCTAAATATACATATATATATATATATATATAGATATCTATATATGTATATAAATATATATTTATCTATATATCTATATATATCCTGCGTGTTGCAGCCATTAGCTCGCATCGAATTTCATTTAACAAAGGCCCAAAATGAATTGAGAAAAACTAAATGAAGTAGGTAAGTAAACTATAGTAGGGAGTGCCTGACTAGAAGATGCCCAAACTGATCTGATTTTTCTAAATAAAAAAAAAATGCAGTAGGAAAGTTCTGACTAGAAGAGCCGAACCGATTTTGCTATGTTATTCATATATTGTAGTAGGGAATGCTTGACTAGAAGATACCTAGACCGATTTTATACACGCTTTCATTTGCCTATCTATATATACATATATCTATATCTATACCTATATATATACATATATTTACATTTAAGTCAATCTCTTCATACTCCCTCTGTTTGTTGATTTTGGACATACGCAACTTTTGCGGCAAGTGCGACATGAGTTGGCATTATTACTGCTCGCGCGCTGGCGAAACCGCCAAGAGACTCAAGAGAGTTTCGGCCCAGTGTCTGAGGGCCCCCGACAGGGGGTCAACAATCTAATTACAAGTCGGCACACGCAGCTGTCGCCCCACAAATGCTGCACTCAACACTCGTTGGCTGCGAATGTCGTGACTGGGCGCAGTTCCCAGCTCTAAGCTCTATAGATATTCGCTCTGCCACGCCTCGTTGCGTCTCTCACCTCCTTCGCTCTGCTCTCGCAGCATTAAGCATCTGAAATTGGATTACTTTAGAAGTTCCATAATCAAAGGCATCCCAAATCTGTTTGGCGGGAGCAGAGCACCAAACCAAGAACCATAGATAGATAGATAGATAGATAGGTGTATTCATGATAATAATTTTGGAATAAGCACAAACTTCTCGCTACTTTTCAAACAACTCTCAAAACTACCAGGATAATTCCTACATATTTCTGTATATATTTACCATATTTTATAATAGAAAAGTAAGACTTTAGCTTTTCAGGACATATGCATTATATATAGAAAGAAAATCTTCAATTATCTTGCCATATACATAATACAGAAAATGATTCCCCCATTAATAAACGAAAGACTTTAAGGCGAATGATGGTCTTAAGCTCGCTTACGTCCATAATTAATGATAATTAGCCAATCGCATTGACAGCGCAACGAAATGGCACTGGAAATGGAAAATGCATTTTCCATTTTCATTAACCGACAAAAAAAAAGCCAAACAAAAATAAAAATGGACTTACGCTCTTAATGCACTTTACGTCAAAACAGTCGAGATATACGTGCGAGGGGTGTGGATCCGATATGGGAAATCCATTAATAAATAAAGGCCGCACTGCGTTGACAACACTCACCTGCAAAGAGAGAGGGAGAGAGAGAGAGAGAGAGAGAATGAGTGAGTTGAATATGAAACAAAACGTAAAAAAAGATTATTATTAAAAAAGAATTTCATTAAGTGCAAATGCTGCAAAGGGCCAGCAAAATGGCGTCCATTATAGCAGGTGTGTGTGTGTGAGAGTGAGTGTGTGAGTGTGAGTGTGTGTGTGTGTGTGTGTGTGTGTAATAATAATGGCTGTTGCTGTTGCATGTTGCATGTTGCGTGTGTGTCAACTTTTGCACTTTTTGCGCAAATGCAAATAGTGTAAAATGTGAAATGTGAAGTGAAGCAGGTGAATTAAGTGCGGTGGAGAGCGTGGCCCAAAAGGTAGGCTAACAGACATGTGTGTGTGAGTGTTAGTATGTGAGAGTGTGAGTGTGTGTGTGTGTGTGTCTATATATGCATGTGTTTTCACACGAATGCCAAAGCCGAAAGAAACATCGAAACGAAGCTGTCGCAAGCAACGCTTCAGCGATTCGCACTATGTGTATGTGTGTGTGTGTGTGTGTGTGTGTGGCCCAACTTCAATGGCCGTTGCATATTATTGCTGCAACGCAACTAACAACAACATGCCACACGCCTACAATTGGCAAAACGCCCAACAGCAAATGTCCAACCCCAAAAAAAAAAATATATATATAAAAGAATTTTAATACAAGTGTGTATAAGTGTGTGTGTATGAGTATATTAGTAACTGTGTGTGTGTGTGTGTGTGTGTGTGCATTATGTCTAGAAATATTCGAAATATTTAAGGTAGTCAGCAGCCATAGAACACGCAAGCCAGAGCCTAGCAGAGGCGTGTGCTGTGCAAGTGTGCGTGTGTGTGTGCGTGCGTGTGTGTGTGTGTGTGTGTGTGTGTAGGGTAGCTCAATTTCAAGTCAAGCAGGCAAAGCCAACTGGACAACACACAATGCCAGAGCGAGCAAGCCGCAAACAGAGTGTGTGAGTGCGAGCGAGTGGCTGCGCGGAAGTGCGAGCAAGCGAGACAGACAGACAGAGAGAGAGAGAGAGAGAGAGAGAGAGAGAGGGAGAGAATGACTGAAAGAGAGAGAGTGCGAACAGCGAGGCGCGCTTGGCTTGTGCACGAGCGAGAGAGGGCGACGGTAGGTAGCGGCAGCAGACGTAGGGCAGCTATGGCCAGGCGGTAAGGGTTGTTCACACAGACACACACACGCATAGGCACGTGTGTGCAAACGAGATGGCATAGGTTAAACGAGCCTAGGCCGAGGCCGATATGCCGAGCGACAGAGCGAGGGCTTGGGGTAGGCAGCCTAGGCAAGTGTTTTGTTTTGTTTTTTTTTTTTGAGGGTCGGCTGCCATTTTCAGTTCTAGCCTACCATAAGACGGCCATAAAACAAATGCAACAACAACAGCAACTAAATCTATTGGCCAAATTATTCAAACAGCCAAGAGATAGTTGGAATGAATGTAAAAGTAGCTTCAGATGAGGAATAAAATATGGTAGTTAGAGGTAGAGGCAACGGTAGGTATGTAAAAGCTTCAAACTAAACTAGGTCTGATGTGATATTAAGATATTTATAGAGAGCAGAAACTAATATGGGGTTGGGATTTAGTCGTCTTTTATATAGAAAGAGGTTTGGTCTACAATATTTCATCAATTGTGTTGATCAAATACCAAAAAGAAAGAAACCATAAAGAAATTAGGAATAATAGAGTCAAGCAATGGAACTAATCTATATATTTATATATATATGATAGATATTGATATATAGATATAATAATATATATAGATAATTAGATAAAGATATAGAGACATATAGATGTAGATGTAGATATATATAATATACATATACACAGACATATATATAGATATATCTCACTAACGTCCCGACCTGGCTTCACACGCATAGCACCTACCAATACCTTCATCAGTCCGTTTTTTCTATAAAGCATTTCAAGCCCATATTAATCATAGCTTCGATTTGAAAAGAAAACATAATCAAGCTGTGGATCGTATCTGCAAGACGTTCTGTTACTGTGCGGCAAAGGTCGGCATGGAACTCTATTCGCTGACGTTTCTTGTCTTTATTCCTAATCTCGAAGGCATATCCTGATCTCGCTCATCGCTCGAATCCCAAGCGCCGAATTGTATTTCATTATGGTTTAGTTAATCATAATTAGAGCACTCGCTACACTTCGTTTTCTTATTTTGTTACACAGTTAAAATTACACAATTTTATCAGTTTTTGCCGTAAATTTGAAAAGAATCTGGGGTTACTTATTTAAAACAGTATAAGGTTGCTTTGATTTGCTATTTTCCGCACACAAAAAGTTACAATATCAACGTTATCTCACAGTTTCCGAACGTTTTCAAACATATTCAATCATATAATGATATATATATATAGATAAAAATTTATATATATATCGATATCAAAAAATCACATTCAATTAGTTTTACATCAATATTAATATTATTATCTTAATATATTTTCTATAATTTATTATAATTTCTTAACAGATTTTTAACATCTGAATTGAATTTTACTAAATTCTACCTAATCTGCATATATACATCAAAACCTTAATGGCGACTGCCTTTGATGGTCGAACTTGCAACCCTTACTAAAACCTTGCAGGAAACTAAAAAAAAAGGACTTAGAAAGGAGCGCACGAGTGTGTCTGTTAGGGGGAGAACAATAATGGATTAGTTAGAACACAGAAATGGAACACAATTCGCTTTGTTGAATGCCTGATCAAAAACCTTTTCAAAGCCGCAAAATCTCAACAATACAAATGGTTAGGAGACAAACGAAAGTAAAGGGGGAGAGAGAGAAGAAGAAGAGAGAGAGAGAGAGAGAGACAAAGCTAGAAGAAACTTATAGAAAATAGAGTAAATATTTAGAGCAACTTAGAGAAATTGATGATATAGATGAAGATTATAATGAGAGTTATGAGAGAAGTTTTGCTAACAATTGAAACAATTTAGAGATCGTGATTAAAAAAAAAGAATAAATAGTTAGAGCACAGAAGAAGGAAGACACAAGATCATGAGCTTTCAAAAGCTGCAAAAGCTTTATGTGTAGTTAAAGTAAGAGAAAGATAGATAAAGAGAGATATAGAGACGGGATAGAGAGAGATAGTTAGAAGAAGCTTATGGAACATAAACTTAGAGAGAGTCAGAAAAAAATATATAGAAATCATAGAAGATTGAGTTATTTTTATATGAGAGAACCCTCGCTAATCTAGATATGCCAAAACATTGAGATCGTGAATGAAAACGAGAATTAGAATTAGTTTCCTCATGCAATATATATTGCTTATCTGATAGCTAAAGCAACGTTTAACTGCGCCGACTGCAAGCGGCAATAAATCGTTTTATTGTCGTCGGATAGGTAGGTAGGAGGGGGGCAGAAAAAAAATCAAAACAAGTTTCCGCAAAACTCTTTCAGCCATTTGGTTATAAACAATATTTTTCTCCGACTCTATGATTAACAAGTAGCCGGTGCGGGCATCTATTATATCTCGTTAAAGTCCAAAACCCGATCGAAGACAAACTCTCTATAATTACTTGACTTGACTCTACCATTAAAAGGCAAAGAGCGCAGTGATTGACTGAAAGATATGCTCAAGAATTGATAGAACTCGATAGAGTTCGTCGAGCATACCCTACACTTGACTGGTTGCGTTTACAGGGTATCGCAATAGGAATAATTTTGCATGCCTGATCGTTAGCCAAGACTTATGCGAGCCAGTTGTATGCATACAAATACTAAAGTACAGTTTTGCCAGATATACTATATATGTATGTATATAGCGGCTGGCTATGACTAATCGGCGAGTGAGAAACCGCTTTGAAAGTCAGCTATTTAACGGCCGATTTCAATGGATAATGCCGACGGCGGGACTGCCCTTGACACCTGCATCTGCCAGGTAGCTCTAATAAGCCGAGCTAATTGCACGCCTTCCGCTCGCCGTTGGCATTGAATCTAGTCGCAGCACAAATCGAAATTTTGATTTGGATTTTGTTTAATTTCATTTCATTTCATTTCATTCCATTTCGTTTCGTTTCGCTTTGATGACGGAACTTGAAAAGTAAACGCCGCCTGCAGTCGTCGCTCTGGGTTTTTATTCGCATTCATCTGTATATAGTTTTAGCCAGTTCTCATTTATCTTCGATTGCTAAAGCCACCCTGTTGTGTTAGAACTTATATATATACATATATTTTTTTATGATTTTTTATTGTTTTTTTTTTTCAATATTTCATTTGTTATCCGTTCTATTGCTTTGCTTTTCTTTCATTTTGCTTTACCTCTGGCTGAGCTGCATTCGCGCTGCGCACGCGCAAAACTTGTTAGAAGTTTTGTGTTCTATTCTTATACTATATATACTATATATATATATATATACATAGAGAGCGGCGATTGTTGGAACGGGGAAGTCGGAAAGTCGGGTAGCCGTCATCGCAGCGCGCATGTTCAAGGTTAACAACGCTCGAGCGCTGCTCAAGTGTGTGCACTGCGGACCGTCGATAGCTCTAACAAATGGTTTAATGGAACGGACGCGAACAGCAACAGCAACAGCGACAACCCGGCATGGCATGGCATGGCATAGCCGGCAACTAGTCGAGTGGGTAGTCAGTCGCATTCGCTATAGGGTAGCGGGGGATGGACATACGAATGTCCAGGGAATCGAGCATTAGGCGTTGTCACAGTCGCAGCTGTCGCAATGGCTTGATAATATCGGGAGATTGACGGAAAGTGGAAAAAGTATTCGATCGACTGTTATGTGTTTGGTTTGCTGTTCCATTCCAGCATTCCTAATAGTAATGGGTGGATATTGGGGGCTATAGGTATGATATATAGAACAATTAAGTAATTGATAATCTGTTATAAGCATGCTTTTGCTGTTCCATTCCAGCGTTTCCAACAGCGAAAATATGTTCAAGCCAATTAGTGATATAATTGAGCCTATGTTTAAAGTAGAAAAGTAAGGGATAAGCTTATATTCGATCTGTATGTTGTCTCATTCCAGCGTTCCTAGCAGTAGGGAATGTTTGGGCTGATTATTAATGCTATAGAGCCATCATATGAAGTGAGAGTCAAAATACACAGCTGGTTTGCATTCTCTTCGCAGTTCCATTCCAGTATTCCCACCCGAAAGAGCATATATCATAAGTATTTCACTATAAAACCAATTATTATATTGCTATCATATATTTTTAACGTTTCATTCCAGCATTCCAGCACGTAACTATAGTCCATACATATTAGACATTACAGAAAGCACTTTAATAAACCTTAAAGTGAACTCTACAGTATTTTATTGCAGTATTCCTACCAGTAGAGCCCTTGCTTTGCACTCTACGAATTCGCTAATAATATTCCGCTTTGCTGTGCGCTCCCAATATCAATGTTCAACTGGAATGTGGACTGAATTCTTAAATCAGCTGATAAAGATATGAACGGAAACTGAGCTGAGCAATCTCTTAAGCAATCTCTGTTCTATTTCAGTATTCCAAGCATAAAAGACGCCATTAAATGAGAAGTTCAAGAAGAGAATTTCTGTTCCATTCCCTCGGCCATTGAGTGGGAAATAAATCTCGCAAGTCAAGTGCTGGCAGAGCAACAAATGGAAATGAAATGTTTTTAATGAAAGTTTATTAACATTAATATATTTTATTACTAAGAAATTTGTATCGAACACCTTGTTTCGATTTGTGCTCATTTTGTGTGCTTGAAGGAGGCTTTGCCTTCGATTCTCAGTCGACCTATGGAGTTTTTCCTGCTCTACTTCATTTTATAAATAGTGCTCAGCTAAAGCACAAGTTTTATTTTTTTCTATTTTGCATTTTTTATTTTCAACGTTTGGCAAAAAATCGTTAAAATCGTAAAAAGTGATAGTATATAAATCTCAACTTATACTCGGTGTAAACCAAATTTAATAACGCATTCAAATGACACAACAACATCAACAACAACAACAACAGAAAGAACCGCAGTTGCAGTTGCCGCCGCAGCAACAACAGCAACAGCCACAGCAAAAACAAAAACAAAAACAACAACAACAACATCCAGGCGGGGACGATGATAACGCGCAACAACAGGATCAAACCCAAGAAAAACGAGATCAAACCCAAGAAAGACAAGATCAAACCCAAGAACAGTCAAAGCAAGATAAAAAACATGAATCAAAACACGAACAAAAAGATGATCACAAACAACAACAAAAACAGGAGCAAAAACAACAACAGGAACAGGAACAGAAACAACAACAACCGCAAAAGGATCACAAAATATTCTCGAGCGACGCGGAATTGTTGCGCGACTTGGCCAAATCGCAGCCGCCGACGCAAACTCCGCACGAGAAACGCATCGGCCTCATCGCTGCCATGGGCCACTTTCGCCCCAAGAATGCCACGCCCATTCAGTTCTACAACTACGTGCGGGAGTTCTGCATCATGCACAACTGCAGCATCGACGAGGCCATGGAACGGGCGCCCGATGCCTGGACAAAGCTCAGCAAGGACCAAAGGCTACTCTATAATTCGGTAAGGATAAGTATATTTCCTATTCAATTGATATTTCTGTTTTACTGCATATATGGAAACAGCTTAGCTGTTTGAAGACTTACTTTTAGTCTGTTTTGAATCTGTTTGTGGAGTATTTGGTTTTACGGTTTTCCTTCTGCTAGACATCTTCCAAATAGATCAAACCACTTGCATGGCTAAGCTGTTTCCAGTTGAATTCCTACTTATCAACAGTATGCTCGACTAGTATAGCTGTTTCTAGACTTGGTCTTATCTTGGCCTGATTTACCTACAGTTTCTGTTTTCTAACCAAATGTTTCTCAAAGACTATACTGTTCATAGTTTAGATTGTTCATAGTTTAAACTGTTCATTGCTCAAACTGTTCATAGCTTAAGCTGTCTTTGGCTTACACTTATAAGTTTCACCTCTCTTGAGCTTTATCTACACACCATTCTTAGCTTAAGTTGTTCACAGCTTCTACATTTCATACCTCGAACTGTTCATAGTTTTAACTGTTCATAGCTGCATCTGTTCATAGCTCGATCTATTCATTGCTTAAACTATTCATAGCTTAAAGTGTTCTTAGTTCAGACCGTAAACTGTTTATAGTTTCCTTTATTCAGTTACAGCTGTTCCCAGCTTCGCCTGTTACCCGTTTCGTCTGTTCCCAGTTTCGTATGTTCGCAGTTTTATCTGTTCCAAGTTTCGTCTATTACGAGTTTCGTCTGTTCAAAGTCTTTTCCCAGGTTCATTTGATCTGTTGAGCGTTTCATCTATTCCCAGTCTCGTCTATTCCCAGTTTCATTTGTTCCCCGTTTCGTCTGTTCATAATTAGAATATATCATCCAATGTATTGAGATATGATAAACTCTGCCCTCTTTACTAACAGCTTTATGTGTTCCCACTTTCACTCTTCCCACACGCTGCTAGAGCATTCCACTTGTGTTTTGTTTTCATTTTATATTTAAACTATTCGCGCCCAATTTCAATTATCCAATGTTCCACATGCCAAACGTTCCATAATACTATCGTTTCTCTATGTTAATCTCTTTCAGACAATGCACGCCGCTCTGCCCATTCCCGTGCCGCGCCACCTCATCTATCGTGCGTTCCAGATGGAGCGCGCCGGTCGCTGGAAAATCAGCTCGGCGCCCGCCGCCAACGGCTCCTCCACATTGTACTCGATGGAGTCGTACTCGCCGCCGGTGAAGCCCACCAAGCAGCAGGCGCGGCTGAAGGCGCAGCAGCCGCGCTACGACAATCTCGCCGAGATTGTGCCCTGCGTACTGGAGTCGCCGCGCACACAGCCCACATCATCCTCGTCCAGCTCGCCCAAGACCAAGACGCCGGCCGAGCAGCGTGTGCCGCGCGAGAAGCACACGCTGTCACTGCGCGAGCTGCTCTCTGAGCCGAACCTGAAGGGTTTGCGCAAGGCTCGGGTCGGGCCGCCGGCTGCCACGCAGCAGCCGCAGAAGCAGCCGCAGAAGCAGCCGCCGAAGCAGCCGCCGAAGCAGCCGCCGAAGCAGCCGCCGAAGCAGCCGCAGAAACAGCCGATAAAGAGCAAGAGCAAAAGGTCGCTTAACACATCAGCTGCGAAGAAGAAGCAGCAGCGGGAGCGAGAGGAAGAGCAACAGCAGAAGCAACTGCAGCAGCAGCAGAAGCAATCTCAAGATGTCGAGCTGACGCCGACGAAACCGCCCGCCGTTCCTAAGCGAAAGCATTCGCTTGCTAGGAAATCGAAGCACAAGTCCCAAGCGGAACGAGCTTAGTAACGATCAATAACAGATTCATTCATTGTACACTCGCATGCCCCCCAAACCATCCCCACCAGCAAAATCTTTTTTGAGCCGTTGATTAGGCCAAAAATTACACGGCACATTGGAAGGAAAAGAATGCACATAGATAGAGACACACTCACACTCACACTCACTCACTCAAACATCCCCCACACATGCTCCCCACCAGACCTGATATAGATATGAGTTAAACTCACACAGACTCAGATATATTCATACAAAGATATACACACACTTTCTCAGCGACTCACACACACTTTCTCAGCGACTCACACACACTTTCTCAGCGACTCACAGACACTCCCTCAGATACTCACACACACTTAATCAGATACTCACACACAGCTTCTCAGATACTCACACACACTCCCCCAGATATTCACACACTCACACACTCGAATGGACAACAACGATTTCTAGTGTTAATTGATCATACACACGCATATATTTATCGATAGGCATTTTTATCGATTGCCGATTGTTTCGAATGCAACTTGCTGCTGCCCCGTGACATCGACTAACACACTTAATCTCAATCATAGATAAACGGAGAGAGAGAAATACGAAACACTAAGTTAATAACCTACCCTGAAGCGCGAATATGTATTAGAACGTTGTCATTGTATTCGTATTATTATTGTTAAACTGCAATATGAAATACCAAATATATATGTACGTAAATGTCGAAAGTGGCAAGTGTTCTATGATAACTGAAAACAGAAGAGAGAGGGGGAAGGAGAGAGAGAGACCGCGTGCGGACAGGCTGAGACTCTCTGCTTGAAGCACTCATAAGAGAGATCTCTCAATATCGATGTATGTTTATCGACATAGTAGTGCGATTAAGACAACACAATTTATCGATAACAAATATTACATGCATCTTAAATACTTATATGTATTTCACAAATAACTATGTATCTTAGAGATACTTATATGTACCTTAAAGATAATTATAAATACCTATGCATCGCAGGAATGCATTTGTGTCTTACAGATACTTTCGGTGTATACTTTTGGTATATCATAGATACTTTCGTTATATCATAGATACTCATGTATGTTTACAGATACTTACACATCTTAAAGATACTTTTGTAATTCAGATAATTTTCCATTTATTGAATAGCTTTGTATCACATACGCATACACACATCCATATATATCTCACAGATACTTATGAATTGTACATATCTAGCACATCTTGAAGATACTTTTATATCTCAGATTAATTTTTGCTTCATGGATACTTTTGTATCTTCCATTTATTTGTGTATCTCACAGCTACCTATGAGCCATACAGAAACTTGCATGTCTTAAAGATACTTTTGTATCTCATATCATTTTTCGTTTCATGGATAGTTTTGTATCTCAATTAATTGTATATCCTTAAAGATACTTTTATATCTCAACTACTTTTCTACTTCACAGATACTTTTCTATGCCATATATACTTCTGTATCTTACAGATATGTCTCCCTCTACCCTCTACAGATACTTTCGCATCTCATACTGGACTATCTCATAGATACACTTCTATAACCATATATCCCAAAGATACTTTTGTACCAAATACACTAAAACTTAAGTATCTCATAGACACGCATCTTTCAAAAACGAAAGTAACTCCCAGATACAGCTGCACCTAATGAACAAAATGAACAATATAATATTTTGTATCTTATTCATATTTTTTTGGTTTTAAAGATAGTTAAGTATCTCATAGATACTTATGTATTTATTATACGTTTCTATCTTGCAAATACTTGTGCATCTAACACAGAATTAGATGCTGATAATGATATATCAAGCGCAAATATTTATGTTTCTCACAAGAATGTATACAACTACTTCTATCTCGCAGCTATCTTTGCAAGACGCAGATACTTTTGCAACTAACAAATACTCGTGCACATATACATATATCTGACACATATGTATATACATGCCTAAGTCACACATACATGTACTTATGTATGTATGTATGTATCTCCCATAGCTAAATTTTTATCTAACAGATACTTTGTATTGTATGCCAAAGACACTTGCATATCTAACAGATACGTTTGTATCTTGGCCGTGACGTTTGATGAACCGTTATTTAGGCAACGCACACCATAGGCAATAAAAAACATTGTTGTCGTTGTTCCATAGACAACTAACAACCTAGAAGAACCAGCAACAACAACAACGACAACAACAACGACAACGACAGCAGCCGCCGCGCAAAAAGATAAATGAAATCAGCAGGAAAAAAATTCGCAAAGAAAAAATTAAATTTTTTCGCTTCTTTTTTTTATTTATTTATTTTTTGTTGTATTTTTGCCAATCGGCACGCAGTTGCCAGTTGAGCGTTTGACCTAAATACGCTGCCTGCCATGTTGTTGTTGTTGTTGTTGTTGTTGTAGTTCTCAATAGGCTAAACTTAACGCGCTTTTGTGCGTCGCCATAAAAGACAAAAAAAACAACAACAACAACAACAAAACAGCAGGCAAAAAATAAAATGGCAAATAAAGAGAATTCGCTGTTAGATTTTCGCTGTTGTTGTTTTTGTTGTTGCTAATTTCGCAAAAAAAAAATGAAAATAAAGAAAAAGAAACAAAAAGAAGAGGAAAAAAAAAAGAATTCTATTCCGCGTTCGGCCGAAAAAGCAGGCATGAAATGAACAACTGTACACAAAAAGCGAAAAGTCACTGTCGACGCCGGCAGCGTCGGCGGCGCTGACGCCTGCGCAGCCCACGACATCGTTTTGACTCTGGTTCTTCTGCTTTTGCTGCTGCTGCTGCTGCTTGTTCTGTTTGGTGCTTGCTAAATTTATAGCCGCTTACGCATGACGCCAAAAAGCAGCTGACAAAAGCTCACACACGCACACACACACACACACACGCACGCGTATGAAAGCTGCCTGCTCTGGCGCTGCTGCAGAGCGCAGCAAGGCAGCGTCGTCATTTCGACAGCGCCATTTGACTTCTAACTGCTTTTACAAGCAGGCAGCGCATGGGCACACACACACACACACACACACACACACACACACATATATATATACAAGGGAGACATAATGCACACACGTAGGCGCTAACTAGGCGTCCAACTAAACTTAACTAGCGTCCTCTGCTGGCAGCGCTGCTTTGTGTTGTCAAGCTGCAAAGGCGCAGCGACGAGCAGCGTCGATTACGCAATGCGTTCGTTGCTTTACACACACACACACACACACACACACACACACACAGGCTAAGAGCAGCGCCAGCAACAACAACATCATCATTTTGTTTCGTTTCCGCGATCGACGCGTTTGCAAAAAAAAAAAAAGCAACAACAAAAGCAACAACAACAATGAAAGCAGAAAAAAAAATTCGCAAATAGCAGAAGTTGCGATGCGTGCGACCCAATTGGAAATTTGACACACAAAAAGAATGTGCGAAAGCGAGAGAGGAGAGAGCTCGCAGACTCGGGCTTGTGTTAGTTGTACGAAAAAAAATTTAAAAAAAAATTTATTAGGTATATAAAAAATATAATATAATATAATAATGTATAAGAAATATAATATATATATATATAACATATAACATATAACATATATATATGACATATAATATAATATAATAATGTATACAAAAATATAATATATACATAGAATATAACATATAATATAATATAAAAATGTATACAAAATATAATATATATGTACATAACATATATATACATATGACATATAATATAATATAATAATGTATAAAAAATATAATATATACATAATATAATATATATAATATAACTAACTACATTATATGTTCGAAATATGAACAAAAAAGGTTTTAAAAATTTCTTTGGTATATATTAATATACATATTTAAATAATATTAAGCTTTAATTATGTCATATTCATTTTTTTATATATTTAAAAATGTGATTATTATATAAGTTAATAAACATTAAAGTGCTTTATTATTATATGATTTATAATAAATAAGTCAAAAGTAAAAAAATTAAAAAATAAAAAAATCAAATTAAATATTATTATTTTTTTTTTTATTATGATTTTAGTTAAAATTTAACTAATATTAAAATTATATATATATATTATTATTATGATATTATTGGGATAATATATAAGTTCGATAGTATCGATATATCATACTAAAATTATCCTAATAGTAATATACATATATTACTATCTTATGTACATACAAATATATATTTCTTTTTTTGTATTTTACAAAATTGAGCTAAAAAATTTATATTTTTTATATATTATTTCTAAACATTCTCTATATATAGATATATATCTATCTTATTAGATAATTAAAAAAAAAAATAAAGTTTGCTAAATATAAAATAATGTAAATATTATAAGCATAGATAAATTAAGAGTAATAATATCCTCTATAAACAAAAAAAAAAAAAATTTATGTTTTAGTATTAAATAAATTCCTTCTTTTTTGCATTTACTTGATATCTCTCAATGATTTATCCTGTGCCGACTTAGCCCTCCACACTATCGAATATGCCCTCATATACCCTATTATTGCCTCATGCCATCTTAGATAACTCTGCTTGGGTTTGTGTTTTTTCTATGTGAGCAGATCTAACCTCAGGTATTATAGACACTTGAGCAACTCCGCAAAGATATTTTAGCATACATTTATAGCTTATAGATACTAAAATTTATTACACTTAGGTATTCCATAACTAATAGAAGTACTTGTTGTATCTTTAAGATACTTATATGAATATAGGCTGCACATGTTAAAGATGCCTTTGTAGCTGAACATAGTTTTGCCTGACTCCAGAGAGAGTGTGAGAGAGAGAGAGAGAGAGAGAGTGATAGATAGTTAGTTAGAGCATTTTAACTCCAGTCATTTGGCTTTTATTACAGCTGTCCAAACCGCTAAAGAAAAAAAAAAAGAGAAATTTTTGCAGTTGGCGCTGTTTGACCTTTGGCTCGGCCGTGGGCGTGCGTTGTGCAAAACCAAAAGATCGGCCAGCAGGCAAAACTGTTTCTAGCGGGTCGTTAGTCAGTTGAAACTGAATGCTATCTACACAGAGAGTGAGAGAGAGGGAGAGTGGGAAAGAGGGAGAGGCACGCACAGAGTCGCAAATTAGTTCACTAGGTGCCTGATTGCTACCCGTTGTTGTTGTTGTTGTTGTTGTCATTTAAATTTAGCGCTGAGCAGCGGCGCACAGCGACTGAAACATTGAAAATCATAAAGAAAACCAACAACAACAGCAACAACAACAACAACAACAACAACAACAACAACGGCCGCAATGATAATAATAATAAAAATTTCGCACATTTCTGTCCTTGACACACATTGCGTATACGCAATTTACGCAGGCAGCGCGAGTGCGTATACGCATTAGCGTTCTATGTGCGCGCATGTGTGTGTGTGTGTGTGCGTGTGTGTGTGTTTAGTTTGTCTGTGACCCACTTACGTATCTGACAGATACAGATAAGAACATATGTTTCGCAGTATTCGCAACAAATCGTCGTATCAACAGCTGCTTCAACTATTCACGCTCCCTCCCTCTCTCTCTCTCTCTCTCTCTCTGTCTCTCTCTCTTGCATAGAGGCGGAAGTGCTGTAGGCGTGGCTGGCATCTCTATTCAATGCTCTGCTGCATTATGGGCATTGATTAATTGACGCGCTGCCGGCAGTTCAAAAGGTGCGACAGAAGACAAATTATTCGAATCCAGTCAAATTTTATTTTTTATTTTTTATACTTTTTTTTATTTTTTTTGGACAGCTGCAAAAATGTGCATCAAGCGTGTTGTTGGTCGTCTTAAATGTTGGCCAAAGATCAGCGCAGCAGCTAAAGATCAATTGCAGCCAAACAAATGATCAAGACAAACGATGCGCGACTTTTATTTATCCAATAAAAGCGAAGAACCAGAGAGCACAAAGATATAGAGTCTATATAGGAAATTAACTATAGATATATAGATATTATATGAATTGCAAAATGGGAACTGTCAAATATGAGATATGAAATAATAAAAGAGATATAAAATATAAAACAAAAAAATATAATATAAAGGATAAAAATAATAACAAATACAAAATACGAAATATAAAATATAAAAAAAAAATGTATAAAAATGTTAATTTAGTTCTTCTTCTTCTCTCCCTCTTCTGATGCTTATTATTACTATTATTACAGACTTTACAGATTTTGTTCTATATAAATTTAGCTATTTCTCTCTAATAAAGCAGCGTACGTGCCTTTGGCTCGATACGAGGCAAGGGCCAAGGCGAGGGCTGTGGCAAAAGTTGCAATTTTGTGTGTGTGTGTGTGTATTGTGCGATAACACACGCGCACACACTAGTATATAGAATACATGTACATACATATGTTTAGTACATGAGCGAAAAAAAAGAAGAAGCAAACGAAAGAAAAACAAGTAAGAGTGCTCTAGTCGAGACTGCTCGACTAGGGGATACCCTGAGCCCTGTGAGGAGCCAAATATCAAATCATTCTTCGATTTTGTATGCATACATACAAACAACACTTACACACATACATATGCACGCACGCATAAGCGCGAGCTCTGCCAACTGCGCAGTTGACGCAGCGACTGGGCTGCAGCGCTTGGGCTGCAATGTGGGCATTACTATGGGAATTTAATTGTTTAATAACTTTTCTTAGCGATGGACTAAGTGCATAAAACTTTCACAACTTATTAATGGCATTCATACGTGTGTATGTGCCAAAGCACAAGTCTCTAGTATTTGATTTGCGCTTTTTACAAATAGGGGGCTATTGGGGGCGAATGGGGCGTGGCATCCAAAATCTAAAGATAACGTTATCTCCGTATTCATTACACGCAACTACACAGCAAATTTGAAGTCTTTAGCTCAAAAGATGTACAAACCACGCCTTAAAAACACATTAAAATTATCGATAAATGCTCATAAAATCGAAATGGAATGAGTTATCGGAAAAATTTTATAAACTTGTGCAGCGTATGGTATTATCGAGTATTCATGTAAAATTTCAAGTCTCTACGTTGCGTACTTACAAATATCTCAGCGTTCACACGGACGGACGGACGGACGGACGGACAGACGGACAGACGGACAGACGGACAGACGGACAGACGGACAGACGGACATGGCTATATCGACTCGTCTTGTCGCGCTGATCAAGAATATATATACTTTATAGGGTGTGGCACGCCTCCTTCTGCCTGTTACATACATTTTCACAAAACCATTATACCCTGATTTCCCATTTTCAATGGGCTCAGGGTATAACAAGTAAGAGTGCTCTAGTCGAGACTGCTCGACTAGGGGATACCCTGAGCCCTGTGAAGAGCCAAATATTAAATCATTCGACGCATCTTTTATGCATGCATATAAACAACACATACACACACACACATATGCACGCAAGCATAAGCGCGCGCTCTGCCAACTGCGCAGTTGACGCAGAGACTGCGCTTGGGCTGCAATGTGGGCATTACTATGGAAACTTAATTGTTTAATAACTTTTCTTAGCGATAGACTAAGTGCATCAAACTTTCACAACTTATTAATGGCATTCATATGTATGTATGTGCCAAAGCACAAGTCTTTAGTATTTGATTTGCGCTTTTTACAAATAGGGGGCTATTGGGGGCGAATGGGGCATGGCATCCAAAATCTAAAGATAACGTTATCTCAGTATTCATTACACGCAACTACACAGCAAATTTGAAGTCTCTAGCTCAAAAGATGTACAAACCAAGCCTTAAAAACACATTAAAATTATCGATAAATGCTCATAAAATCGAAATGGAATGAGTTATCGGAAAAATTTTATAAACTTGTGCAGCGTATGGTATTATCGAGTATTCATGTAAAATTTCAAGTCTCTACGTTGCGTACTTAAAAATATCTCAGCGTTCACACGGACGGACGGACGGACGGACGGACAGACGGACGGACGGACGGACGGACGGACGGACGGACGGACGGACGGACGGACGGACGGACGGACAGACGGACAGGGCTATATCGACTCGTCTTGTCGCGCTGATCAAGAATATATATACTTTATGGGGTGTGGCACGCCTCCTTCTACCTGTTACATACATTTTCACAAAACCATTATACCCTGATTTCCCATTTTCAATGGGCTCAGGGTATAAAAAGAGTCAAGTGCAGGGAAACGCACAGCGTGCGTTACTCTCCCTCTTTCGCTCTCCCTTGCTCTCGCTCACATTGTTTTAGTTGTCGTTGGGCTCAACTGATAAAGCGCGACAACAGTGCAAAACGGTTTTTTTTTCACTCTCTCTCCATCTCTCTCTCTTTTCATATTTGCTGCTTCTTCTACTCTGTTCGCTATTGTTGCTCATATAATAATTTTGTTTTTGGGGCCATATGTTTGCCAAACATGCGAATTGCGTAAGCTTAAGCGTCGCCAGCGACAGCGACGCCGACCGCGACGCTAGCAGACGCGCAGAGGCGAATTTAGCAAAGAGAATTCGCAAATTGGGCGAAAAAGATCACGAAACAAAAGCACACACACACACACACACACACAGGCACTCACACGAACACAGGCGCGCAGACACAGCGACGGCCGTCAGCTTTGCTGCTCTTCAACTTGACTTTGAAAAAAAAAAACCGAATGTTGAGAGAGCGACGGGCGCGTGAAAGAGAGCGCGCAGAAATGTTTGCCAATTGTGCGTGCGAGTTGCTAGAAGAGAGCGGACGAACGAACGAGCGAACGGTGATTCTTGTTGTTGCTGATTTTTTTGGCAACATTTTCGGCGTTTGTGGGGCCCGGCCTCAATTTGTTGTTGTTGCGGTGCGTGCGTCGATCTTTGCGAATATTTTTTTTTTGCGTGCTTTGTTGACGCGTGGCTCACGCACTTTTTGCTAGTGTGTGTGTGTGTGTGTGTGTGTGTGTGTGTGTGTGTGTCTATGAGCAGAGCAGAGCTGCGACGTCGACAGTTCATTGGCTTTTGGTGCGTGCGCTGGGCCTATGCCTATGATTGTTGTTGTTGCCGTTTTGTGCGTGTCGTTGATCTTTCGGGTAAAACTAGCAACAACAACAACGACAACAATAGCAAAGATTGCGCCGCAGGTTCAATGAACTTTTTTGCGTTTGGTTTATATACAATTCATGTGCCTTATTGTTGTTGTTGTTGTTGTTGTTGTTGTTGTGTTTGCGCAAAACTATTTTATTTTCGCTACTGTTGTTGTTGTTGTTGTTGTTGCTGTTGTAACACAAAGTTCAATAGACTCGCGAATTTTGTGTGTGTGCTCTTCTGCTTCTTCTGCTTCTGCTTCTGCTTCTGCTTCTTCTTCACCCTCCTTCTCTTCTTCTTCTCGTTTGCGAACACATGTATTTTGATAGCTGGGCCTACCGCATTGACTTTATAGCGCTGCTGGTTCAACCTCTATCGTTTCTTCTCGATTCATTTCATTTTTTATTTTTTATTTTATTTATTTTTTACATACATTTCACTTTGTGCATTTATTATTGATACTATATTGCACAAGTGAGCCGAATAGGCGATAAATACCATTATATTATCATATCTGCGTGGGCGTCGCGGGGGCGTGGCACTGATAAGTGCGATTAATAACAGCTACAGGCATTGGCATTCGCATTCGACTCTGTGTGACTATGAAAACTGAAGCGATATTTTGTTGTTAAAAAATATATTTAAAAAGAAAATTAGAACAATAAAATCAATAAAATATAAAAATAAAAATAAATTCACATATTTTTATTTTTATCTTTTATTGATTTTATTGTTGTAATTTTCTTTTTAAATATATTTTTTATTTAATTTTATTTATTATATATTTTTTTTAATTTATGAAGCTTGTTTTTTTTTTACTTTGCTTTAATCATTTCATCAAAGTTTCAGTTATTTGCCCTCTCTTTCTAGCATTAAGTTTTATATGCCAGCTTTAATTTTTTAAATATTTTTGTTATATATTTTGATTGATATACAATAAATTTATATTGATTTTGTGCTTAACGTAAAACATATTTTAAATTTAGAAAACTTTCAATTTTTTTTTATTTTTTAATAATAAATATATTTTGTGGATTATTTATTAATAGTTTTTTTTTAATGATGATTTGTTTTTTTATTTTTGTTTTACAAATTTGTTTGATATATGTATATAATAAATAATAAATACTAAAAATAAATACATTTTTTATTTTATTTTATTTAGTGATAACTTATATTTATTTTTTTAGTATTATTATTTTTCATTACTGATAATTTATATATATTAATTTTATTATTATTTTTTCATTATTATATTTTTATTTTTTTTATTTATTTTTAATTTTGTATTTTTCTTTGTTTTTGTTTTTTTTTTGTTTTTTATTTTATTTTATTTAGTGATAACTTATATTTATATATTTTTATTTTTTTAGTATTATTATTTTTTATTACTGATAATTTATATATATTAATTTTATTATATTTTTTTTTTATTATTTTTTTTATTTATTTTTAATTTTAATTTTTATTTTTTATTTTTATTTTATTTTTTTGCTTTTTGTTTATATTTGTATTCTTATATATTTATTTATATTTTTTTTAAATTTTAATTTTTATTTTGTTTTTTTATTTTATTTTTTTTTTACTTTGTTTATATTTGTATTCCTATATGTTTTTTTTTTTTTATATTTTTATAGTACAGTTTTTTTTCTGTTTACTATTTTTTAGTTTTTTACCACTTGCATAGCTAATTCCTCATCTCTTATATCATTCATTGCCTTTCCAGCTACCTGTTGCCTGTTACAATTTATAATTTAATAAAAAAAAATGTAATAAATATAGAAATAGCATTAAATTTTATGAAACACTTAATTTTGATATAATGTTTATAGTCTTACTATGTTATTTATGTTTTCCTATTAAATATTGGTAATTGGCTTTCCAGCTGAACTAACAGTTCCCATTTGCCCTCTCTTTCTAACAGCCTGAATGTCTTGGGAATTACGCACTCTTTCTCTAATACGGCTGACAACGGGTATATACCCTGTAAATTATATATGCAAAATAAACATACCTATAGATCATCGTATTAAATACTATATAATGATATAGATATTATATAGATATGTTCGTTATGATATGATATAGATATATAGATATATAGATATATAGATATATAGATATATAGATATATAGATATATAGATATATAGATATATAGATATATAGATATATAGATATATAGATATATAGATATATAGATATATAGATATGTTCGCATGCTTCAATTCGTTTTCTTTGTCCCGCTGTTTCTTCAATAACTTAACTTTGCAAACGCACCTCGAGTGGGCTTTTCTTCTTCTTATTTATTAGCTATGCAAAATTTATGCAGTTTTCTGTCTCAAAAAAAAGCTAAATAAAAAAAAGGGCCAAAACTTTCGAAAGTTCTGGCATTGGGAAATTTGCAATGAGCGATGGATGGAGACGAAGTTTTTTTGTGTTTTTTTTTTGCCTGGAGAAATTTTAAATGTCTAATTGCCGTGGCGGTATATATATGTACATATATATATATATTTGTATATACATATAGATAAGGTACCTAGTTAGCCCCTTATATTTGATGTATTTATTTATATTTTCTATTTCTTAATCTTGTATATATATTTTTTGCGCTTAGTTGTCGCTGGGTCAGCATGAAAGCTGCTTAAAAAACAACAAAAAAAACTTGCAAAAAATAAAATAAAACCGGATTTATGCGAAATTTTCGAGGGCTACCAAATGCCATAAAACAGCCAAAGAAATTTTATGGCAAACATTTTCTAGCGGACAACAACAACAACAACAACAACAACAACAGCAAAATTGCTGTTAGGAGCGGCTGTCAACGGGTTGTTAAAGCTGTTTTTCCCAAAGCGCCAAATTAAATAGAAGAAATAATAAATTAGGTTTTAATACATATGTGTGTGTGTGTATGTGTGTGTGAGTGTGTGTGTGCGTGTCATCAGTTGAAATGATTATGTAACAAAGCGTAATTAAAGCAACAGCAACAATGGCTAACTGAATTAACCTTGTTCTGGCCCAACGGAAAGTGCACTCGCACACACACACACACACACACACACACAGACACACAGACACACAGACATAGAGGCGCAGATACGAGCTACAGATACATTTGTATCTTTATTTGTATCTTGTGAGTCCTTGGTTATAATTAATCCACAATTGCACACACACCAACACACACACACACACACAAACTAGTTGCTGCGATGGCACGCAAGCGTCCAGTGTTTGCTTTTTGCTATTCATGACGGTTGCTGCTGTGGGGCGTCAACTGTACCTCGGGCGATCAGATAAATTGGCATTGGCACCTGGCCTGCAGCTCCATCAGCTCCATCCGAATGCTAATTGCCAATGGGTCAGCCGCCGCTTGCATGTCAACATTTGTGGCTGTCGCTGTTGCTGTCGCTGTTGCTATTAGCTGAAAAGTCAGTCAGGGAATGTGTCACGCAGCGAGCAGCGCCTCTCTCGGCGCTTCTCAACGGTCCACACGCATACGCAATGTTGTTCGTGAACTAATTTATATGTGTTTCATGAACTAGTTCCAAATTGAATAAATATGTTGTGCTACAACTGAAATGAATCGAAACTAGTTCCGAAACTAGGCAAATGTACGAGGAACTAGTTAGACAATGCTCATGGACATAATTATGAAGAGATGTAGACGTAAGAGTACATGTCTTTAGTATAACCATTCGTTTCTAATTCCAACTGTTTCAGTTGTACATTCATTTTAGTTTTGTGCTTGAGTTTATTTCCAAGTCCTAAGAAATATCCTCAAACTCTTCTAATATACATAATACTAAGTTCTTTCGACGCCAAACGTTTCTTAGATTGTTCTTATAATATATACATAGATATATATTTATATCTATCTATAGATTATAAAATATATCTCTTTTTGATTTCAAATGTTCCCAAATGTTTCCTGAAGTTTATATTTTCTTTTGTTTCAGTTTCCACGTGTTTCAAATTCGTTGTGTTTCTGTTTCCACTTTCTATCATATCTTCAATTGCCAAATATGGCATATGCTTCTGTTTCTTACTGTTTCTTTTCTCATTCGTTTCAGTGTGTGTGTCCTAGTGTGTGTCTATGAAATTGCCAAATATATGAAATGTTTGAAATGTTTCTTATTTCATCTGTTTCTCATTTCAACTACTTCTGTATGCAGATGTAACTGCTTCCCCAGTGATTCTATTTCCAATCGTTTCAGATGCCTAGTGTTTCTCTTTCCACTTGTTTCTTTTAACCCTTCTTTTGCTTAATATGTTTCTTATTTCTAATCTTTCTAATCTTTCTTTTTTTCTAGTTTTTCTGTTCCCTTTCCAAGTGTTTCTAATTATATTTGTTTCAAATACCAAATGTTGCTCACTTCACGCAATTCACTTGGCAGTTAGTTCTACAAGTTCCAAATGTTTCAATTGCCAAATGTCTGAGTTAAGAAATAAATATATACAACTATATCGACAGACACATTAGTGTGCGTGTGCGTGTGTGTGTGTGTGTGTGTGTTTTTTGCTGTTGTGTTCGGCTAATGTTATACACTATTATTATTATTGTACAATATTTGTCGTTGTTGCTTTGTAAATTAGAAGGCGACTGCCCAGATAAAAGCAACAACAACAACATCGACAACAACAACAACAACAACAACAATTGAACAACGCAACTGAGAAATGCGCAATAATTGATGCACGCAAAATGCAATTACAATTTAAGGTGCAAGCGAGACGGCGAGCCGCATGAGCATGCGCCAGAGCGAGAGGGCAGCTAACTCAACTGTGCTGTGTGTGTGTGTGTTCGTGTGTGTGTGTGTGCGTGTGTGTGTGGGTAATGAGTCGTAGGTGAGTGGTTGGCTAGAAGAGCAAACAGAGGCGTCGTAAGGGGGGAACGGCGGCGACGGGGGTGGGCGGGACCTGCTGCATGTAATTGCGTTATAGTTTGTAGTTTTTTGCAATGCGAACGATAACACACACGCACGCACACACACACACACACTGAGTGTCAGAAATGCCGTTTTAGGGTGACCATATTGCATATGCAACACATGCGCACGCTCTCACTGCGCTGCACTACAAGCCCCGTCGCCGTCGCCGTCGCCGCCCCCTCTCTGTCCCTCTCCCTCGCTCTCCCTCTCTCTCTCTCTCTCTGGCATTGCATTTGCATTTGGTGCAGGTCTTTTTTTTTGCGGTCTCTTAAGCAGTCGGCGTACAATTTTCTTTATTTTTTTTTTTGCCTTCGCTTGCTTATTAATCACTTCCTTCTTGCGTTTTGCACGCGCTTTGCTTCAGGCCCCCACGCGCGGCCGGCCGCCCGCTCGCCCCATTAAAGCGCCACGCTATGCATTTTGTGCATTTGTCAGCGACACACACACACACACACACACGCACAACCTTGAGGTTTTCGCATAGGGGTTAAGGCTGTTTAACTGCGGGCTCGACGTAAATATTTATTTACTATTTGTTTAGCTTTAGCACTTCGATAACAGCTGTTATCTAATTCGATAATTATTGAGCATAATTGATTTCAGTTTAAGAGATAATAAACATATCGATTATTATCGATCAGCAGGTCATTATTGGAGCTATTTACAATTATCGAAAGCTGTCGATAGCAAGAATGTGATCTATGATATATGCATATTCATTGTATATCGATAATTATCGATTATTAATTACATAAATATATCAATGCTCTGTTTAAGCTATGCCAAAAGTCAAGCCTCTTATCTTATCGGTCTTCTACAGCTTGCTCAAATATAATCGATACCATGCCGCAGCAAAACTATCGATAAATGTGTGTTATGCTGCGTGTCTACCTCTCTTTTGCTCTGTTTCTCAATGAATTACTATCTCAAAAAAAAAAAAAAAACGCTTTAAAATCACGCACACTCAAAGCCAAATCGATAATAAAAAAAGTGACGCATGAACAAGTGCATTGCTCACTCGATTTCGATAACATTTTCCAGACATTTTATCGCCACTCGTTTCTGCCTCTTCGCACATTCAATCATTGAGCTTCAGCTTCGATTCACATGCGTTCATTCAGCTGTTGTGAGCAATTTATCTGATTCATTCGGTTCCGCATTCAGAGCAACAATTACGCACAGTGTTGTAAAGCGTCTGTGGTGCAATGCGAGCGCTGCGCTAATTGCACACATGACGCTTATTTATATTTATAATATTTATAATTATTTATAATTTTTCTTCATATTTTTTTTTTTTTACATTTTCTTCTCTTTCAGCTTTAATCGAAAAAGCGTGCTCAGGGAGGCGCCACCTCGCATAACGGCAACAGCACGCAGCACGCACGCCAAATGATTAGCAGCAATTACCTATATGTGCATAGGTGTACGAGTATATATGTATATATGCATAACATATATGCATATGTATTTGTGCATATATTCATATATATATATTCATTTATATACTCATACATAATTTGCCGTGAAACGTGCCTGTTGAGCACTTTGATTGCATTCTGGCTCGGCAAGCACATTTCGCTGCGATTGCAACACTCGCCTACGCATGCGACTTTTGCCAGACTCTGTAGAGCCTGGACAAGGGGCACAGGTAAAGATAACTTTAGTACTAGTAGAGGTAAATTAAAAAAAAATGTAAATAAATAAATAAACTAAGAAAAAATATTGTGTTTTTTTTTTTCTAAAAATATTGCTTACTTACAATTTATTTTCCTTAATTTAAAAAACATATATAAAACAAATCAAGAATAATTTAAGAATAAACACATTATTATTAAATATGTATTTTAAAACTTTTCACCAATTATTAGCTGAAAGTTTACAAACTCAAAGAGAATGAACTAGTCATTAAAAACAAATTGTTTTTAAGTTTTAAAGGTGAGATTCAAATTTTATAATTAATAATAGTCATTTGTTTTTAAATTATATTTAATTTCCAATTTTTTGTTTCAAATATATTTTGAGGATAGCCTAAAATTTTTAAAATTAATAATAATTATTTACGTTATTAAATTATCATTAAAGAGATATTATTTTTTTTTTTATTATTTTTATTATTTTTTAAATTAATAATACTTTAATTAATAATAATTATTAACGTTATTAAATTATCATTAAAGAGATATTATTTTTTATTAAACTTTTTTTTTATTTTTATAAAGACTGAAATAAAATTAACTAATTAATTATAAATTTTAATTGATTTAAATATATAAATATATTTTAATTATTTCTGTTTTTTTTTTTATTATTAGTAATTAACAATTTTTTTTATATTAATGTTTTTTTTTAGTTTTGAAGATAGTGCAATAATTTTTATTTTTTTTTTTATATTATTTTTTTTTTATTTTATAAAGACATAAATAAAAATAACTAGTTAATTATAATTATAAATTGATTTAATTATATAAATATATTTTAAATATTTATGTTCTTTTTTTTTAATTATTAGTAATTAACAATTTTTATTTATATTAAATTTTTTTAAAGTTTTGAAGATAGTGCAAAATTTTTTTTTTTTAATATTATTTTTTTATTTTTATAAAGACGGAAATAAAATTAACTAAATAATTATAATTATTAATTGATTTACTTTCTGTTTTTTTTTTTTTATTATTAGCAATTAACAATAATATTTTTATATTAATTTTTTTTTTAGTTTTGAAGATAGTGCAAAAATTTTAATTTTTTTAATATTATTTTTTTTTGTTTTTATAAAGACATAAATAAATAAATAAAATTAACTAATTAATTATAATTATTAATTGATTTAATTATATAAATATATTTTAATTATGTCTGTTTTTTTTTTTTAAATTATTAGTAATTAACAATTATTTTTTTATATTAAGTTTTTTTTAAGTCTTGAAGATAGTGCAAATATTTTTTTAATTAATTATAATTATTTATGTTATTTAATTTTTATTAATTAACTATTATATTAGTATTTTTTACATGATTATTTTTTAAAGTTTTTTTTTACTAATAATAATTATTTTTGTTATTAAATTATTATTTATATACTATTATTTTTATTTATTTTTATTTATATTTATATTTTTTTTTATATATATTTTTTTTTCATATTATTCCTTTTTTTAATTTAAAGCAGATTTACTGAGCTAAGCCTAACACAAGATTTGAATATTTCGTATGATAAAAGATATTGTATCTAACAAATGCATTAGTATGATAACAAGCTATCGAAATGTTATCGGTTTCTCGATACTTTCAAGCAAAGCGAGGCCTGCGGCACGACATACTTGCAACCTTTCAACTGCAGCAGCAACAGCAACAGCAACAGCAACAGCAACAACCACAGCAACTGCAACTGCAACTGTAATATGAAAACTATTTGCCAGTGTTGTTAATGTTGTTTATTGTTGTTGTTACTGTTGTTGCTTGTTGTTGTTTGGTTGTTCGATATGAACGTCATTTGCCATTACTCGCAAATGTCACATATTTATGCTGATGATAACGGCGCTGTTTGCCGTTGCGAGCGTGCGAAACTGGCAAACGCTGCTGTTGCAGTTGTTGTTGTTGTTGTTGTTGCTGTTGGCAAACAAACACAGCGCAACTGCTGGCAAAACTCTCTAAAAATGACTAAAACAAAATTGATTTGTCACGCTGCGCATAAATTGCACATGAGCAACTGTTGCTGCTGCTGTTGTTGCTGCTGCTGCTGCTGCTGCTGCTGCTGCTGGAAGCTGCAGTCATTGCAGTCACATTGCCTTTGCTTTTCAATCAATAAGCAAAACAACCTTTTTTTTGTTTTTGTTTTTTGTTCGCCCAAGCTTTTCCTCGCCTTTGCACAGTTTCCATTTGACTTTTGCCATTTCATCAATTAGACGTTAATTTCTGCAGCGAGGCAATTTAACGGTGCTAACGTTTTATTAATGAGCCAACGCATTTGGGCAGCCTGGGAACCAAAACTCGAGGGGGCATGGCAGGCGCTATATAACTGTAACCCATACATTTGTTGAACATATTTCATATTTGAGGAATTCAGAAATAAAACCCAAAACAAATAAATGGCATGAAGTGCGCTCAAGGCCAAGGTCGGCGCCAGAAACGATTTGGTAATGGAACGGTTTTGGCTAGCAGGCAGCGGGGCGTGGCCGAGCGAGACGAACGCCAATTGTTTGTTTGTTTGTTGTTTGTCTGTTTGTTGTTGGGCGGAAGTGAGCGACGTCTGCGCTTGGCTTTTGACAATGGGAAGTGAATGCAAAGATCGCAGCAGAGAAATATATATAAGTATATACTATATATATATATATATACATATGTACATACATATGTATGTGTGTGCACAACAATTGCCTTTGGCTGCAAAGGTTTCAATTTTAATTGTCATTTTTTTGTAGTATTTTTTTTTTTTATATTTGCGCAATTGCAAAAATTGCTTCAATTAGCCAAGAGGCGAGAGTGTGTGTGTGTGAGTGTATGTGTATGCGTTAATTGCAGCAGCCAAAAATTAAGCAGCACACACTCACACACACACACTCACACACACACACCCGCACACGCAGCGCATTTTGAACGACAGCTAAAACCACCAAAAAGAAGCAAAATAATAAATAAAATACAGCTGCCACGCCCCGTGCGCTGCGCATTCATCTAACGCCCCTGCATTTGTATTGTTATTTCATCGAAAAAATAAAAAAAAAGAAGCTGGCGATTTCGAGTTTTGGCAAATTAAAGAAAGTATAATTATTATAATTAATAAATGTTAATAATACAACATAAATTATAAGCATAAAATATAAGAAATTAAAAAAATAAATCGAAATAATTTTTTTATAGGCATAAAAAACATAAAAAAAAACAAAATATTTTAAAAATTAATAAAATAAATAAAAAAGAAATAAAAAAGAAATAAAAAAAATAAATATAATAAATAATAATAATAAATTAAAATATTAAATACAAAATTTCCTTTAATAGACTTAATAACAAATAAAAAAGAAAAATTAAGAATCATAATAAAAATAATAAATAAGTATAATTTTTTTTTGCATTTTTTTTGCATTATGCATAATATTATATTATATTTATTTTATATTTATATATTATATACCAATATTTTTTTTTTTGTAATAATAAATAATAATAATAAATTAAAATATTAAATACAAAATTTCCTTTAATAGACTTAATAAAAAATAAATAAAAAAATTAATAATCATAGCAAAAATAATAAATAAATATAATTTTTGATTATGCATAATACCAATCAAACTTTTTTAAATAATAATACAAAATTTAAAAAATAAATACACATAATATTTAATATGTATAATAATATTTAAAAAAAAAATTTTAAAAAAATATGAGCCTATATGAGCTGGGAACAGACTGGAAATGGAACACACGTCGATAACATTGCTGCTATATCGATTTCTTTGAACAACTATCGATTATCCAAGAGGAAGAGGGGGAGAATCTTAAACATGAAAACTTGTTTTTCTTTACGCACAAGAAAACACTTTTCCATAGTTTACATAGCCTTTCATGAAGTATTACAATAATATATTATATAAAGATTACCATATATCTTGAGATATATATAGAACCCAAGCTCAAATTGCAATACTAATATATACAATATATATTTATTGCATTCATAAATTATAGAATATATTACAAGTAAATATTTCTGTCAAATATTTAAGTATTGAAATATTGCCTAAAATAATATTGTTTCATTATATATATATAGATTGCATTTTATTGGACATACATTGATCATCATTCGAAATGGTTTGCTATTGTGACTTACCTTAAACTAAAACACTCGCCAGTCGGGCGTTACCCGTCCAGCAATCCATAAGTTTCAATTTTCAATTGATTTTTGTTTTTGTTGTTTGTTCTTGGGCCGTTGTCGTCGTTGTTGTTGTTGTTGTTGTTGTTGTTGTTGTTGCGTTTGCTCTTGTTGTTCTTGCTGCAGTTGTTGTTGTTGTTGTTTAATGTCGCTTTTGGTTTGAATTTGCTTTATCTTTTGCTTTTTCACTTCAATTTTGTTTTTTATTTTGCACACCGAAAACTGTTGTACAACACTGTCCGAAAATGAATCGTTTTCGAAATGTTTCTACCTCTTTTTTATTTTGTTTTTGTTTTTGTTTTTGTTTTTTTCGCTTATTTTTGTTTGTGCCAAGTTTCGAGCTCGAAAAATTTGTTGCCCAAAGAAATTGTTCAATTTGTAATCATTTTTTTAAGTGCTTCTTCTTCTTCTTCTTGCTTGTCGATCGCTTTTCATCTATAATTTGTTTGTGTTTTTGTTTTTATTTATCGATAAAAATGTAATTGGTCCAGTTGGTTGCAAATATTTCGTCAAGTTTGCTTTTCAGAGAGAGTGCATGTGTGTGTGTGTGTGTGTGTGTGTGAGAGTATGTGTGTTCTTTATTTTTGTCAATAGCCGAAGAGCGCTGCCAGAGTTGTAGCGTGTGATACTTGTTGTTGTTGTTGCTGCTTTGATCGATAAACGTGAGTCGCCTATCGATTCGCCGAGATTTCGATTGTGATTTTCTTTAAGTTTTACACGCTTTCTTCTTCGTTGAAATTTAGAATTTTGAAGAATATGCTGAAGAGAAAGAGATAGAAAGAGAACGAGGGTTTATTAATTAATATGAAAAGATTTGATAACTTATACTAAAAATTTATATATTTATATATAAGTTTTCTATTTAAACACTTAGTTGATAATATTTTAATTTCATCAATATTTAAAAGTTTTTTTTAATTTAATTTTTTTTAATATTTTGAATAATTATTGAATATACATATTTTTATTTTAAAATTAAATTTTAAAATTTAAATTACATTGTAATTTTTTAATTTTTTTTTTAATTTTTCTAGTCTATATTTAATTTTAACTATTGAAATTATACTTTGAAATAAATATTGTTTTTTTTTTTTTTTTTTTTTTTTTTTTTAATTTTTCTAGTCTATATTCTATTTTAAGCTTTAATTTTCTAACACTTTTCCTATAAAAATTTTAATATGAAATTAAAATCAAATTTTTTCTAAACATTTCTAGTCTATATTCTATCTATAGCCATCATTTTCGACCATTTTTCCCATTGAAAAACATTTTAAAAATAAAAGTTTAATTTTTTTTAAAATATTTCTAGTTTATCTTCTATTTTTAGCTATAATTTCCTGATGCACATTTTGCAATATTTTTTCTTCAGTTTATCCAATTGCCTTTCTTCAGCTTTGTTGCCCACATAAAATACGGTCACACTTTGTTTGAAAGCTCATTAACTCATTGGAGTCAAGAACTTTAAGAAAACAATAGCAAACTTTGGCAGAGTACACAAACAACAAACAGCAACGCGGAAAAGCTTAAATGTAGGCTATGGCAAATGCCAGAGATAGTGTGTGTGTGAGAGAGAGAGAGAGAGAGAGAGAGAAAGGGAGAGTGAGAGTGAGAGAGTGAAAATGAAATGAGGTGGGTGGCTGGGTTGGTTGGCTAAAAAGTGCAGCCAACAATTTGACTTAAAACTTTCACTATTTTAATTACCTAGCGTAAATTTTGTTGTTGTTGCAGAACAACAAAAGCCAGAGACTATTGTTGTTGTTGCTTGTTTGTTTGTTTGTTTGTTTGTTGTTTGTTGCAGTTGTTGTTGTCTGACGCTGTCTCAAAAAGTCTGGCAAATGTCTGCGGCTGCTTCAAGTGCCCTGCGATACAAGTGCAGTCAGACAGGCACACATGCATAGAGACAGAGAGAGAGAGAGAGAGAGAGAGGGTGAGGGAGAGAGGGAGCTTATGCATGAAAAGTTTTGCAGCATTTGCTGGCGTTGTTGTTGCTGCTGGTGCAACATGTGGCACGCTTAATTATGACGCTGAAAAGTCACAACGACAATGTCAACTGTTGAATTATGAGCTCACACACACACACATACACAACTCACACACACACACAAACACACACACACACACATACACATGCAAGCATAGTCCAAAATTTTGCCAACTTTGATGCCGCATGACGTCATTTGCTCTTCAACTTCACTCGCTCTGCTGCCTTTATAAATGTTCTATATATAATATATATATATATCATATATATATATATATATACATATATTTATATACATATACTTTAATCAGCTGGCAGCATCGCGTATCAACTTTATCAACATCATGAGAGCAACAAGCAACAGCAGCTAAAAAGTTGAGCTGGCATTGAAAAACTTTTACTTTGCCGCATAAGTAGGTTGTTCTGCCACCCTCTCTCCCTCTCTCTCTCTCTCTCCCTCTCTCTCTCGCTCTCTCTGGCACTATCTCTCTGTCTGTGGCAAAAGTTCAAGTTCATGGCAAACAGATTTCCTTTAAGCTAAATTATGCACAACATTTAATTTATTCACAGCGAAAATTATTCAAACAGGAAGCGAATATTTGCATATAAACATAAATTTTTAATGGGTATTTCGAGCGGATTTGTCTACTGGATTCTTGACTGCATATATATATCTATGTATAAATATATATAAATGAATTCATTGCATTAAGCTCGTTAACTAGATAATTGTATTAATCGATATTGTTATAGAAATGAATTGTGCTCAAGCAGAAACTTTGTTAACTTTACGTTGTTAGCTTAAATGGCGATTAGCATAGGGGCTTACAATGGGCTTTAGAAGGCAGTTTACAGTGAGGCTTAGCAGCTGATTTGCGGCATTAACGATTTGCAAACAATTGAATAGATGCATAATATACGAGTAGTTTATGTTTAGAAACTTGTTTAGCTGGCAACTGGCTTATAATGTGTTTTACAGTGAGGTTTACAAGGAGGCTTAGCAGTTTGTAGGAAAAACTTTATATAAGTAATATTTAGTTACCATTTGGCCAACATAAATGATCTACAAAGTGGCTTACGAGGATTACAATGAGGATTACAATGGGGATTACAATGAGGATTACAATTAGATTAAGACTGAGGACTTGCCACTTGAAGGGTGAGCTTTATAGCAGGAAGTTTCACCTACCAAATAAACAGCAGCAATACAAATTGGTTTACAATGGGCTTTACAATGATGTTTACAATGTGATTTTTACTGTTGCTTACAATTTGACAGACAATTAGGTGGAGTAAGTAGAAAAGTAAACTTTAAATCGCTAAACTTTACAATTAAGCTAACATGAGAGGTTTAAAAATTGATTTACAATATGCTTTACATTAAAACTCATACTGATATTTACAATCAGCTTTACAATGAGCTTGAATGCTGAATCTTAGGATTGTAAGATTTACATTTAAAATGATATGAAAGAATTGGCTTACAATGTGCTTTACCATGAAGTTCACATGATAATATACATGTTACTCAGAAACAGTTCTTCAACAGTTTATCCTAGTTAAATATGCAAATAGAAAACATAACTCTTCGAAAAAGAAAGATAGATAGAGAGAGAAAGAGACTAGCTCCCTTCTCGAGGTCAAATAAAAAATTCTTAAAAAAAGTAAACGCAATAAAATAAGTTTAGTCACGAATTTAACAGAAACATAAAAATGTGATTGAAACATGTCGGCGCAAAAGGAAGGGAAAAACACGTCTAGAAAAGTTATGAGAAAAATATCTACAGCAGAAAGAAAAAAAAGCACATAATGCACAATCAATTTGAAAAGTCTGCATGTTAACGCAGTGTTAAACAATCTTAAGCCAAACTGTGGGTGAACTTGGCAAATGGAAAAGTATTTGTGCTGCAGGCAAAACAATGTTAACTTATGTTAACAGCGCGTTAACCAAACTCTGTAGATAGACTCTGATTGCAAATGGAAAAGAATTTGTATTGATGACATAACAATGTTAACTTATATTAACAGCGTGTTAATGCACTGTTAGGCAATGCCATTCGAAACTCTGTGACTGCAGATAGACTCTGATTGCAAGTGGAAAAGTATTTGTGCCGCAGAGACAGTTAATAAAAGCTTGCCACAGTCCGAGGCGCAACGAATGGTGCACCAGAGGCCAGTCAGGCTAAATGCCAGTTAGGCAGACAGTTGGCCAGACAGCGGAGGAGCGAGGCAGGGGGGATGGACGGGGAGGTTAGACGGGCAGAGGGGATGACTAAACCAATGCCAGACAGTCAAGACAAGTGCAATGAGGGAGTTGTGTGCAAAGTGGAGTGAAGGGGGCGGGGTCGCAGACAAAGGTTGTTTGGTAAATACCAAACACGGCGCACAGAATATGTCTATGACTAGACGCTGTCTGTTGTGGCACCTTACAATAAGCGAAGCGACCCCCTGTCTCTCTCTCTCTCTCTCGGTCTCTCTCTCTCTCTCTCTCTCTGCTCTCCCCTAACTGCCAGCCAACAGCTCCACATGCCACACAGCGTGGAAGGCGACTCAGACGAAGGCTCAAACCCGCGACGACGACGACAGCCTGATGACTAGCTGCTTAAAATGTCTGCACAGCTGTTTGATGTGTGAGTGTGTGTGTGAGTGTTGCATCAACAGTTGAAGTTGCAGCAATTCCACACACACACACACACACACACAGCTACAGCATGGCATCGACATATTTTTTAATGCTTGCAGACAGACGACCCCTCCGACAAGTCGCAGGTGAAATGTTGCAACTTGAAATGGGGCAGCAACGTCTCTGTGTGTTGCACATAAAAATTTGTTTTATTCTTGACAATGCGACGTCGCCTTGCGTTTTAATTTCGTTTTCTTTTCGCACACACACACATTCACACACGCTTCTCATTTATTCCTTTATCTTGTTGCTGCTTATCGATTGTGTCGCTCCCTGCCCAGTTATGATAAGCAGCTAAAGTGGTTGGCAAGGACATTCGTTGAGCTCTACTTCTGGCTCTACTTCTGGCTCTACCTCTACTTTTGGCCTTAGCTCTACTTTTAGCTCTACCTCTACCTCTACCACTACCTCTACCTCTACCTCTACCTCTACCTCTACCTCTACCTCTACCACTACCTCTACCTCTACCTCTACCTCTGCCCCTACCTCTACCTCTACCTCTACCTCCACCTCTACCTCTGCCCCTACCTCTACCTCCACCTCTACATCTACCTCCACCTCTACCTCTGACACTTTTCATGTTGTGGCATGCGTGACAGTTGCTGCCGCTGCCACTACCACTGCCAGTCTACCACTACTGCTACTGTTGACAATAAATTTATGCAATTATCATGTACAACATCATCTGCATTCAATTGGGTTGTACAACTTTTAGCAGCAACTGTGCTCGATCGCTCGCTTACATACACTTTATGTATATATCAACATTCTGTATATATGTATGTATATTCTGGCACTTCTTCTTCATTTTTCAAGAGAACCAACAAGAGAAACTGCCTGTCTTGGCGTTTATTAGAAACTGCGGAATTTCTCAGTCGAGCGTTGACGGCTGCGCGACAAATTCGTTGAATTTATGAAATTTTAGAAGTCTGCCTGAATATGCAGAGAAATAAAAACAAACAAACAAAAAATGCAGTTCGAGAAGCTCGAGTAACAGGGCACATGTCACGGAATTGCAGTTTGCATATGAGATAGCTGCAAAGAACACACACACACACACACACACACAGACATATTGCAATGGCATCTTGCGTCAGTTGATTTAATGACATAAGCCAAAGAAATATTTGTATATATACATGTGTTGCTATACATATATGTATGTATATTTATATGTATGTATGTCGCGTCAAGTATCGGAACAGTCATAGGAAACTAATTTGTTTGCCAAAATCCTTTAAGTATGCCACAATTAATAGCAGCACCAAAAAGTCAAAACATCTCAATTATCTCAAGCAACTCTAAACTTAAAATAAGCAGAGCTAGACTTTGAATATGTTAGCTTAGCTATAATTCAAATTAAATTATCTAAAATTTATGCACAAATAAGAATTATTATATATATATTTAATTAATATTATTATTTTTTATTATTATTTGTTGTTGATTAATAATGCCATGAACAGTGTTGCACAATTCCAATAATTTGAATTTTTTGGGGCAGCTTTACGTTCGTTGTTCATGTGAATATAGACTTGATTTGCTTAGTATGTGCATCAATTAGTGCAACAGTGTTGCACAACTGTCAACAGTTGCATGCGGCAGTGTTGCACATGCCACATGCTTGCTGGCACTTCGGCAAAATATTTGTTTATAGTCAATTAATTATAAGATCGGCCGATCGACCGATCGACAGACCGCCCTGAATTGCTGACATTGCGCGGGCTTTTCGCTTGGACTCGAGACGCGAGACTCGCGACTTCGTTTCATATTCTTTCATAGCTGACGTTGACTTTTGAGAGTGAGAGAGAGAGAGAGAGAGAGAGAAAGAGCGAGAGAAGAGCGACGACAACAATGTTGCCAGCTCATTGTTGTTGTCGCTGCTTCTTCTAGTTGCAGTTCTCGTTGTTTTCGCATTGCTTTTAACATTTTCGTTTAATTTTATTTATTTTGTTTTTTTTTTTGTGTATTTTCTGCCTATGTGTTCTTCCAGGAATTCCGTCACTGATACGCTGTTGCATTTTTCACAACGTCATTTTCTGGAAAATAAAATGCAGGCTGGCAGGGCAGGGCAAAAAAAAAAAAATAAATAAAAATGAAAAAAACTGAAAAAATTATTGTTTGTTGTAGAATAATTTATGCAAATATTGCAGACGCGCTAAAAAAAAAAAAAGTGAGCCCGCCAAAGGGGGAAACAGAATGCGAAGGAACCAACCAGCAACAGTCTCTCTGCCTCTGTCCAGTGACCAAATCGAGTAGAGTCTCTACACACACACACACACACGCAGACAATTGACTGTTGAGAGTCGAACAAGAATTTGTCGTAAAAGTATTCATAAAGTGAACTACAACATTGTTTTCCAACACTGACAAGCCAAGTGCTTGGTTTAGATGCTGCGACGTACGACATTTCAATCAACATTGTGTGCGTACTTTGTACTAACAAGACATGCAGTTAAATGCGACAATGTTTACCAACACTGTTGCTCTAATATATGACAGTACGTACAACTCTCGTAAAGGTGCAAATTTAAAGATTGTTTATAGCTGATAGCTGGTTTTGTATGCAAGTATTTGGTTTAATTTATGATAAGTAATTTATAATATAGTTTACCAACACTGGTAGGATGATGTAAATTAAGAACTTTAACTAAAAATAAGTTGGAAAGTTGCTACAGATATATGCCTCTCAGCATGTAATTTAGAATACTTAAAGGGCAACATAACTCACAATTTACCAACACTGGTATGATGTTATAAATATTGCCTTTGGAAGTAACAAATTTTATGAAAATAGTTAGACATGTATGCCTCTCAGCAAGTATTATAAACAGTTTAAGCGCAACATAATACAAAATTTACCAACACTACAATCCAAAACTTTTTTTTTGTCATGCATGTTAGAAGTGTGTCGAATAGGTTTTAGATTTAGATTTATTCGAGATCTACACAGTATTTAAAGATTAAAAATATATAGTTTTTCCATATTTGCAGCTGATTGTATAATTGATTAAATACTTTTACAACACTGAAACTTGAGAATATACTAGAGCTTTGATTAATATATAAGAAATAGTCTATTTCGCCTTAATCACGCCTAAGATCTTCAAATTATATGCCAAGTAAACATTTCAATAGTTTTCCAACACTGCAACTTGAAATATGTATAGAGAGTTGCTAGAGCTCTTATTAATAAGAAGAAGAACTAGAACAAGAACTAGCAGATTTCACCTTAATTACATTTAATTTCGTCATCATCTGCCAAGTTAACATTTCAATAGTTTTCCAACACTGAAATCGTTTGGATTTCTACAAATGATGTGCGGATATTTAAGCTGAGCAGCATCTTTCGCCGATGACCTGCATTGAACCCCAAGCGAAGGAAGCAAAACCTTTGATGGCATATTGCGTAGGCTCTTAACAGGGCGCCACTTGGGGCATTGTCACTTGTCAATTGAAAGAGTGTTGGTGTGTGTGTGAGTGAGTGAGTGTGTGTGTGTGTGTGTGTGTGCGTTTGATGCCGCCTACTTCTTTCGCACAAACACTTGAGCACGCATTTGGCGGCATCGTCAGCTGCCACTTGGGCGTGTTTTTTTTTTCTTTCAAAATGCAATCGATATGTGGCACACACGCATCCACACACACACACACA
Source organism: Drosophila meridionalis (assembly GCA_035045145.1). NCBI lineage: Eukaryota > Metazoa > Arthropoda > Insecta > Diptera > Drosophilidae > Drosophila > Drosophila meridionalis. The sequence continues at coordinate 4,379,482 of JAWNPG010000009.1, read as the reverse complement.
CACACATAGGGAGAGAGAGAGGCAGAGAGAGGGAGAGCGAGGGTCGCCTCAAATAATTAATAATAATTTATGTCGCAAACTTTGTCGCAGGCACTGCAATTAGAAAGCCACGTCGAGGCGCGCCCATTCGAGCCAAGGGCCTACACTATATGGTATATATATGTATATGTAAACATATACACACATATATACATATATATATATATATATAAATGTGGAGAAAGGGCAAATGGAGGAGCGCAGCAAAGCGAGGCCCTACAAAATTATGCATAAACGCATTTTAGTGCGCCAACAAGTAGGCAATGCCCAGCCAAAGAGACAGAGACGGAGACGTGGAGTGGGCTGAAGGGGGGCGGCGGGGCGTTGCACAGTGGGACGAGAACGAGAACGAGGAATCTAAAGTATAGTCGCCTTTTACTCTTGTTGTTGTTGTTGTTGTTGTTGTATTTTCTCTCTTTTGCTTTTGTTGCATTGCGTTTTATTTTTTCAGAATTTATTTCTTTTTTTTTTTTGTATTTTGTTGAAGTGCACTCGAAAACGCACTTCTCGCTCGACCCACGGGCGGAGAGAGAGAGAGAGAGGGAGAGAGCAAGCAAAGGAAACTTAGATGCACGCAAAGCGCCTTTGATCCTGGCGTCGCAGTCGGCGTCGCTGCCAGCAACTAGCTCACGCAATTTGCAAAAAAGCAAAAAAAGAAAGAAAAATTATGAAAAAAAAGAAATAAGAAAGAAATTGAAGAGTTGTTGCTGACGCTGACAAGAACAACTACAACAGCGACAAGCGACAGCAGCAACAACAACAACAACAACAACAACAGCATTGCCTGTTGACAAAGCCAACAAACAACAATAAACTTCAAGAAAAGCACCCAAGGGAGTTGCAACAGTGGAGCGAGAGAGAGAGAGGGAGAGTGGAGCGTGGAGCGTGGAGCGTGGAGCTATGGCGAGGGTAGGCAGAGAGATAATGAAAGGTCGTCGAAGTGCGTTGCAATGCGCACAACCTGCAGTTGCTGCTGACTTCTGTGTTCTGCGCTGACAACGAAGCACAGCATCCGCATGGCCACGAGTATATGCATGTATGTGTGTGTGTGACTGCCACGAGTCGCAGCTAATCAAGTGTTAAGGCAGCTCTGCGTCGCCCACCTGCTGCGATGGCAGCGACAAAGCGTAAAAGCTCTCGAATGAATTAAAAAAGCTAAAGATAAAGCAAAAAAAAAATACTAAAACTACTATTAGACATCGATATGTGTTTGTAGAATATAGTATATGAATTATAGTATATAAATTGTAGTATATATTTAAATTATAATAATCTATATAGTGTTTTTGGGCTAATTACAACTTTATCTGAAGTAAGCCCAAAACAAAAGTATTTTGTATTTCATTATTTCATTTTAATTTAATATTCATATGAAAATAATGAATGATATTAGAGTTAGTTCAGTTTGTTCAGCAATCCCCCCCCCCTCGCAGCCTACGCACATCACGCGCATCCTTTGGCCACACTCTGGCCCCAAGCGCGTTGGCGCTCTGTGTGTGGCTGCTGCACTTGCAGCCTGACATTTGTTAGACTCCGACTCTTTTGTTCTGATGAAAGGCCGCGCTGCACGCACAAGCTGCATTCAGCTGCTGCTCGTTGTTGTTGTTGTTGTTGTTTTGGCGCACTGCCGCCTGTCAAAGTCGATTTGTCTTGACTGTCAGCAGCAGCAGCCGCCGCCGCCGCTGGCCTGATAAGCTGCGTAGCCTTTGACAGTGAGCCGGCCTAAGAGTGCCGGTGGTGTGGATGGCAGAGCGACAGAGCGACAGAGCTTTCATTTCTAATTGAGCTCGCAGCTAAAGACAACAACAACAGACAGAGAGGGCGAGAGAGAGGGAGAGAGTGAGAGACTCAGCGACAGACAACGCACAGCAGATGCAACGCGCAGCTCGCGGCTCGCGACAAGTGCAGCAACTGCGCCCCCCAAAAACAAAAAAACCGCCGAAAATATATATAAAAAAAAGGACAAACAGGACATCTGTGTGTGTGTGTGCTTATGACTGGGGTCCAGCATTAAAGGTGGCCATTACCTTTTGTCCAGGGCCGGGCATTAACTGTGAGCAGCCGTCGCTGTCCTGCGCCGGGGCTAATAAACTCAGCTCAAAATGCGGCCGGAAGTGCGTGCAACAGCGGCAAATAAATGTCCCAAAAGCAACAGCAACAACAACAACAACAGCAACAACAGCAAAAGCCAAAAAAAAAAAACAAAAAAAATACTGCCGCCGGCGCTGCTGATGAGCCTCAAGCCTTGACAAGTGGCATTTGGGTCGTTGTTGTTGTTGTTGTTGTTGTTGTTGCTGTTGTTGTTGGTCGTCAACACGCGTTCCACTTCACAACGCACACACACACACACACACACGGATGCAATTGCAGCGAGCGTCGCCAACCCCAAAAAAAATACTTAAAAAACAGCAACAACAAAAAAATGAGAAGAATTGCCAAAAATTACCGAAAAATACAGGCACAACACTCACACACACACACACACACGCACACACACACTGTGCAACTGTGCAAGGGAGTCCTGCTAGTTCTGGTCAGAGGGGAGTCCTGCCCGCCTGCCCGCCTCATTGTCGGTTATCCTGTCGCGGCTCGTGTTTAATCCTTTATTCTTTTCTTTTCTTTTTTTTTTTTCTTAATTTTCTTTTTATTTTTTATTTTTTAGCAATATTCCGGTATACGGAATGTGTTACAAACAGGCCACGTCACACGGCGTCTCTATAGAGAGACGGAGAGAGGGAGAGGGAGAGAGAGGGGAGCGTGCGTTACCCCAAACCAAGCTTAATTCAGCTCTCTCTCACTCTATCATATGCATATATATTATAAAAGGGGTCTCAGCGCCAGACAGACTCTGTTCTTTTTATGCACATGCATATATAGCTATATAAATATTGAAATATATATATATATATATATTTGTCTTTAAATAAGATATTATATTGTATTTTCGGCTTAAAGAAATTCCAATTTACATTGAGTTTCGAATAGATATTTGATAGATAATAGATTTTTAAGTATTATTAGATGGGGGAGTTAAGATATACATATATCATAACCTATCCTATCTCAACATATCATATATTGTAGACAAATATCTATCAAAACAAAAAAATACCAAAATGAGAAGTCAATAGGAAAGTCTTATATAATTGGGAATCAGTATAAGTATAAGTATAAGTATAAGTATAAGTATAAGTATAAGTATAAGTATAAGTATAAGTATAAGTATAAGTATAAGTATAAGTATAAGTATAAGTATAAGTATAAGTATAAGTATAAGTATAAGTATAAGTATAAGTATAAGTATAAGTATAAGTATAAGTATAAGTATAAGTATAAGTATAAGTATAAGTATAAGTATAAGTATAAGTATAAGTATAAGTATAAGTATAAGTATAAGTATAAGTATAAGTATAAGTATAAGTATAAGTATAAGTATAAGTATAAGTATAAGTATAAGTATTAGTATAAGTATAAGTATAAGTATAAGTATAAGTATAAGTAGAAGATGAGGTTATGTTAGAAAGATTTTCAATACAACATTATTGGAGTAAAAGTTCAAATCTCTTCGCTTCAATCGTAGAGCATTGGAAATTCGTTGCATGCCAGCTGTAAGCTTCTTCTTCTTCTTCTTCTACTTCGCCTTTATATTTGTGTCCAGTTTTGCTTTTCTTGCGACTTTGCACATGTTTTGGTTCCACTTGGCGTGCTAAGCTCAAGAATGCCAAAAACTTGCATTTGTTTTTGCAGATATAGGCACCGAAATAGAGCCCCTCTCCGGCCTAACCCTACCATTGATACGTGTGTGTGTGAGTATATCTAGGGGAGTGTGTGTGTGTAGTTGGGGGAAACCTAATAAAAATGCATGGAGTACACGAATATATATATATTATATATATATGTAAAGTTCTCTACATATGCCGTGTGGCAGGAGGCAGCTTAACCAAGTTACCGCAAAAATTGCGACGAGGGTTCCTGCGAACAAAGCGGCAAAGCCAAAGGGCGGGCGGTAGGGGCCCGGACAGACAGCCAGGCAGGTCGGTCGGTCTGTCGGTCGGTCGGGAAGCGCTGCAGCAATGCATTGCCAAAAAAACAAAAAAAAAACATGAGAAGCGAAGCGAAGTATGCGAAAAATAAACGAACTTTTGCACACGAAAAATTGGGACAAAACAAAAGTTTCAACGGGTCGAATGGTGTTGATATTCTCATGCTGCACCCCACGGCACCCCCCGCCCTGCCGCCCTGCCGCCGCCACTGCTACTGCTGCTGGTGGTTAAAATATGCTGCGCGCCGGCGTTTCCCGCGTGGAATTTTAAAGCCACTCATCAGCGTTGCATTTGCCGCTTTCTTTGTTTTGTTTTTTTTTTCTTCTTTTTTTTTTTTTTTTTTTTTTTTGGTACTCTGTTTTTTCTTCTTCTTCCTTTTTTTCGGCTGTCGGCATCTTCGTTTTATTTTATTTTATGCAATATAATTCGTCGCCTTGCCCCTGTCGCTGCCCCGACTCCTGCTGCACTCTGTTTGCCCGCCGCCTGCCACTTGAGTCCCGCGCCACATTCTTCTTCTTCTTCTTCTTCTGCCGTTTCTTTCACTGTTTTTCGACTGTTTTTGGCAATAAGCTTTTGCCAATGCCGCAGGGTTGTATTTGCATTAGCGTTTCGTTCTAGCAAGGGGCACGACATTATTTATTTTTTTTTTTATTTTTTTTTTATTTTTTTTTTTACCCATTTCTCTTCTCGTTTTTTTTTTTGGCTTGTTTCTTGCTTTTACCCTCATTTGCTGAGTTTCACTTCTCCAAGCTGTGAAGCGTTGCAACGAGCTGCATACACACACGCAACGGAGTGGGCGTGGCAGGTGGGAGGGGGAGGTGAGTGGGAGAAGGCGCAATGACTGAGTGAATGTAGCCAAATCTGTGGGGTTTACGTACTTAGCGGCGCGAGCTTTAAAGAGCAGCAGTAAAAAATCAGCTGCCAAACTAGCCGAAAATAGCTAGAAACGAAATTGAAAGACAAAAACAAAAGCAAAAACAGCTAAAAAGCAATCAAAAATCTGCGGCGATAAAGAGCTTTTATTTTTCTGTTTTCTTTCCCAGTTTATGTGAAAGATTTTTCCTTAAATTTAAGAGTGAATAATGCGAATGATAATATCGACTGTAGAAAAGGCTTTATGTATCCTATATATAGACGCATTTATACATATATGTATGTATCTTCTTATTATATTAATTTCTGCATCACTTGAAAATCATATAAAAATTGTTATACTTTATTTCTACTTAAGTCAACTTTATATATTTTTCTAGCCAACTTTTCTTATGCATTTCTATTTTGAAAGGAACTTAAACAAACTCTCAACTCAACAAAATTTCCTTAGTTTTTTAAAGCTTTTCTCAAACAAGTTTTCCTAACAATAGTTTAAGTCGCTTAAACATTTCTTTGGTGTTCGCTCGCGCACCTGACGATCTTCGCGCAACTGTTGCTGCCTGTTGTTGCTGCTGTTGTTGTTGTTGCTGCTGTTGTTGCTGTCATTGTTATAGCCTGACATATTTGTCACTCTGCCTGTTGTCGTTGCCATTGTCATTTTGTATTATTGTTAGCCATTACCCCCACTACAAGTTAGATGCCCCCCGGCCAGCGAACAGACGCTTGGCCCACGACTGCAACTCCTACTCATCCTCGCCGCTGCCCATTGTGGCAGCAGCAGCACACTCGCATTGTTGCCACGCTTGCAACAGCAGCATTGCAACATGTTGCCTGCCTGCCCGCCCCGCTTGGCTGCCCCGCTTGCAACGCCCAGCGTCGTGTGCCTGTGCGTGTCTCCGACTGTCTAGGCTCACAGTATCTATAAGTCTGCCTATCTGTCTATCCGTCTGTCTGTCTATCTGTCTGTCTGTCTGCCTGTCTGGGCTGTCTCTGCTGCCTGCCTCAGTCAGATAGTACTCTGATATTATTTCATATTTTGGCCAAATTGCAAGCTACACGCAGACCAATATATATATATCTGTCTACATATACATTTATATATATATATATATATATATATCTGTATATAGCCTGCGATCGCTGCAAGTTTTTAACTGGCGGCCGCGTGTGCGCAACCCTCGTTGCACATGAATAGGGGCCGGGCAGCGCGCGGTGCTGCTCAGGGCTTACCCTATTAAGCCCCTATAAAAGCCCTAAGCAGCAACCCCAAAGGCAACGAGCCATTGCCTACACACACACACACACACACACACACACACACACACACATTTACATATATATAAATATATCAAGTCTATACATATATATAAATGTTTGTGCATCTCTGGGCTTGGGTCTGGGCCTGTTTTGCGCCCTCTCGCAATTTTTCTGCATTTCGCTGGCACAAAATTCATTTTATACACCTGACCCTGTCGCCATCGTAGCCGCTGTTTGTTTTCGTTGATTATCTTTGGCGTATTTAGAGCGTAAAGCGTAGTCAGACAACAAAACAGACAGAAACAGCAACAGAAACAAAAACCAACAACAGCAAGACAATGATAATGATGGAACGCAGGACGCGACAAGGACTCCCCTCCCTCTCCCTCTCTCTATCTCTCTTCCTCTCTTGTCCAAATTAAAAGTGAAATTGCATTTTATATTTTCGACAAATTTCCATTGCCACCTGCATATACATATATATATGTATATTTATATAAAGCAGCCCAAAATTAATGCCATGTAAATAGAATCGAACCTGTTTCAGTTAATGAAACTTTGATCAACTTTGCTCCGCTTAAGTTGGGCTTTTGGCATTTCGAACTCAGTTTTTAGACTGATGAGTCAGATGTAAGCCTAAGAGAAATATCTAGTTAAATTTGTAAGAGTTGGTGTATATAGCTTAGGAGTTACTTGGGTTCAGTGCTTTAAAGTTGTATTAGTTTTAAGAAACTGTTTGAATTGTGAGGAAAGGACATTCAGTAAGCTGTGTACTAAACTTCAACATTGGGTTTTATATAGATCCTGAGATACTACAGTTCATTTTCTATCTTTAGATACCGAATTACTTTTTATGGGAGTTGATAGATATCAGTGGGCTGTGTACTGAATTTCAATATTAGGGTTTATATAGATCCTGAGATACTAGAGTTAACTTTCCTATAAATATGTCTGAGATCTTTGGGAAATAGAATAGAATAGAAAATAAATATGCTAAATATAGAATAAATAGATAATATATAGAGAGACAAAACATGAAATTTGAATATTAAGGATTCCAAAGATGTTGAGCTAGATATTCAAACTTTTTCCTTGCAAATTATATAAAAATCTCTATAGGATACTTCAGTTTTTTTTATAGATCTCGCGAGCCCTAAGACTTAAACACAACTTCTTTCTTAACAACTTCTTTAAACACTTACAGAAAACTAATCATCAATCCTTTATTGGCAAATGATTCAATTTTGATTAGATACACCATGATATTTGATCTATTACAAGTCAGATCCTGTGCTCAACGCGAGCTAACTAACATATTAGATGACTTCGTTTGCTGAAGTTCGCATAATTTTGCGTGCAGTTCGATTGCAGTTTTAATTAAATGCGAAATAAAAGCTGAAATTGATGGCTGGACAATGCGCCGAGCAGCAAGGTGCATGCTCACAGAGCAAGAGCCGAGTTGCATAATCAAAGATTAAACCGGGAGCAGATGTGCAGCGCGCACAACTCTAAAGGGCAGCTTGGCCCTCGCCTGAAACCTGAAACTGCAGATGGGGCAAAGCGGAATGCAAACAAAAAAAAAAAAAAGATGAAAAAGAGAATACAGTGAGGAAGGCATGAAAAGGGAAAAACGTTTGCAGCATCCACAAGAATTGCAGCACGCTTCAATTTCAATGCTGCCTCCACATGTGCCACAGCCCGCCCCACGCCCCTCTTTCCGGGCAGCGCATTGCGGTAGCATTGATTTAATCATCATCAATTATATGCAGCAGCAAGTTAATATAATAAAAGTCTGCGTCTCTCTCTCTCTCTCTGCCACACGCCGCATGCCCCCGCCCCTGCCACAGCCTCAGCCTCAGCCTCAGCCTCAGCCTCAGCCTCAGCCTTGTGCAATGCGCTTGGCGCTTAAATGCAATTAACATAATGACAAGCAACACACTTGTGCGCATGCGCATTTCACTTGCCAGCCTACATATCTCTCTCTCACTCTCTCTATCTCCCTCTCTTTCATTTACTCCATCTCTCCCTCTTTTTCTCTGCCTTTGCTTGGCAAGCTAAAGGCGCTTGGTGGGTCGCTGTCAATAGTGCAGATAATTATATCATAATTGATCTGTCTCTGTGTAAGTGTGTGTGTGTGTGTGTGTGTGTGTGTGTGTGTGTGTGTTGGTCGTAAAACCGGTAGCAACTGCATCTGCATTTGCAACTGCAACTGCAACTGCTGCAACTCATAAACTTGACACTTGTCTCAATGCAGCCGCTTCACTTGCTGTTCACTGATCAGAGTGATCAGAGGATCATGATCATGATCATGATCAGCTGCTCTGCTGCTCTCATATATCACTCTCTCTCTCTCTCCCTTCCCCCTCTCTCATATATCAACTCTCTTAGGCGTGGGCGCTTGGACACGTGCCTCACATCAGCTGACAGTGAAGAAGTAAGCGAAGCTGCGCATGATCAACAAATGACCTAAATAATACAAGTAAAGCAGTCTGAAAGAGTAGATAGATATACAGGTCGAATGAGGACACATATCCAGAGAATCCAGACATATACAAAGGCTAAATTTATTTAGATTTAGCTACATAAGTCGATTTCGATACAAACCGATAAGAGTTATCGATCAGTTTGATATGCAAATCGTATATACTAGCTGACAAAGCGCGTCAGATAAGTCAAGTCTCTAATTTTTAAAGTTTTTAATATCAAAGAGCTCATGCGAATTACAGCTAGATTTCTACTTCGATACATGCCAAATAAGAGTTATCGATAATGTTGAGATGAATTAAATGAATGTTAGCTGATCAAACGAGTGAGATAAGTCAAATCAATTCAAGCATCTATGTTTTAAAGTTCTCTAAAGGGAATAGCTCAAGAAAACTACAGCCACATTTCAATTTCTATACAAACCGATAAGAGTTATCGATAATTGTTTTACGAATTACTTGTATGCTAGCTGATCAAGCTACTTAGATAAGTCAAGTCTTTAGACAAGTCAAGTCTCTATCTCTTAAAGTTCTCATGAGAAACGAGCTCAAGAAAAGTACAGTCAAACCAGCCTACAACGACTCAGCTAATGGAAACTAAGTTAGGCTAGAATACGCCAACTATTGTGAGTACTGCTTAAAGTGACAATAATAAAAGATCAAAGAGTGTTTGCATATAAATATATATTTATATCTGCATTTAAATACCAAAAAAATACTGTTCTGTATTGATATTTATAAAAAAATTGAATTGCATTTGCTTTAAGCATTTGCATGCCAAATTTGAACCATGTAACTGTTATAGAGCCCGAGTTCGTAGAGGTTAGCTAAGAATATTTTGAGGTTAGCTAGATATAAATTGAATTCAATTGCAGTTTTTTGCTAAGCTAACTTTAATTATTCACTATAGTAAATGATATCTAAAACTCTTTAACTTTACACTTCAATCTTACGAAATACAGCTACACTTATATACATATATATCTATATATATAGCTGAAATGCACCCAATAATTACGCCAGTTTTCTGTAATGCGTACAGTTACGCACAGTTAAAGCTAAGCGCTCAACAGTCCAGCAAATTGTCAAGCAAACAAAATAGGGGAATAGCATCAATGTGCAAATAGCAAAAGAAACATAGAAAAAACTTAAAATAAAATGCGAAAAATAAAAATAAAAAAAATTCTGCACATTTTATATATATATCTATATATATATATATATATATTTGAAACCCTTTTTGGCTAGCTGCGGGCGCGGCGCACACACACAAATAAGCCAAAAAGCAAAAGCCAAAAAGAAAGTCCAGCGACGGCGGCGGGACTACCCCTAACGACAGCGTCTGATTAATTGAAGTGCGAGTTGCGAAAATGAGAAGAACAAGAGCAAATAAAATAAAACAAAATTCACACAAAAAAAGGAGAGAAAAAAAGAAGCAGCAGAAGAAGAAGAGCAAAAGCAACGCCGCCAAATTACGTTGACTGCCTGCCCCACGCAGCGGCTGCCACATGCCACATGCCACATGCCCAGGTTCTTGATGCCCCACGCTGACTCCGTTCTGTTTGTTTTTTTTTTTTCGAGTTCCAGTTCGAGTTCGAGTTCGAGTTTGAGTTTGAGTTTGACGTGATCCTGGCGCAGTCGCCGCTTGCACTTATTTTGTCAAATGCAAATATAGACGCTAGGCTAAAGAGTATATATAAATAAATACACATATATATATATATATATATATATATATATATATATATATATATATATATATATATATATTTATTTATATGTAAAAGTCCGATATGCGTTTTTTCTGCTGCCAGACAGAAAAAGGAAGGCAAATGGCCAGCACTGAATCTAAAAATTGTTTAATTCGCCTCTGCATGTTGTGTGTGTGTGTGCGTATGTATGTGTGTGTTATTTTATATCCTTTGCTCCATGCGGCGTATGCGTAATATGTCTATGTAGTTTTATTTGACTGTCTGGATTATATTGATTTGGCCAGAGCTCGAAGCGAAGCCCGCATACGTGCCAAATGCAATCAAAGTATATTTCTTTACACACATATATATATAAATCTAATATATATATATAAATATATCTAAATATATATATATCTGTATATAGTATCCACACATATCCCAACTGTCTAAATAGCTATGCCTGCTATTCATCTATCTAAATGAGTAGAGCCCCAATAGTTTTGCTTTGCCTGCTTCTTTCCCTTTTTTTTGCTGACAGTCAAATCTGCAGCAACTACTCTGCACACTCCACACATTTTGCTCGCAGCTTCGGTAACGTTTTACTGGCTGCAAAGGCACTGTAAGCAGTACACATCTGCTCATGGGGCATTGCAGCTCTTGCAACTTGAGAAAAACATAATATAGCTTAACATTATTGAACTAAACATGCTTTCGTAAACGTTTTACTGGCAACAATGCAATGGAGCACCTCTCTGGTAACTTATTATAAAGTTGTTTAGCTCTCTAATTATACGAACAGCTTGTTCTCTGTGCATTTTTGTGATCAGCTTCGTAAACGTTTTACTGGCTGCGTTTTATACAATTTACATATTCATATTAAGTAACTGAATGTTAAAAGAAAGGCGTTTTCACTCTCACAACTTTTTCTCTCTCTCTCTCTCTCTCTCTCTCTCTCTATCTATCTCGCTCACGCAATCCTTCTCCTTCTCCATGTCATTCTCTTTCATTCATTCGTAATCTCCTTCTCCTTCTCGTTCTCGTTCTCCTTCTCGCTCTCGTTCTCGTTCTCGTTCTCCTTCTCGCTCTCGTTCTCGTTCTCGTTCTCCTTCTCGCTCTCGTTCTCGTTCTCGTTCTCCTTATCTTCTCCTTATCTTCTCCTGATCTTCTCCTGATCTTCTCCTGATCTTCTCCTGATCTTCTCCTGATCTTCTCCTGATCTTCTCCTGATCTTCTCCTTCTCCTTCTCCTTCTCCTTCTCCTTCTCCTTCTCCTTCTCCTTCTCCTTCTCCTTCTCCTTCTCCTTCTCCTTCTCCTTCTCCTTCTCCTTCTCCTTCTCCTTCTCCTTCTCCTTCTCCTTCTCCTTCTCCTTCTCCTTCTCCTTCTCCTTCTCCTTCTCCTTCTCCTTCTCCTTCTCCTTCTTCTTCTCTTTCTTCTTCTCCTTCTTCTTCTCCTTCTTCTTCTCACTCTCACTTTCTCTTCTTCACTCTTTCTTTCTCTTACTTTCTCTAAGTCTCTTTCACTCTGTTTTCTCTCTTCCTCTTTCCTGCTCACTGTCTTTCTCTCTCTTTCAGTCTCTCTCACTCCCTATGATCGTCTCTTCTTCCCTCACTCTCTCTCTCTCTCTTTCTCTCTCTCTCTCTCTCTCTCTCTCTCTCTCTCTCTCTTTCTCTATCAATTTCTGTATTTCTTTCTTTTATGTTTCTCCTTTTTTGTCATTCGTAAACGTTTCTCTGGCTGCCTTTATAAACAACTCTCTCAAGTGCAAGGCGCAGCTTCTGGCATTGAGCCGTTCGTCAATCGTCAACGTTTTACTGGCAATTCAAATGCGGCTAATCAACAAATTTATGTTTATTCATGAGGCAGTTGATTAATGAGAATGATTAATATTAAGCTAGAGCTGGAGCTGGAGCTGGGGCATTAAAGACGTGTACTCATTAGGCACATAAGTGCTCTGGCTTGGCACAGCTTGAATTGCGTGTCAAAGGCATAGAGCTGAATACCTGTAACTCTGCCTCTACCTCTACCCCTACCTCCACCTATATGTATAGCTAATCAGCCTACTGGCCAGGTAGGTGCCCGGGCATTTAGCTTAATACAAAGTTGCGCCCTTTTCAATACGAGCACCTCAACTGCATTTGCTCATTAGCAAGAAATTATTTCAAAACCATTCACAATTATGCGAATATTCAATGAAGTTTTCAGCTTTTCTATGTTGCACTCGAAGCCAAAAAAACTAAAAACTAAAAACAAAAAGAAAACACTAAAAAAACAATAATAATCCGAGTCGAGCGTTGCGCATGCGCCACAAACAAAACAAAAAACACGCATAAAAAAATGAAAACTTTGGAGCCAAAGGGAAGACGTAGCAGAGCAGATAAACCGACTCGATTCCAGTTCCACTTTCAGTCCCACAAACCGAGACTCCAACTCCAACACCAACTGCGACTGCGTGCGTGGGCGTTTATAAATATTTATAATTGCAATGCGATTTTTCAATAAACTTGCAACAAAATTGCAAGCGGCGTTTGGTGTGAAAAGTTTTGTGTGTGCAGAGTTCGAATCCGAATTCGAATGCGAATGCGAATGCGAATGCAAAATACACAATCATTAGCTGAAGCAACAAATCGAGAAACTGCGAGAGAAGAAAAAACACAATCACAGGGAGAGGAGCCTTTAAATGCCTTTGAATACCTTTGGAATGCGTGGAAATGAAACACTTTTTTTATAAAAGATCTAAGCTAAAAGTGAAATGATCAAGAGCCAAAAAAAAAACTATACACATATAGATAGACGGTTATTCATTTGGGAATGCTGGGAAATGGAACATAAAGTAATTTCAGCCAAAACTAAAACGGAATGAAACATATATAAACTATTTTTAAATTAATAGAAAAAAAAGAGCAATTATAACCAAGGGAATGATTGGATATGAAACACTATGCATTATATAGAAAACAAATAACAATTATAGCCAAGGGAATGATTGGATATGAAACACTATGCATTATATAGAAAACAAATAACAATTATAGCCAAGGGAATGATTGGATATGAAACACTATGCATTATATAGAAAACAAATAACAATTATAGCCAAGGGAATGATTGGATATGAAACACTATGCATTATATAGAAAACAAATAACAATTATATCCAAGGGAATGATGGGATATGAAACACTATGCATTATATAGAAAACAAATAACAATTATAGCCAAGGGAATGATTGGATATGAAACACTATGCATTATATATCCGATAATATGGGAAATAAAATACTTGAAAGAATTATTACACACAGAAAGTAAACTAATGAAAATGAATTGATATGATTTTGCTTTTTGACGGAATGTTTGGAATTGGCACACTATGGTGAAAATTTGAATTCAAAAGAATATGATTTTTGATATTATTAAGTAATTATTAAATGTAATATGAAAAAAAAATAAAAATTTTTTTAATTTAATTTTCTTTATTTTTAAGAAACATTTGGAAGCGAAACATTATTTCATTTCAGTATTAAAAAACCTTTGCTAATGCGCAACGCATAAGAAAACCGGAATTTTTCTAGTTTTCCAACATTTTGAGAGAGACTTAAAAAACTTGCATTAAAAATAAAATTATATTAAAAATTCAAATTCTTAGCAAATTAAATCATATTCTTTAGTAAATATTTTAAAGCGAGAAAACATAAATTTGAATAGAAATCGAATAAGAATAAGAAAAAAGTTGTTCAGAAATAAATGATAAATTGTTAGAAACTATATGGAAATGTATATGAAATATTTAAGACTAAGTTTGATTTCGCTTTTGCTGGCAAATATTTGTATTTATTTTTTTAAATATTTTTTTATGGAGCAAACCTTGATTTGCTTCTGGCGCCGGAATTGCAATTTCCACTTTTTTTTTCATAATTTTATTACAATTTAATTCTATTTTTGCTTTTCATTTCATTTTTCTTTACATTTTGGTTTTTTTTTTATCGTTTTTTTTTTTTTTTTGCTAGCTCGTCGAATTGACGCCGGAAGGCGAACTTAGTCAATCGGTCAGTCAGTCAGTCAGTCAATCGGTAGTTCCTAATTCTGAGCAAGCGTTCGCTTGACTATTTAGCTTTTTTTTAGTTTCTCTGCTCTTCACTTTTCTTTTCTTTCTTTCTTTCTCTTCTTTCTTCTTTTTTTTTGCTAATGAGTTATTTTTTTTTTTTTTTAGCACTCAGCACATTCGCAGCTCACATCCGGCTACATGTTATCAATATTGTCAATACTTCAATCAACCAAAATGGGAAGTGAATCAAAACTTTGGCAAACTTTGGCTTTTTTTTGCAATAGTTTAAAGAAAATTTTGACAACGTTTGCTTGAAATCGTCAAAGCGAAGCAATGCATTATAATTATATATTTAAAGAATTTCTTGCAGATTGTAGATCAATAATTTGTCCTATATATAGTATAGATTTCATCTATATTAGATTTATATCTTATATAGCGGGTTATTTTAGCGTGAGTTTTGCTAAGAGAGAGTTTTTTCTTGTGCTGTAAAAAGTTGTTATATAACAACTGATCAATTTATTAAAAACTATAGAAATCGAGAACTATATATGTAGAAAACTTAATTAAATACATAAATATAGTTAGTTAAAGCGAGCTTGGGAACATTTCATCATTATAATAATTCTGATAATTCTGAGAACTTAGTTTTTGGAGCTTATCTGAATTTGCTAAAACAGAAAAATTTCAAGCCAAAATGAAGCTAAATCAATCGCATATCGTATGTCTATACATATGTATATATAAATTAATATATATGTATATCAATATATTGAAAATATATATATTTTAATGAAATTTTTCATTAAATACTCCTTAATTATTTGACTATGCAATAAAATAGAGATACATAATATATATATATTATATATAAACAGATATTTTCATTACTGTTAAAAAAAAATAAACGAGAACTCATAGCAGGAAAAACACCTATATACTCTTTTTCTTATTGGGGAGTAGAGTATAATGAAGCCCAGGTCAAGAGAAATGCATGAATGGAAGTAATGTATATGAATATAACACAAATATAAATATATAAAAAATATAAATATTTATATAAAATATAAATATATATATATAAAAAATAAATATATATATATAATATAAATATTTATAAAATATAAATATAAATATAAAAAATATACAAATATAAAAAATATAAATATATAAAAAATATTTTTACAAAATTAATAAAATAAATATTTTACAAATCTAAATTGAAATATATATATATATATATTTATATATTTGTAATTATAACAAAGAGTGAAATAAATTGAAATTGAAATTGAATATATTTATATATTTTTTTATACCCCGAGCCCATTGAAAATGGGAAATCAGGGTATAATGGTTTTGTGAAAATGTATGTAACAGGCAGAAGGAGGCGTGGCAGATCCCACAAAGTATATATATTCTTGATCAGGGCGACGAGCTGAGTCGATTTAGCCCTGTCCGTCTGTCTGTCCGTCTGTCTGTCTGTCCGTCCGTCCGTCTGTCCGTATGTTTGAACGCGTCGATCTCAGAACGTAGTTGACCTAAAGACTTGAATTTTTTTTGTTGGGTCCGTGGATAGCACGCGCAGGTCAAGTTTATTTCGTATGAACGATAACTATTTTTGTTATAATGTTATCGATTTTAAACCTTATCGAAAACAGGTTATAAAATTATATCTCCCACACCTTTAAAGCTAGACCCCTCAAATTTTGCATATAGATTTATGTGAATTTTATGCAATTTCTATTTTTTTTTTATTTTTTGGATATCTCTTTTTACTAATTAACCCCCCCCCCCCTCGGACGGGGCTCAGGGTATCTCCTAGTCGGGCACCTCCGACTAAAGTTTTCTTACTTGTTTTCTATTGCCTTATTTGCTTTTCACTTTTTTTTCACTTTACTCAAATTTATTTTTTTATATTTATATTTCTTAAATATATATAACTACTAATGCAACATTTGTTTCCCAACTTCTCTGTGACAAATGCTAATTTCAATTTTATTTTATTTTGTATTATTAATTTAATTTCATTTAACTATTTATATTTAAACTTTAAGATTTGAACTCTCTTGCGACTTACCATAAACGCCAAACACTGCAGTTTAATACTTTGTTGTTGTTGTTGTTGCTTTTGTTGTTGTTGTTGCTGTTGTTGTTGTTGCTGCTGTTGTTGTTGTTGTTGTTGTTGTTGTTGTTGTTGTTTCACTTGTCGCCTGCGTATTTCGCATTTGTTTGTTAGTTAAATTTGGTTTTGTTTTTCTTCAAATTAGTTCGAAAGTGAAATTTTTGTTGTTTGCAAAAACCAAAACAAAATTTTTGTTCATATTTTTTTTTTAGCTTTTTTAAAGTTTTTTAGTTTTTTTTTTCGAAAAATTCAAATTTTGAATCTGATTTATTTTTTTGTTAAAAACAAAAATTTGTTAAACAAATTTTTTACTTTTATTTATTTTTTTTTTTTGTGGGGAATTTACAGCATTTTAGTTGTTAGTTGTGGGCGGTAGGCGTGGCAGTTGACAAAAAAAAACCCAAAAAAAAAAAATGAAAGTGTATGTGGAAAATCCAAATTAGACATGAAAATTGTCGCAAGTTGGGCCCGAAATGTTGCAAGTGTTGCAGTTGCAGTTGCAAGTGTTGCAAGTGTTGCAGTTGTTGCTTGACTTTTCACACACACACACGCAGAAGTCGAATTGATGTTGCAGCAAATGTTGTTGTTGTTGTTGTTGTTGTTGTTGTTGCAGTTGTTGTTGTTGCATTGCAGAGTTGTTGTTTCCTTTTCAATTTTGTTTTGTTTTTGTTTTGTTTTCTTTCTAATATTTCTCTTTTATATTTCGTGTAGATTTTTGTTGTATATTTATTTGTATTTTATTTATTTTGTATTTTTACATGTTTAAAAACGCTTGTGTTTGTTATGAATTTTGTTTTAAAACATTTTGTTGTTGTTGTTGTTGTGTTTTGAGTTTATGCCTGCGAAATAGAGAGTTGGCAAGAGTTGGCGAGTGCGAGCGAGAGAGCGGCAGCGCAGTTGCGTTGCATTTGTTGCATTGCATTTGCCGACGCTAAAAGCGCGCGGCGCAACAAACAAACAAACAGTAAAAAAAAAAGAAACACAAAAAAAACAGAGCTTAAGGACACACACACGCACACGCACACACACACACACACAAGCGTATAGCGCGCGCAACAACAAAAGCAACAACGACATAAACAAATGAAATTTCAATTAAAAATTAAATAAATTATAAAAATTTCTTTCAAATATTTTCTCTTTCCATAAACAAACAAAATATTGTTGCTGCTGTTGCCGTTGCTGTCGCTGCTGTTGCCGCCGCGTTGCAAGTGAAACGAACGAGCGAGCGAACGAACGTATGAAGGTGTCTGCAAGAACTGCAATCGCATCGCGTGTGAAATCTCTGCGAAAGTCCAAAGCGCAAAGAACGTGCAAAACGTAACGAAGGCGACGACAGCAGCGGCAGCGGCAGTGGCAGAGGCAGCGACGTCGACGTCGGCGCGAGTGCGAGTGCGAATGCGAATGCGCTTCGGTCGCAGCACGACGAAGACAACGACGACGACGACGACGACGTCGCCTTGCAGGCATGCGTATGTGTGTGTGTGTGTGTGCCTTAAGAGCGCCGCACGCGCTTTGTAAAGAGTAAAAACGCAGCAGCAGCGACAGCAGCTGCAGCTGGCTGCAGCGCGCGCTCTCACTCGCGCTCTCTCGCTCTCTCACTCTCTTTCACTCAATGGCGAGTGAGCCTCGCACGCAAATCAGCTGCAAGCAAGTGACTCAAATGGACACCAGGCCCATTCAGCACGTTGTGCGCGCTGCGGTCAATGCGGCGTATGCGTAATGCATGTATGCAACGGGAAATCGTAACGGGCCACGGGCCACAGGCAAAGGCAAAGGCGAAGGCGAAGGTAAAGGCATAAGAGAAGACGAAGGCGAAGGCGACGGCGAAGGCGAAGGCAAATACGCAGCTCTCAGCTGTGAAGCAAACGCCGGCCAAATGGAAAGCATTCGTCAATTAACTCAGATTGGGTATATAGTATATTGTGAATATATTCATATATCAATATTTATGTCCATCAATATACATTCTTTATGTGCATCACATGAATTTCAGCGTATTTGTTTCACTTTTTATGATTTTAACAACAAAAAATAATAATAATTCTATTGAATTCCCTACAGAAATTAAAATTCTAAAAATCTAAATTTCAAAACCATTTTTAAGCATTATTTGTATAAAAAAAAATAAATCAGAAAATCTTGTTCTTTTTTTTTAAATAATTTTTTAAACATTTTCTCAATAATATTCATTTTTTTCCTTAATTAATTTGAATGTTGACAAATTTTTTAAGTTTTAATATCATAATTTTTTATAAAATTTAAATTCCTTTTATAAAATAGTAAAATATACAGCAATTTTATTTATATTAATAAAAGTACTTTTCTAAAATTTTGTACAAAAAAAAAAAAAAAAAGAAACAAAATCTTTCATTTTCTTATAAATTATATTTTAGAAATTCCAAAATATCTTTTGTATTAAGCTTAAAAATTTTTATATATAATTTGGAAAATACATACAAAAATTAAAACAGACAAAATTTGCACAGAATTTGTTTTTTATTTTAGAATATTGTTTAATAAATTCCTTACTGAATGTAATTTAATTTCAAACTTTTTTTTTCATTATAAAAAAAAATACCAACAAATCTTCTTTGAATTTTTGTCTCTCTGTTAAACAAATTTCAAATGTTTTTAGTTTAATGTAAATAAAATTGTTGTATATTTTTATTCAATATTCAAATATATTTTCTATTAAAATAAATTAGAAAATTTTATTTATTAGTTATGACTATTTTAACTTTGTGTGTTTTTTTTTTTTTTTTTTTTTTTTGAGTGAATGATTAAAATAATAAATAAAAATCTCATAGGTTTAGGCATATAATTCATAAAAATATTTCTGCCAAACAATATTATTATTTTGGATTATTATTATATCACACACAAAAATAACTAATTGTTTTTTTTCTTCAGATTTGAATTACTATTTTTTCTCAATATCTCACTCAATATTTCAAACACAAGTATTCTTAGACTTTCTGCCTTAAAAAATATTGTTTTTATAAAAAAATAAACTCAGTTTTTGGTTTTTTACATAAATAATTTTTCTTTTTGAATTAAAAATTTGAAATTCGCACATTCACAACACTGTTTTTGGTTCGCATAGTTTTCAGCACTAGAAAAGCTTCAAAAAATATGTTTTTTTTTTTCATTTCCAAAAGGCCGACGGCAAGACATAGAGATCCCGCTCTCTCGCTCTTTTTCCCTCTCTCTCTCTCTCCCTCTCTCTGAAGGCCGCTTCCTGTTTGATCTCAGCTCTTCACACACACACACTCACTCAAACACACACAATAAAAAAACACAAATTCAAAAAAATGAAATCAATTCGAATTCTGTAGAACTTTGCAAAATGTTAACACTATTTACAGATTTTTATGCATTTCTTCTGATTTAATATTTATTTACAAAAATTTTGTTGTATTTTTGCTTAACGCATTTCTTCATATTTTTTATATTTGATATTTTGAATAATTTTTGAAATTATTACACTGCACACAAGGGAAAAAAAAGTGAATTGAACACAGTAAAAAAATTAATAAATGCAGTTGTTTTTTTTTTTATTTTTATTTTTATAATTTTAAATGCGCGCGCGACGCGTTTTAATTATTTTGAAAATTATTTCATACTCAAATATAAAGTTTTTGAATTTTATAAATTTTTACTTTATTTTTTAGCTGCGGCAACAATTGACAAAAAAAATTTTTACTTGAATTTTTTTATTATTATTTTATTTATTTTATTTTTTTTTTTTTTTTATTTAATTAATAATTTTTGGTGATTCTGATGTGAATTGTGAATTCTTTCTTCTTATGTTTTCTGTTGGTTGTTTTGTTGTCGGTTGTTGGTTGTTGCTGCTTCTTCCGCGAGCTGCGTACGTGCGCGACAACGTGCGGATCTGTTATGATTCAATACGTTTACGATACGTTACGTTGAACGTCGCCGGAGCACGCGGCAGGCGACGACGTCAACAGCGGCAGCGCGACAGGCTCACACACTCACACACACACACACTCGCACACACACACACAAAGAGACGCAGCGACGCGCAGAATGCCAAAAAAAAAAAAAGAACAGCGCAAAAGAAACGAGCAAGAAGCAGCAGCAGCAGCAGCAGCAGCAACGACAGCGTCGATTCTAAGCGCTGGTAAAGCGCTCAAAAGTTGAGCGCAGCTCAATGCTAGGCAGCGACGCACCGCTGCAATCGGCAAATGCTGACGTCGCTGCAGGCAGCAGCCACCCAACAAAACACAGCTAAACATTGGCCACCCACACAAACACAAGCGCAGTTATTCCCAAAGAGCGTGACACACGCGAAACACACCACATAGCGAGACCTGCATATGTATATTTGTGTGTGTGTGTGTGTGTGTGTGTAGACAGGCTGGCAGGCAGGCAGACAACCAGACAGCGGCAGCGACTGCGACAGCGACGCTCTCCATGTCCGTGTATGTGCGTATGCGTGTGCTTCTCAGTGTGTTTCTCTGCATGTTGTGTGTGCGTGTGCGTGTGTGTGTGTGTGAGTGTGAGTGCGAGCCAATCAAAGCGAAATGAGTCGCAGGCGCAACTCAAAATAATTATTTATTTTAATTATTTACATAATAAAATAGCAAAAATAAATATTTTAAAAAATATACAAAATTAAGGAATTCAATAATAATTATGAGAAAATATATATATTAGAAAATATTTTTTTTTTCTATATTAGAAAATATATATATTTTCTAAATTCGAAAAAAATATATATTTTTTCCTATATTCGCAAATATATATATATATTTTTAAGTCCTTAATTTTTTAGAATTTTCAATATATATTTTTTTCTATTTTATTATGTAAATAACTTATATAGAACTCTATATATCTTTTTTTTCCAATATACGAAAATATATTTTTTTAATGCATTTAAATTTTTAGAATTTTTTAAATAGTTAAATGTTTTCATAAAAATAGTATTACGACTTTTGAAGCACAAAATTTGAAGTAAAATGCAAAATTTTGACTAAAATTTGTAAAAAATTTGGAAATTCCTATTAAAACCTATTCAATTTAGAAATTACTTTCAATTTGCGACTAAATTGTATGTAGATTATGTATAAGTTATGGCTTATCGATAATAATAGTGCACATCGATAACAAGTTATCGATAGCATATGGATAGATCAAAAGGAATAGCAAAAATCGAACTGTAATCTAATATAAATATGTATCATATATAATCATACAACGTGTATATCGTCTGTTATCGATATATCGATATATATTATGATATAGTACCCTTAGTTCTCATAGTTTTCCTAGCTAAAACCTTTCAAGCTATCGGAGATCACAAGATCAAAGCAAAAGAAAATTTCGATTATAGATAGTAAGATAATCTATCGATAAATACGTTAGTTAAGCGATATGCGAGTAAAAGAGAACGCAACAGCGTGGGCGGCAGGGGGCGTGGACGGTAGGGAGAATTGTAGGAAATGCGTGAAGCGAGCGAGCGAGCGAGAGAACGAACGAACGAACGAACGGCGCAGAGAGCGAACTCGAACTGAAACTGAAACTGAAGCAGAAACTGACGCACTTGGCTTAACATAGTTTTCTATGGCGCAGATCTGTATATATATACATATATATATGTCTTATATATATATTATAATACTATACGAACGCTAAAAGCCGCCAAAAAACAAAAAACCTCCAAAAAAATTGCGAGTTCTATGCAAAAATTTGCACTAATAAAAACGAAAGTGAGCGAGAGCGAGAGAGAGAGAGAGAGGGAGGAAGGGGGAGAGTGGGAGAGGGGGGAAGGGTAGTGGAGGCGTGCAATTGCCGCCCCCCACACGCCCCCTCCACACACACTGCGATCTCACAAAGAAAGTTGCTCAAAAATTTTTTTTTATTTAATTTAATTTAATTTAATTTTGTTTTCTTATAATTTTGCACTATTAATTAAAATTTTAAATTTTTTTTTTTTTTTTTGCCACGCAGCGTTGAATTTTTTTTCTTTTTTTTTTTTTGGTTTTTTTCGAAATTGTTTTTGGAGCTTTAGAAAATTGTGAAATTTATATTGATGTGGATTTTCTTAGCGCTTCACTCACACACAAGCGACGAGGAGCAAACGAAACAACCGAATGAACAAACTGAACAGCTCTGAGCTCTGGCGACGCTGGCGTCGACGGCGACGGCGATGGCGACGGCGACTACGCTGCGTCCACTGCGCTCCAAACCAAAGCAAACCAAATCAAACACACACACACACACGCATACACTAAACTACAGTTTTTTTTTTTTTGCAAACTGCAAAAGTCAGCGCTCCAAACACACAGACGCAAGTTCACTCACGCACACAGCGACGCGACGGCAGAGTGAAAACGTTGCACTGACGCTCTCCGAGAGCGGGATCCTCCAGTCATCACAGTCGTCGCAGCAGCAGTGGCAGTGGCATTAGCAGCGACAGCAGCAGCGACAGCGACAGCATGTTGCTAAGCCTGCTAGAGTCACGGCGCGCTCTTCAGCAGCATGTTGCCACGCACAGACACACGAATACATGGAGCGAGCGGCAGAGCGAGAGCGTTCTTTGTCATTTGCGAATTCTCTTTTGTTGCGAATTTTTTGCGGTCTTTTTTGCGCTTCGCTTAGCCAAGCAACACACACAGAGACGCGCGCAGTCAGTGAGAGCGTCGCGTCTAGCTAGCGGGCAGGTGTGTGCATGTGTGTGTGTGTGCCAAAGAGATCCCAGCGGCTGGCGTTGGCGTCGCCGTTGCCGACGCTGCCTGAGCGTGCGAAAAAATTAGCAAATAAAATAACAACAACAAGAGCGCGCACTCACACGCACACACACACACAGTCACAAGCACATGGCATAGAAAAAGTGTGCAAAAAGCGCAAAAAATTAGAAAACACAAGGCACACACACACACGCACACTCTTTCACTCACACACACGCGCACGACAAGTTAACTATTTCGTCAAAAAAAAAAAACATAAATTATAAAAAAAAGCGTTTCGCGCAGATATCTCGCTAGGGGCCCCCGATGAGTCTAGAAATGAGCGCAACAACAACAGCCGACAAATTCGCACAAACATTTTTGCAACGTTTAGAGTGAGTGGAGTGAGTGAGTGAGTGAGTGAGAGAGAGAGAGAGAGAGCGAGAGGAGAGTGAGGTTAAAGGCAAGGCGAAGCGGGCGGCGCTGCTGAGTTGGCCAGACGAACGACATAATTAATCACCAGCTGTTGTTGTTGGTGCTGCTGCTGCTGTCGCTGTCGCTGTCGCTGCTGCTGCTGCTGCTGCTGCGACTGCGGCCACATTGAAAGCGCGCGATCTTGACGACAGTTTGACAAGCGCGAGGCGCGCGCGCACTCTTGCAATTGGACAAACAGTTTGAGAGCACAGCAAACGGCTGCAGCCGTTGTCAGAGTTGTGCGTGCAGCCAGCCACACAGTGACTCTCCAACTGGCCATGTAAGTAGCTTTTGCAATGTGACCCAAACTGTTAGAACTGTAAAATGCGGCTGGACTGAGACGAAAGCGGGGAGAATGAGCAAATGTGAAAGGTATGTAAGAATGAACAGAAATATGCGTGTAAGTATGTGTGTATGTGTGTATGTATGTATGTATGTATGTATGTCTGTTTGTATGTGTATATGCGTATATACATATGTATGTTTGTATGTATACTATGTATGTGTAGAGGTACTTTTACTTACTTTTTTTAAAATAAATTTTTCTATATTTTTATTTTGTATTAATTTTCATATTTCTTCTGTTTCTTTGGCGGCTTTTGCCTAGTTACAGTTTGACATGTACTGAATTATGCTCAAAACGTACACAACTCACATTTACAGTTTGAGAGTAACTGAAAGCAGTCTGCGCTGTTCGTTTTAAGCAAACGGACAAACACAGACACACACACACACACACACACACATGCACACACGCACACTTACATACTCTCTCTCTCTCTCTCTCTCTTTCTCTCTCACACACACATCCTGCTCGCTTTCAACAAGCTGCTTACAGTGGCTTCTCAACCTCTCCACTCGCGTCTCCACAGCTTTTTTCCTCTCTCCAAAGAATTTGCATTGTTACAGTTTGACAATCGCTGAAAGACAAGCAGTCAAGGCGCACTTATACAGTTCCAAAGCCACTCCAAGCAGATCGTGCGCTATTAACTTTAATGAAGCTCACGCACACACACACACACACACACACACACACACACGCACCCGCCCTTGCATGCCTAAACAAGCTACTTACAGTGCTTTCCCAACCTATCCGCTCTGGTCTCCTTTGAACTTTCCTCTTCCGAAGTCATTGCATTGCTACAGTTTGTCAAGCGCTGAAAGACAATGGTAGCAGTCAAAGTTCATCTAAACAGTTTGAGAGTCACTTCAAGTAGATCGTGCGCGTATGAATTTCTAAGCAGACTCACACACACACACACACTTGCAGAAGCCCTCCTCTGCTTACAGTGCTTTCCCAA
Organism: Drosophila meridionalis; assembly: GCA_035045145.1. Taxonomy (NCBI): domain Eukaryota; kingdom Metazoa; phylum Arthropoda; class Insecta; order Diptera; family Drosophilidae; genus Drosophila; species Drosophila meridionalis. Next base: position 4,354,453 of record JAWNPG010000009.1, on the reverse strand, counting down.
CCTATCCGCTCGGGTCTCCTTTGCCTTTTCCTCTTCCGAAGCCGTTGCATTGCTACAGTTTGGCAAGCGCGGAAGCAGTCAAAGCTCATCTAAACAGTTTGACAGTCACTTCAAGCAGATCGTGCGCGTATGAATTTCTAAGCAGACTCTCTCACACAACACACACACACACACACACACACTTGCAGAAGCCCTCCTCTGCCTTAGCAAGCTGCTTACAGTGCTTTCCCAACCTATCCGCTCGTGTCTCCTTTGCCTTTTCCTCTTCCGAAGCCGTTGCATTGCTACAGTTTGGCAAGTACAGAAGCAGTCAAAGCTCATCTAAACAGTTTGACAGTCACTTCAAGCAGATCGTGCGCGTATGAATTTCTAAGCAGACTCTCACACACACACACACACACACACACACTTGCAGAAGCCCTTTTCAGCTGCATTCAGTGCTTTTCCAACCTGCACGCGCTCTGCTGCGCTGCCTCTGCCGTCTGCCCTCTCCCTCGCTCGCAATGCGTCAACTTTGCGACTGTTGAGCACACACACACACACACACACACACACACACAGTTACCCCTCCCCCCTCCTCCCATCACCAGCCAAATCCTTTTACACACACAATTTTTGTTGTTTTTTTTTTTTATTTTTTTAATGTTTTTTTTTTGGTTTAAAATTTTGTTTTGCATTTTCATCGTTGGTTTTGTTTTTATTTGACAATTCGTTGTTTGCTCAATAAAATCGAAATGCAAGCGAACAGACCCCAAAGACAAGCCCCCATTCACACCATCCCCACCAACCCCAACCCCAACCACCCCCACCATCCCCCACCCCCTGCAACCGCATTTCGTTCTTCGTTTTGGGCCAACGTCAGCAACCCCTTTTGGGCCAACGCACGGGCGCACAGTGCAGCCACGCCCCCCTAGCCCCTCTTCGGCGAGTCCTTGGCGCAGACAGCACGCAGTCGCCACACACACACACACACACAAACACACACACACACACACGCAGCACGCAACACTCAAATAAACTCAGACATTGACTCCAAAAAGCCAACAAAGGGGGTTGGGGGCGGGGGGGTGTGGCTGAATGGACTCTGTGCCTATGTGCAAGGCCCAGCGGCCGATAGACGCCCCCCACCTCCGCCCCTGCACACACACACACACACACAGACACAGCCACACGCAGTGGCAACGAAACGCAGACGAAGCAGACGTCGCTGTCGCTGCCGCTGTCGACGACGGCGCCGGCGTCGCTGTCAACCGACAAGTTTCGTCCTTTGGCTTTGCTTCGTTTTTTTCTTTCTTTTTTCTTTTTTTTTTTTTTTGTTGGTCTGCGTTGCCAAGGGTTTCCTTTGTTCAGCCCACAGCGCCCGCCCCCACCCCTCACACACACACACACACACAGAGTCGTCGGCGTCAGCTTCTTCTGCCTGCTGCTTCTTCTTCTTCTTCTTCTTGGCACGACAAGTCTGTTGCACTCACGACCCCAAACGACGTCGACGGCGACGCCGCCTAATGACTAACGGACCCTTTCGCTGCTCTGCTTCTTGCTCAATAACATTTACCGTTGCTTGTTGTTTTTGCGTGTCGCCCCCCCCCCCCTTCCTTTCCTTTCCACCCACTGCTTTGCCCTTCGCTTGAAAACATTTTTTGTGTTTTGCATTTTTTGTTTTGCTCGTTTTGTTCGTTGCGTTTTTGGCCGCTGTCGCCGTCGCCGCGACGCCAAAGCCAAAGCCAAAGCCAACGTCGACGCGGCGCGCTCTCTCGCTCGCGCTCTTAACTGCAAGAGGCCAATTGCAGTTGAGAGAGTTGAGTTGAGTTGAGTTGAGTTGAGTTGCGTTAAGTTGAGCTGAGTTGAATTGAACTGAGTTGAGTTGAGCTGAGTTGAGCGCGTTTGTTGCGCGCTCCTTTAGCAACATGTTGCGCGCAACATGCTTGCATTTATTTTAATTAGATGCGTGTGGCATGTGGACAGTTGAATGGGGCAGCCAAAAAAAATATGAGAGGGAGATAGAGATACGGCGAAGTTAGCCAGGCAATGTTAATGAACTGACGCCACCAAAGCTGCTCAGATGCAGCAGAAGGCAGGGGCGTCGGGCGGGCGAGGGGGGGGGGCGGTTGTGGGCAAGGACTTGCCAAGAAATAATATTTTCATAGTCCTCCGCTGTGGTGAGAAAAGCGAAAGCAGCCCAAGCAGCCAGCCAAGTGCGAGTGCTACAGAAATTAGGAGAAAAACAACACTGAGAGAGAGAGAGAGAGGGAGAGAGAGGGAGCGAGAGGGAGACAGGGCGAGATATTTGTCTCAAGGCTGCAGCTGCAACCAAATGCGGCACAAACAACTGAAATGGGACAAAGTAATGGCGCTACTCGAGACAATAAATATGCGCCCAAACGGGCTACCCTTACCCCCTCAACCCCCACAACAATCCAACCCCCAACCCTAAAAGAAAGCTCATAAAAGTAGAAGTAAAACTAAAAATTCTACTTGTAACCCAATTTCAATAAACTTTAGCGTAAATAGGATCCATGCATGGGTATATATATAGATATATCTCCAGATCTTGGCTGGGAATATGCGAAAAATGTTAGGTTAGGTTCGTTTATGCTGAACTATGTGATGTTAGATTGGATTCTGGGTCGTAAGAGAACTAAGAGTGCGAATATTTTGGTTTGTAATCGAGTTAAGAATATGTTCAGTTAGCTTAAGTGAGGTTATGTTTGATAATGTGAGGTTATGTTGCAATAAGTGAATATCTTTGGATTTCCATGAGATAATATTAATTTCTAGAGCATTAAACTAAAGTATGTTGAGATTATGTTCAGGTTATGTTGCTATATGTGACCATTTCTTGAACTCTATGCAATTATTCTGATCATATAGTTGATTATGTTTGGTTATGTTGAATTAGATGAGTTCAATGGACGAATGTGTGATCTTATATTGGATTCTATAAGATTATATTCAAATATGTGGGCTTAAAATTACCTATGCGCGATTATGTTGCATTAAGTGTGCTTATATTGGAATATGTGACTTTATATTGAACTAACTACGATTCTATTACATTATATAGCTTTAAGTTAAAGTAAGTTGAGGTTATGTTGTTTAATTTAAGATTATGATGCATTTTATAAGATCATGTTGAGTTCTTATATGGACTATATACGATTATATTACATTGTATAGTTTTACGCTAAAATAGGTTGAGGTTATGTTAGTTAATATGAGGTTAAGGTGGTATATAGTTGAAATATGTTAGCGCAATAGTGGAATATGTGAGGTTAAGTTGGTTTCTTTGAGGTATGCAAAAGAAATTATGAAATTATGCTGAAATATATAACACTATGTTGAAGGATGCGATGTTAAGTTCAAATACAGTTCAGCTCAATTGTTGAATATGTGAGGTTATATTGAAATATAATATATGCAATAATATTATATTACAATCTGGCAGCCTATTATGAACCATGTGAGGTTCTGTTTAAGTATGAGAGGTTATGTCGAAGTATTTTGAGGAATTTTAAGATATTTCGCAATACAATTGCAATATTCGAGCTTGATGATCGAACATCTGAGTTTATATTGGATTCTATGAAATATCTTAGCTTATATTGAACTGTGAACTAAGCTCAATATATGCTCCATTAGATTATGTTGAAATATTTCGAGATTTCTCAGATTCTGTGAAGTTATGTACAGTTCTAGTGCATTAAGCAAGAACAAATTATGAATACAAATTACTTGAACTAATTAAAATACTGTTTTTAAAAATAAAGTTTAGATATATATAAAGTTATGGAATTCCTGGCAGAAATGAATAGAAATTAATGTTTTTTAAATATAAAAGAAAATTCTATAGCAAGGGAAGTGTAGTGATACCTACTTATAATCTGAATAGCTCTACGAATGTCTGATATTCAAGAGGTATATGAAGATTGGACTATTTTCAAGATATACTATCAGTTAATTAAAATGTTAAAGCTCAGAATATCAAATATGATCTATTTATGATATCCATATAATCCTATACTATATACCCTCTACTCGATCATATCACACCAAACTCTACAAGTTTCTAATACGATTTCAGAAATTTCCTTACATTGCAAATATCAAAAATCAACTCTCAAAAACTCTCCGAGATCCGTTAGTCAAGAACTTCTCACCTCGCGTGTGCGTTTAATTAAGCTATATAATGGGAATGTTAAGTAGATAAGTTTTGCTTTCGACATAACCTCAAAGTGTTAGCGCCCAAAAATCCACTTGTAATGCGACCAAAATGTAATTTTACACTTTGAACAGTTTTTCTGGCACTTAACCTCAACCTCAGTCCGACTGCAGCCGGCAGAGGCAGCAGCAACGGCAACAACAACAAAAGGCAACCCACCCTCATAGATAGAAAGAAACGACAACAACAAGAACAACAACAACAGCAGCAGCAGCGGCAGCGGCAGCGCCAGAAAGCAACAAAAACAAATGCAATGTAAACTGCGCCATATTGAAAACTGTCAGCCATTAAAATTTATAGAAATGTGCGAACACTGTAACGCCGGCAGCGGCGCTGCGCCTAAAATGCGTGCAGTGGCAGCGGCAGTGGCAGTGGCAGCGACAGCGACAATAACAGCCAAAGCGAACAGCAACAACAAGCGCAGCGCAATCAGCTGAGCTCTTTGGGGAGCCGTAGTAAAAAGTAGTAAAAGCAGCTGCATACAAAAAAAAAAAAAGAAGAAAGAACAGCAACAACAACAACAACAACAACAGCAGCAAACACAAAGCGACTCAAGAGCAAATAAAGGTCGCCCAACAGCTGCGTAGCAGCGCCGCGTGCAGTTGCAGCATGCAGAGACAGCAACTGAGCGCAAGCCGAATGTAATGCGCGCGTGCTCTTTCTCCCTCTCTCGCTCTCGCTCTCGTGCACGCTGCTTCGCACTCTTGCACTCGCTCGCTCACATCGCGAGTGTGTGTGTGTGTGTGTGTGTGTGAGAGTCGTACGTTGAGTGGGCTGGGTTTTTGCGCTGGCTAACTAGTCGCCGTCGCCCAGCCTAAAAGCAGATTCCATGTGTGCGTCTACATACACATACATATATAAACGTGCATGTGTGTGTGTGCGAGAGAGTGCATGCACATGGCTGCGGCATTTACTGTTGTTGTTCTTGCTGTAGTTGCGAGGCTCGTTTTTGTATGTGCGACTGCTTGTGCGTCCATTGGGCATTGCACATGTGCACGTATGTGTGAGTGTGTGGCTGTGCAGCTGTGTGTGTGCGTGTGCGTGTCAGGCCAAAGCCAAACCCCTCCTCCACTGCCCAATGGCCTGAGCGGGGGGCGTTAAAACGCATAAATGTTGATTACACACAATTTCACATTTTTCTTTTTACTGTTTTTTATTTTTGCTCTCTAAAAGAGAAGATGGGGAGGGGGGGGGGCGGTGGGAGGCAGCGGCGCGGGGGCGTGTGCTGAGTGCGCGCCTATGTATGGTCAGCAGTTGCAGTTACTGTTGTTGCTGTTGTTGCTGTTGTTGTTGCTGCTGCCGTTGTTGTTGTTGTATTGGTTCAATTGCAAATGACCAAACAGAGGGACGCAGTGTAAATATGTATGGCATATGAGAATAGCGGCGCGCGAGCGTGTGTGTGTGCATGCATGTACATAGATATATGTGCATATATGTGAGTGTGTGTGTGTGTGTGTGTGTCTAATTGTTGTTGCTGCTGCTAGGCGAAATTTGAAACAGCACGAACTGCCTGCGTCGACAGCGACGTGCGCGTCAATGGCTCAAATGTCAAGCGACGAACGAAAACTATTTTTTGTCGTTGTTGTTTTTGATGTGAGAAAAGAAGAGGAACACCCAATCGAAAGGATAATGCAAGAAAATAATAAAAGGGCAAGAAAAATTAGCTTTGCATGTGCGAGTGAGGTTAGGTGTAGTTGGAATATAAACATACTCCAATTGGAGTTGTGTTTAATTTAGTTGGATTACCAGCGGAATCCAATTGGAATGTATATTTGCACAGAACGAAGAACTTTATTAATGTTAAATAATAATAAAATTAATATATATATTTATTAAACATGATTTAAGCAATTTACTAAAAATATATTAATAATTGTTATTAATTGAATATTTTCCAAATTTAATTAATATATTTATATATATATATTTTTTTTTATAAAGTATATAAAATATTAAGTTTAAATTATAAATTATAATTAAAAATAAATAAGTTAAAAATATTTTAAATCAATTTATTTATTAAAATTCTATTGAATTTTTATATTCAACTGTCGCTTGTTTATATTAATATATAATGTCAATGCATTTAAACAAAATTTTAAAAATAATTGTTCTTTTTTTTAATAATAAATTTAAAAACAAAAATATTTTCAATAAAATAAATAACTACTGATTGGAACGAGGCAAATCCCAATTCAACAAGCGTTGCGCTCGTCTAATTAGCATTTCTGCGAGCACAACTGAAGCTCGCGACTACAAAACTTATACGTACAGCGTGTCGGCAAGCTGACTGTTACGAAGAGAGCGCACATTTGACAGCCAGCAGGCGGCAGTGTTGCCAGCGCAACGACCAGATTTATATGTTAACAGAAAATATAACAGCCGTTTACTCATTAAATATTCAACAATTAACTTTAACAATTACCCATAAAGTTGGCAAAAATAAAAATTTATATACAATATCTACATTTGCGCTATAATTGTAAACTGAAGATTGCTTGCTTGCCCAGCCAAGTATCTGGCAACCCTGCGGCACTGACATAGCGGCTCACACGCACACAACACATGCGAACGCAAGCCTCACATTCATACACAAATACAAACAAAGCGCGTGTAGAAAATTTTTTTCTACGTTCATAATTTTATACGGAGCTGGAAAGCTGCTGGGAGCTGCAAATAAACAGTAAAATTCTTTAAACAAATTGACGAACAAACAACTCAAATAATACTCAACAATTGTGTGTTGAATATATTTTTGTGCATACGGAAAAACGTGAGCAATTTTGTTTTGTGTTTGTGCCTAATTCGTATATTTCTGTTCGCGGCTGCTTAACAGTTGCATTGTCTCTCTCTCCCTTCTTTTTTTTTTTGTTGTTTGTTAATATATTATATTAGTTCCCTTCGCTCAGTGCATATGCGAGAAGAAGAAGAAACATAATAACAAGAGTAACTGCACTCGTGCAAAGCAAAAAACGAAAAAAATACACTAGCTGCATACGCCTGTGTGTGTGTGTGTGTGTGTGAGTGCGTGTGCATGTGTGAGTAGGTAAGTTTTTTTGCTTCATAAATCTACAATTGCTGAAAAATATAAAGAAAAAAGTATTGCGTAGCTCTGCCGCGGCTTTCTTTGTCTCGCACTTTGCAGTTTACGTGTGTGTGTGTGTGTGTGTGTGTTTGCATGATAATTTGCCTTGTGCTGGACACGCTTTAATTTAATAATTGTTGCTTAACTTTTGTTGGCTTCATTTTGTTATTGATTTTTTATTCCTGCAGCGTGCGTGACAAATGTCGCTCTCTCTCCCTCGCACATTTGTCATGTCAGCCTATCTGTGTGTGTGTGTGTGAGTGTAGCGGCTTTTGCTGCTTGCCTGTGCGTGTGTGTGTGTGTCGCCAAGAAATCAATAAATTTTAAAATAAATATACAAAATATATACATTGGAAAACAAAGCATTCGCATGCCAACACCAAATTATAAATTCCTTTCCACGTTGTTTGTATATATTTGTGTGTGTGTGTGTGTGTGTGTGTGTTGTTGCGTTTCGTGCCTGCGCCACTGATAATTAGCTCTCTCCCTCTCTCGCTCTCTCATTGTTGTTGTTTTCGCTGGCGGCTTTCTGGAATTTTCTCAAATATTTTGGGTATTCGCCGCGCTGCATTTTCGCACCTGCCGCGCGTTGCACCAAATGCTGCGTCTGCTGCGCGCCGCCTTTAAGGTGTGCTTCTGTTATTGTTATTGTTATTGTTTTTGCATTTGCATTTGCTTTATTACGGTGCAGTTTATCGAACCACACACACGCACACACACACACACACACACACACGTATAATACATGCGGCCAGTCAAATGAGGTTATGTAGCAATTAGAGTTTGTCACGCTTCTTGGGCGGTTTCTTTGAACAAAGCAGAAAATTGAAATTATAAAAAGTAATATATTTTGTATCTCTTTTATTTATAAATTTATTTTTATTTTTTAATTCAGTTTTTCATTGAATTTAAAGAAAATGCTTTAATTTAATTGAATTTAAATCGAATGCAAACATTTCTGTCTGTATGAATTTGTTTAGGAGTTATTATAGTTGTGTATTGGAGATAATATCATATGTGTAATATGTATATATGTATATCTCTATGTACAATCTGCAAGGCCTAGCATTTGATTTCTGTTTAAATAACTCTTAAAAGTTTATGGAAAAAAATTTGCCTTTAAATGCAAGCATTATCATGTTTCTAATTCTAGATTCTTTATTAAATATTTAGTTTGATACATATTCTATATATATACATATATATTTATACATATACTATATATATAGTTATATATTCATACAAATTCTATGTATATACATATATATTCTATATATATATATATATATATACATATTTTTATATATATATAGCTATATACTCCAACATTGGGGTCAAACCTATGACTATATTCATTTCAATCATATCTGTATCTATCGATTGCTTCATAAATATGATTTTGCATAGGAAACTTTCATGCTGAGACAGCTAATATAGGCTCTACTATGTTTCTGGTTCTATTAAATCAGGTTTCTATATTCTGCTTATAGTTTAAAATTATAGATTTCTTATAGTATGACTGACAAGATCTTGATTATAAGTGTATATATATATCTTTAGTATAATGAAATTGGCTCTTCTCTTTGTTATTTATTATGCAAATATATCTTTTTTATATAACGATAATTTATCGATAACTATTTTATGTTTTATATTTTTTTTTATTAATAAATTATATATAATTAATTTTTTTTTTAAATTTAAAAATTAAGGATATACATACATATATGTCATATACTTACTGTATAGTATTATTTATATATTTCCATCATTTATCGATAACTTTCGTATGTAATAATTTTGTTTTTTAATAATGATATGCATATAATTTTTAAAAAATATATGATATATACTTACTGTATAGTATTATATAGATATATCGATAAATTATCGATTTTTTATCTAATAAATTTTTTATTAAATATATATTATTAATTTTTTTAAATATTTCAAAATTATATACATACCTATATGTCATATACTTACCATATAGTATTATTTAGTAAAGTTTTTATAGCCTATTTATTTAAAGGGTATCTGCTAGTCGTGCAAGTCTGTGTAGCTAACGATAGTCGCATCTGTTGCTCTGGCATATGCAAATTTGCGCTAAGTTATTTAATTGTTGTTTAAGACTTGCAAACTGTGAACACACACGCACACAGAGAGAGAGTGAAAGAGAGAGCGAGAGAGAGAGAGGGAGTGAGACAGCGCTTGTGGTATCTTTGGCATCTCATTTGTATCTTGTAGCTGCTGCAATAAAATGCAGCGCAAACTTTTTGCCGTTTGTTGAAAGCGAAAGTCAATGAAGGTGGCAGCGAGTGCATAAACGTGCACCTGCCACACACACAGACACACACACAGTGAGAGTGGAAAGACGCGTCCTTGAGGCACTCCACAACAACAACAACAACAAACATCTGCAACTGGAACTTTTGTAAAACTCTCAATTTTCACGCTTTCACGCTCCTTTGCTCCCATTGCAGAACACAACAACAAAGGCAACAGCAGGCAGAAGAAGAAGAAGAAGCAGCAGCAGCAACAACAGCAACAACAGCAGCAGCAGCAGCAGCACAGTTATCATCATGTCCAGTCTGCCACGTCGCATCATCAAGGAGACGCAGCGCCTGATGCTGGAGCCAGTGCCCGGCATCAATGCCATTCCCGATGAGAATAATGCACGGTATTTCCATGTGATTGTCACCGGGCCGAACGATTCGCCGTTCGAGGGCGGCATCTTCAAGCTGGAGCTGTTCCTGCCCGAGGACTATCCGATGTCGGCGCCCAAGGTGCGCTTCATCACAAAGATCTATCATCCGAACATTGATCGTTTGGGCCGCATCTGTCTGGACGTGCTGAAGGACAAGTGGAGTCCGGCGTTGCAGATACGCACGATTCTGTTGTCCATCCAGGCGCTGCTCAGTGCACCCAATCCGGATGATCCGCTGGCCAACGATGTGGCCGAGTTGTGGAAGGTCAACGAGGCGGAGGCCATACGCAATGCACGCGAATGGACCCAAAAGTATGCGGTCGAAGACTGAAGCGGGGGGGCGCGAGATGGGGATGGGAATGCGGGGGATGGCGAAGGAGGAGAAGAAGAAGAAGAAGCAGAAGGCGTGAGTGCTGAGTGAAGAAGAAGGAGGAGGAGGAGGAGTAGGAGCAGGAGTAGGGCTGGGCAGGGGAACAGGGCGGGCTTGTATGTATGTGTGTGAGTGAGTGGGCGGGCGGGTTACTATGAATGTGTGGGTGTGTGTGTGTGTATGTGAGGGGGGGCTGCAGCAGCAACACTGAAACGAAATGAACAAGACGGAAATTCTTATAATATAATTATATAAATGCAACCATATATATATATCGATAAATATCTATATATATCCCGATCGGATTTCTCGATATTGTGCTGCAGTTGATAATGATTATGATAAACAAAAAAATCAATGATATGATGTTATGAGAAACGCGCGATAAATACGAAAAATAGTAAAGAAACGCATCTAGAACTCTGTAAATGTTGTATACAATGATAGAGATACTAGGTAAACGGAGTTCTACGAACTACTCCCACATGAAATAAAAAGAAAAGTAATTACAAAAAGTAAAAAAAAAAAACAACCACAAATAAATCAATACTATATAGTACTACTATAACTCTAGACATTTGATATTGAACGTTGTGCGTGCATATAGACGAAATATTAACGCCCTATATACCACATATATAGCGTGAGCATTGCTTTAGGGAACCGAAACACAATCCTTCGAATCAATCAAATGAAATCAAATCAAATCAAATCAATCAGCAAATCGATTGCTCGAAACGAAACGAAACGAAACTCAATCGAGAGATTCGAACTGAGAGTTATTCAGTTTCCGGTTTACTCTTCATTTTCAGTCTCGTTTGTTTTTTTTCTGTTTCTTTCTTCTTGTTTGTTTCTCAACTAAAACTTGGTTGTGTTCTGGGTCCTCAGCTTTTGATCAATGTGTACGACATCAATAAGAAACGAGCCTTTTATGGAATTAGTACTTTACACAAAAAATAATAATAAATAAATAAAAATCAAAATTAAAAGTAAAAAATAACTGGATTTTTTATTGAACTTTGGAATGGGTTTTTGGAATGAGGTGGAATCGGAATGGAATTTGGGGATATTTTCAGAGAAATGGAGCACTTTTAAAAGTGGTATATGCAGGTATGTGGAATGGAACACTATAATGGAATAGAATGGGATGGTATGTGAAATGAATTATTTTCAGTAAAATGGAACGGAATGGTTTTTGGAAACAAGTGAAAACTTATTTGAAATAACATTGCGGGAATTGTATGGAATGCAACACTGTATATGACATGGACAATAATTGTGTTTGCAATGGAATGGAATGGTATTTGAAATTAAATTAATTGATTATTAAAATAAAATATTGTAGCATTTTAAGGGAAATGGAACATTATATTTTAGTTAAATGGTATATGGAATGGAACGATGAAATGGAATCTTTCTTGAAATAATATGAATTGAATATTAGAAATTTAACAATATATTTCAGCTGCATATAATGGTATATGGAATGAAACGAAATTTTAATTTTTTTGGAATGAAATAGAATCGATTTTGAAATGGTGTGGCATTATATATTTATTATATTTTCAGTTAAACGAACCAGTATATATGAAATGGAATATAATGTTATTTCAAGTGGAACGGAATGTGTGAAATAAAATGGAATAATATTTGAAAAGAAAGAGTAAGACATATGATATTTTTAGAAATTGAAATTATATTATAAAACATGGTATTTGGAATGGAAGGGATGGTGCTTGAAATGAAATGAAATGGTATATGGAATAAAATGGTAAATACAATGGTATGGAATATAAATGGGGGAATGAAATGGAGATGGAGTATAGGTGTTAGGAATAGAATAGCATCTGAAAAGGAATTCAATAAAAAAAGAATTTGCAGTGGAAGAAATGTTGTATGAAATGTAAATGGAACCTATAAAGTGGAATGAATGATGTGAATTTGGATGCCGAATCTAATGATGATTCATAGGAAATTGAACAAGTTCTTCTAAGTGGAATAAATTACAAGAATGAGAAGGATAAAGACCAGATAAAGCGCAGATATATAGGAAGTAGATTGTAGGACAAATTATATACTATATATACTGATATATATTACATGCAGCTAGGGTCTACTTAAGGCAAATGCGTAATAGGCATTAGATAATAGACCAGATTCGAACCGAAAACAGATTAGATCAGATCATAACTCGGGCAAGTCGCAGCTGGAACTGTCAGTGCTTGAGTGGCCATCAAATACATGTGTATATATATATATATATATAGATAGATATCTATCCACATATATCCATCCATCCATGCCATGACTGAGCTCTCCCTGCGCTGTGTCCTGCTGCAGTTGTCAATCATGCTGCGGCATGGGCGAACTCTCACATGGGGTGGTTGCCACTGTGGCTGGGTGGTTGGGTGGCTACGGATGCGGATGCGAATCCGAGTGCGGGCGTTGGGTGGGAGTGCGAAGCCCTTAACCCCTTTTTATAGGGTGGCCAAATTGTTGGCCACACCCCGTGCCGTTAGCATATGCCTGCTGATTGGATGCGCGTCGCTCTGTCTCTTCTTCTTCTTCTTCTCGTTGTTGTTGTTGTTGTTTTTGTTGTTGTTGATTCGCCTCTCGAGGCTGTTGCAGGGCAGGCTCTGGTCATGGTTTTGGCTTTGCCTTTACCTCTGACCAGACCGAGGCAGTCAAATGTCGAACCTAAAAGATTTTTTTTTTTTTGCATTACTATCTCTCTCTTTCTCTCTGTCTGTCTGTCTCTCTTTCTCTTTCTGTGTTGCGCTGTCTGATGTATTTTTTTTTTTTTCGTATTTTGTTTCCAGTTCCATATAACTTTTTATCGCATTACACACACATTGCTCGGGCATGGTCAACGCATATGCAGAACGTCTAGCTCCCGCAGGTCAGAGGCGGGTGTATAGAGGGGCGCGATAGCGGGGGGATTGAGGTGGCGGCGCTTGAGGTGAGGATTTTTATCGGCAGCAGCTTCATTGTGTGTATTCGCTATGTTTGCATAGACAAAGGCGCGGCCGACCAAAGCGCGCGCGGTGCGCGGGGGCGTGGCCAGGTGGTTTAGGCGCCAGACGCGACTCAGGTTCGGGCTCGAGTTCGGGTTTGGCCTCAGCTATTAATCGCTTTCAAGTTGAAAGTCCACAGTGCACCACGGCGAGCTCCATGTGTGTGGCACCTGCTGGGGGCTAAACAGCGACCCACCCACTCTCTCTCTCTCTCTCTCCTTATACCTCTCTCTCTGTCTCTCTCTTTATGCCTTGCTACCTGCAGCTGTTGGCCAGTCGTAAGATAAGGCATTGTCCCAGCCCCGTAAGCCGGAAACATTAGGCCTCGCTTCGATCGGCTGGCAACGCTTTCATTGCCAGCACCACAGCCTCAGCCCGCACCACAGCCTCAACCAGCACCACAGCCTCAGCCTCAGCCTCAGCTGATTTATGTGACAATTTTGCGTTGCGCTCATAATTCGTGGCGCGCTTTATCTGAAGATCTTCGAGCCGGAACGTTCAGCTCCTATCTTATCGGAGTTGTGGTCTCTTATCTGCTGGGCGCAAACGGGTTCGGCTTGGTCCGGGCGAAATGTTAATTGGTTGCAGCGCTTTAGCATGCCAGTGTTGGTAAATGGTGGGTAGTAATTGTAGTTAGCTAGAAATTGATTTGGATTTTTGGTTTATGCGTTATGTAATGTTGCAAAATATTACAAATTACACACATATTTAGTGTTGGTAAATGGCTGGCAGAAATTGTAGTTAAGTGTTGGGAAAGGGCTAAAAGCAAGGGCTAGAAAAACTGAGATACACTTAAAGTAGTTAGATATTGTACAATAGATTTTTGGTTAAAGTATAATTTAGTGTTGAAAAATATTGCAAATTAAGCAATTTTGGAAATGACTTCAAATGAAAGCTAGAAAAGCTAAGATGGAGTTCAAGTAACTAGGAATTTGTGTAGAATTGTAAAAATGCCTGATTTGTAACTTTTCCAACACTAAATGGCACACATTTAGTGTTGGAAAAAGTTACGAATCCGGCATTTTTAGTGTTGGTAAATAGCCTAAAACGAAATTAGAAAAGCTGGGATGAAGGTTAAATAGTTATATTCATATAAGCTATTGCTAATTGATATAACTTTTTTGAGTTACGTTTGATTTAATGTTGACAAATGTTAAGAGTGTTGGTAAAAGCCTAAAGATGAGATCTATGAAAGCTAAGAAACAGCTAATGAAGTTAGTTATAGATTGATTTCGATTTTTAGTTCATTTATCATTATTAAGGGCTACAAATGCTTAAATTCGGTTCAAATAGTTACATAGCCATACATGTTAGCATTTGTGAAAATTGATTTCGATTAGAACCCATGCATTATTTAGTGTTGATAAATGTTTACTTTTTGAGTGTTGGTATATAACACACTGCTAATATAAGAAGTTTAAGTTAAAGTTCAATTTATTATTACTAATATTTAAAACAAGTTGAAAAAGCTTTCAGTGTTGCTAAATTTCACAAGACAAACATTTTAAGTGTTGGTAAGTGTCTAAGAGTGCAAACGAGTAAAGTTTTGCTGACGTTTAGATGGCTCAGCAATAGTTTGGATCTACTTTAGCTTGCAGTGTTGAAAACTGAGCAAAATAAAAATATTTAGTGTTGTTAAATGTCAGCATATGACACATGCAGTGCTGCTAAGGCATTTTATGAGTGTAAGAAACAGAATTAAGAGAATTACTTGAGCACATTTGCAATGAGAAGAAACCTAAATCTGAATATACATATATATGTGTATATCTATATATATCTCTAGTCTGGTAAAATCCTTGACACATGTGTATGCGCTCAACTTGCATACAACTATTTATCTATTTAACTGTGTAAATTATCTACAAGCACAACAACTTTGCCGTTTGTTGTGTGTGCGAATGATGCGAGGGAAAGCCAAATGAAAATATATATATATATATAGATATAGAGAGAGTAATATATATATAGAAATATATATACATTTGGTCAGCAGACAAATTTTTGCTGGCAATTTGCAGCAAACTGTTTTTGTGCCTGGCCAGAAAGAAAATGCCCAAAACGCTTTCAAGGCAAGAGTGTGGTTGGGGGGTGGGGGGTGGTTAAGGGGGGTGGTATGTGTAGCGGGTTGTTTTTTGGGGCCGTTTGTCCTGTTGGACTGCTGCATCCTGCCTCGCACAAAACCGAAACAAATAATTGATGAAACAGCAAAGCGCACGTAGGGATTTTTGAGCCGTTGCTCTGCCTGCTGCTGCTGCTGCTGCTGCTGCTCCTGCTGCCTGCTGCTGCTCAGGCCTTGCAACATCTCGGGCTGCTGCTGAGGATCCGGAGAGACGCATGACGTTGCCCACATGCGACGTTAAGTACATGCCATGTGTCCTACATGTACACACAAGCACACACATAGAGAGATATACACTAGTCGGCATAAATATTTTGACGAAATTTATTTTTTGCTTTCGATGCTGGCATTGCTGAGATCCGCTAAGTAATGGTGACAAAATTATAACTAAAACAAAGATACTATCAATAGCTCTATGCGTATCAATTTTTATGTCGTTAGCCTTTTGCATTGTCATTTTGCTAATAAGAATGCATGCAAATATCGAATTTCAGCGCGGCATAATTATTTTGACGAAATCATTGACAAATTGTGTCTTCACTTTTGGGCGCGTGTCAACCAAAAAACTTGTATATTCAACTTTAATTATCGTTAAAAAACGTGAAAAAAATAAAAAAATTATTAAAATGTTTTGGTAGTTATTAAAAACAATAGGCAAAACAGCGGAGCTAAGTTTGCAGACAAGATCAGCAATGGTAGCAAAGTTTACCGCTAAAAAAAAATAACAGGCATTGCAAGTGAATATTAGATGTCTCGTCAAACTGTGCACTATCAAATTAATAAGTTTAAAAATTATAAAGTTTTAAAAAGATAAAAAGATTAAGTGCCAAACGTAAAACGTATGATATTGATGACCGAGTCCTGCTACGTGAATTTAAAAGAAAATATTCTTCTGAAGCCTCAAATGCTGCAGATCTTTTCAATTTGACAGCCGAGACTCCAATCAATGAGCGAATCGTCAGACGACGCTTAAATGAAGAAGAATTCGGCATTTTATAGCCAAGGACATGCCGTTTATATCAAAGCAAAGTAAGCCTAAAAGGCTAGCCTTCGCAAAGGAACATGTTCTAAAGCCAAAAGAGTTCTGACGAATTGTTTTGTGGACAAATGAGAGCTCCTTTAAGTATAATTCATACAAAAAGAAGGCGCAGGCAAAAAAAACGTCCTATTTGCCAAAAAATGAGCCATGGTGGAGGGTCTGTTGTGTGCTGGTGATGTGTTACATTCTATGGGTTGGCTGACTTCATTCCTGTCACCGGATTGATGAACCAGGGCCAATAATTGAGAGTGTTGAATGATAACACATTCCCTTCCGAAGATAATCTTATAGGAGAGTCATTTATTCTACAACAGAATAATGCCCCATGCCATAAAAGCAGGATGGTCACGAAATTTTTAAAGGATGTTGGCGTCAATACTCTTGACTGGCCACCACAATGTCCAGACTTAAATGCCATTGAAAACGTGTGGTCCCTCATTAAACGAAACTGAATTGCTTCTTTGCATAAAAGCAAAGAAGAAACAATTTATGAGACAACTTCCCTTTGGAACGAGGTGTCCTCGCATATCATTGAAGCTTTAGTGAACTCAGTTCCAAGACGGCTGCAAAAAGTCATTAAAGCTAAAGGGGACAACACGTTCTATTAATCGAAATAATATTTTGAAGACTTTTCTTGTTTAAGTTGCTATTTTATTAATAATCATCACCCGTCAAAATACTTATGCCAACGGCTGAAAATCAATTTAATTCATATTTTTGTCTGTTTCCATGAAATACTTTTTGTTTAATTATTTTTGAGTTGGTATAGCCGAGATGTAAAATAAGAAAAAAAAATTTTTAAGTTCTATAAAGTCAGTAAAAAGTTATAAGCAAAAACACATCACTATAATTTCGTCAAAATATTTATGCCGACTAGTGTATGTTATATATATGTTCCTGTACGTGCGCACTTATCGATTTTCTGCTTCAAAAACGTAAACCGAAATGCGCCCAAAGCGCCGTTCGTCGTTCGCTTCGGTCGAGCTGAGCCAAAAAAAAAAGTAGAAAAAAAACCGATCCCTCGCACAGCTCGGACAGACAGCTGCCCAGCCCCAACGCCACCTTAAAACCAGCTCAACCCAACCCCAACCCCAACTCCAACCCTTGCCGAATGCAGCGCCATAGCGCCACATAGGCGTGATACGTAGGCGATGGTCGTTCCGTTGCCGTGTAAACGCACAACCAACAACAACAACAACAACACACTGGTCAGCAGAGAGAGAGAGAGTGAGAGAGAGAGAGAGAGAGACAACTACACAGAGTGTGCGAGAATAGTCATACTTTTATTTCAAGCAATTTTTCTGCCAAGCAGCCCAAAAACAACAAAACTTTTGTGCGTCGAACATAGACGAACTTTTGCTGCTCTCACCTAATTAAGGCTTAATTTAATATGCATTTTGATCACAAGTTTGCTGTGTGGCCCAATGCAAAGTTACCTTTGTCTTACCTTTGTCAAGCTGCAGCGTATTCGAAATAAAGAAGAAGAAGAAGATGTGCTGGCGCAGCCAACTTAATAAGCAGGCAACTTAATAACCTTAACGCACCTACGGACGGCTAAAGTCCTTGATATTTGTACATTTGCTAAATGATCGTTATAATAATTAATAATATTTAAATTTAAAATAAATTATACTTACATTAAATAAACATTAAAAGTATAACTTTTACATTTTCGCTTAACATACTTAACTATTTGAATACTTACCAACGGACAGAAGAAGAAGAGGAGGAGAAGCACCGCGCTTCACTGGACAACTGATCACCAGAAGTTGAAGAATGCGACTGAAGCTGCGCTGCAGCAGGCTTGCCTTTATATAGAGGGCAGCGACAGCTCCCCACTCAAGTCAAGCTCAACTCTTGGTCCTCTTTCTTCAGTTAGTCTTCACACTCGATCATTAGGCGACCAATCAGAGCACTTTCTGCTGCTGAGCTTCAGCTGCCTTTATATGGGGCAGCGAGACTACCACTCGAAGTCGAGCTGAACTGTTAAGCCTCTCTCTGAATAAGTGTAAGCTAACCTCTCTATCAGTTAGCGATCAACCATATGCTAACTAACATCTCCTCTTCAGAACCTTAACTCTTTTTCAGCTCTTCTTCTTTCTGATGTATTGATTAAATTTGAAACCTCTAGCTCAAACAATGTACAATAAAAGAAGTCTTTAGCTTGCCTAGCTGCTTCAATCGACGCGTTCAAACATACGGATAGACAGACGGACGGACGAACAGACAGACGGACAGGGCTAAATCGACTCAGCTCGTTGATCTGATCAAGAATATATATACTTTGTGGGGTCTGCCACGCCTCCTTCTGCCTGTTACATACATTTTCACAAATCCCTTATACCCTTATTTCCCATTTTCAATGGGTTCAGGGTATAAAAAGACAGGGAATTTGATTTCTTTTATTATTATTTGATTGTATTTTTATTACTATAATTACAATAGACTGATTATAATTATTTTTACTAATAATTATAATCAAATAAATATCCTAAACTATAAACTATATCTAAAAAGAAATCTATGACTAAATATCTAACTATAAAGACTCGCAAGATTTGATGGAACTATTAAGATATTATATAGTTAGTTATAGACGCCAAATCCTAGTCGCTATAGCTGCACACAAAAAAGTGCGAACCAAAACCAAACACAAAACGAATCCAATATTAAAACCCTCAAAAAAAAAAGGAAAAAAAAAAACAGCCTGAAAATCTAGAACTAAAAGCAAAGCGAGGCCGCACTCGAATCCAATGCAGTCCAAAGCCGCCCACACACGCAGGCTAGACCAGGATAGACTGGTTGTCACACACACACACACACACACACACCAACACACACAAACACCAACACACACATAGGGAGAGGCACAGTAGCTGAGCCGCCATTTTACTGCGTCCTGTGCAGTCCTTGCACCCTTTTACCATGCACTGGGCTGCAGGTGTGCTATGTGTGTGTGTGTGTGTGTGAGTGTGTGTGTGTAGGTGGGTGGGTGCTCAGGGATGGTTGGGTGGGTGGCTGGTTAGGGCGAAGGCCGCTGCGTCCACTTGGGCTTGAGCGCTTTACAAGTTGATTGCGAGCGAAATTTCCGACCTATCGCATGCAGTAAGAGCCGTTGCGTTTTTGTTGTTGCTGTTGCCGGGCTGCATGCGTGTGTGCCAGACAGCAATACAAACACACATACACACACACACACACACTCGCACTCACACACTCTCAATCCACCCAGGCAAGGCATTTCGTATGGGTTGCCATTTTGTGCGAATTCCTTGCCTCGCTTTTTGTGATATCAATTAAGGATATGCTGCTCGCTGTGTGCGCTTATTTTTCGGTGCGGTAGGCAGACACAGCGTGAGTGTGTGCGTGCGTGTGTGTGTGCAGTGTGTGCAGTGTGTGTGTGTGTGTGTAGTGTAGTGTGTGTACACACTATGTCTAGAGTCCAGCCACGCCTCACACACAGCAAGCGGACAGAGCTACACTGCACGGCGCGAATGTGCGTGAATTTCTCTAGTTGAAAGGGAATTTTGCGGAATTAAACTTCTCTATCTTTCTCTCTATACATCCATATATATCTCTGACTTCATTTCTCTCTCTCTCTCTCTCTCTCTCTCTCTATCTCTCTGTTTTGTTCTATCTGTCTCTCGTCCATTATCTCATCCTCTTTCCATCTCTATCTTTCGCGTTTCCTAGCTCTCTCGATGCTCTCTCTTTATATATATTATATATGTCACCCTGTCTCTCTTTCTCACAATCTCTGCCTGTCTCACTCATTCTCTTTCTCAGTTTATTTATCTCTCTTTCTCACTCTATTTATCTGTCGCTGTCTTTCTCTCAAGTTTTTTTTTTTTCATTTTTCTATCTCTCTTTCTCTCTATCTCTCTCTCTCTACCTGTCTATCCCTTTATATATTTCTTGCTCTCCTTATATTTCTGGTCTTTCTCTTCCTATATATCTGTCTCTATCTCTTTATCTTTCTCATTCATTCTTCAATATCTCTTTTTGTAACATTTTTTCAATGTCTCTCTCTATGTCTCACTCTATACGTCTCTCCCTAAGTATCTCTCACTCTCTCTTCTATTCTTCCAATGCCTCTCTATGTCTCTTTCCCTTTCTCTCTCTATACATAGTTCCCTCATATTTCTTCTCTCTATTTCTGTCTTTCTCGGCATCTATCTAGATCTCTCTTATTCTTACTCTCTTTTTCTCCTTTTCTCTCTCTCTCTCTCTCTCTCTCTCTCTCTCTCACTCTCTCTCTCTCTCCTTCTCTCTCTCCCTCTCTCTGTCTCTCTTTCTTACTGTCTCCGTCTCTCTCTCTCTCCATCTCACTGTTTTGTTATTTCCTATTGAATTCTCCTCCGTCAACTCTGCACACTTCACCTTAACTGCTCCCGAATTTCGCTCAGTGTACTGCCATATGCACGTCATATGGGGCAAGCGGCGCCCAAGTTTTGCAACATCATGTGCAGCTCATCTATACGTCCCCAACGTTGTTCGATGCCTTGTTCTATGCTTCTGCTGCTGCTTGTTTTTTTGCTTTCATATATTTTGTTTTTTTTCATTCTTTTTTTGGTCAACAGCAGAGGGAGATAGCACGATGCAGCAATAGAGCAAGAGAGCTGCATTGCCGGCTAGCAGAAGGGTGTGTGAGGGGGAGAGGGAGAGAGAGAGAGAGTGAGAGGGAGAGAGGGAGAGGAAGGGAGGTGAGCGAGAGAGAATGCGAAAGGCAGCGGGCAGCCTGAGTGTGTGTGTATGACTGAAAGAGTGAAAGGGAGGGAGAGAGTCCGTTGGCGCTAGCAGAGAGTTGCATGCGCGTGTGCGTGTGTGTGTATGTGTGTGCGTATGTGTGTGCCTTAATGGAAATTGGTTTTATGCATGTTGGCTTTTGTTTATTTTTACAATTTTGATGATGTTTTGCAAAATGCGGGACGCAGCCGCCCAGCCAAATAGACATATCTTCTGCTGGCCTTCACTCACTCTCTCTCTCTCTCCCTCTCTCTCTCTCTCTCTCTGTGCGTGTGTGTGTGTGCTATTTTGTGTTGCTTTTCTTTGTGTGACGACTGTACTTCCGGTCAGCCTGCTTTTTCGATTAGCTCTCAAACAAAATGGCGCTGGGCTGCAGTCAGAGCGAGTTGCACAAAAGTCTTGAGCTGAAATTTAGTGAAATATATATCAAGCTATATAGGAGATGAGCTTGGAATGAAATCTTTGATATGCTTCATGTGCTTATATGATATATTTATATAAATAATATATATTTTCTATATTCTATATTTTCGATATATTTCATATTTTTTATAGATTCAATGTATTTTTTATAGAATATATTTTAGATATACATTTATTTGATATATTTTTTATATACATATTCTGTATCCTCTACTTAATCTAATATATTTTTAAATATTTTCCACGCATTGTATATTCGATAGCTTTATATAAAATAAATTGAAATCTTTAATATAAAATATAATTAAAATACATATTTATATATTTTCTATATATTATATATGATCATATAATATATGAACATTGTTTTATATTTTTAACAACATTCAAATTATGTATAAAATCAAATAAAAAGTCGAAAATATCTATTTTTCGTAATATCCTTCGAATGAATACAAAATATGTCGAATGAATACAATATATAATATATGTTATTAGAATATATAAAACAATTCATTTATAAGATGTATAGAATATATTTATTCGATTTTCGATTCTCTTATAAAAGTATACATATATATGTATATACATATATATAAATATATGCTATACATTCTATATATTCGATTTAAGAGTTGTTATATATGTATGTAGACCATATCTATGCATTCAAATGATATTTTAGAAAATCACTTTTTTCGATTTTTTATATTTTAGATTTAGATTTTATATATTTTATACTTTCTCTATTTTTTTTTTTGTATGCATTTAATTTATTCCATATATAATCGATATATTATCTGTATTCTATATAAGTATTCAATATTCTATATATTTATTCGATACTGTCGATATTCTATATACTTTATATATTCGATATTATTCGATACACTCTATATATTCGAAGTATTTGGTATGTTCTCTATATATATTCGATATATTACATTCGTAAGTTTTATGACCACATTGCGCATTTACATTATATATATATACTATATATTGGCTGATTTTACAGGGTATTTTAATGTTGTTCATCATTAAGCTATATGTACAAACTTAACATATATATATATGTATATATTGTACGGATTCATCTATAAGAGACTTGCTTAAGCATGTTCCTGGAATCGGAGCAGATCATTAATCAAGGTTTGAATGCAGTTCTAATCCCACTCCCTTTGAGTCTCTCTCCCATTGCCACTCCCACTCTCAATACCCCGCCCCTTCTGCCACTCCCACTCCCACTCCCACTCCCAATTCCCTTCAGTTTCTAGGCAACAAAAGCTACCTTAAGCAGGACTAAGTCAACTTTTCGATTGGCACAAGGCTTAAGGAAGGTGTTTGGCCGATGCTTCGTGTTGTTGCTGCTGTTGTTGTTGTTGTTGTTGCTGCTGCTGCTGCTGGCCATTGTTGCAGTTAGCATCAATAATGGAACGCAATGTGGCAGCCAACTGCCAGAATTAGTTGCGAGCATTTATTTATGACTCTTTGTTGGCGGGCGTCGCATTGTTTTTGGGCGCCAAAACGTTGTTGCCTGCCACTGGGTGGCATTGTGCATCACCTGCTTCGCCGCTGATTTATGGGCCAGCAGCGGCAATAATTGGCCAAAAGCAAGCCAAAGCCACAGGCCAGAGGCAGAGGCAGAGTCAGACCAGAGTCAGAGTCAGAGTCAGGCCAAGGCAAGTCTTTTATATCCGGTCAGCTTTAAGTTCGGCTTTGGCTTTCGCTGCTTGCCTCAGTCTCAACTTGTTCGCATCATTCACATCATCGTCATTCGCAGTGCGTGGCAACTGCAGCAGCGGCAGAGGCAGATGCAGTAGCAGAGGCAGCGATAGCAGCAGCAGCAGCAACTTGAGCTGATTAGCATATTACCTGGTAATTAGATGCATGCAACTTATTTTAATTCTGGCTCGAGCTTTGCCTCAGCGCAACTTTCGCACTTTCCCAAAGAAACTTGCCCCCCCTGCCACTTGGACCCTGCCCCCAGCCCCTTGCCACTTGTAACTTGCAACATTTTGCATTTGCCGTGTAATCTGCAGCTTTGATTTCGCCTGAAACTTGCATCAATGAGATTGACGTGGATGTTTAGAGAATTGGAAATATGTATAGATAGAAAGAAATAGAGAGAGAGAGAGAGAGAGAGAGAGAGAGAGAGAGAGACAGAGAGAGAAAGAGAGAGAAATAGAGACAGAGAGCGAGAGAGAGATAGAGAGAGAGGGAGAGAGAAATAGAGAGAGAGAGAGAAAGAGATAGAGAGAGAGTGACAGATAGAGGGTGAGGGAGATAGATAGAGAGAACTAGATACATATATATATATAGACATATAGATAGAAAGATAGATAGAGAGAGGGAGAGAGAAAGAGAGAGATAGAGAGAGAAAGAAAGAGAGACAGAGAGAGAGATAGAGAGAAAGATATATAGGTAAAGGTAGTAAGAGAAAGAGATATAGATAGAGAGAGAGAGAGAGAGAGTCTTCATATATCATGATTCTATGACTAATTCTTACTAACATCATATATGTAATCAGACTAAGGCATTGTCTTTTCTAATGCTTCCACTCCTCCACCCACAGTGTTTCACTTATGTTGTCTTTGGCTAATTGAAGTGTACTCTACAACTAACTTGTCTGCTACAGGGTAATTGCTAGTCATGCACTGCCGCCTTATACCCTAGCGAGCAGCAAACAAGCAACGCGAGCAAATCAAAACGAGCGATGCAGCAATTTCTCTTGAAATTTGTAACGAAAATGCAAATGTGTCAAAATGAAAATGGATTTTTAAGCGAACAGCAAAAGTAGCAGCTGCAACAACAACAACAACAACAACAACAACAACAACAACAATTGCAACTGCAACAGATGAAGAACTCTCTTGTTGAGCTGCTGCTGCTGCTGCTGCATTGCATTTGGCTAACATTAAGCGGCAATTAAAATGGCAGCTACTAGAAGTAATATCTTCGAGGCCCACCTAGCTCCACCCTCCCCTCACCCCTTCTGCTGCTGCTGCCATTTGCTGCAGTTGCAACATGCGCGTCTTGCACGGCAGCGCAACTGTGGCAAGGGGGCAGGCCGTGAGTGGAGTGGGGGGTGAATGGCGAATGGGGAATGGGACGGGGGACATAGGGGGATGGGGGGTTGCACGTGGTAAATGCAAATTGTGTTGCATGTTTGCCGCTCTCAAGTGTTTTGTAAGGCGCCGACGGCGCAGCGAGAGCCGACCAAAGTCAGACAGATGGACGGACATATAGATGTGTATATATGCATATAAAGATTGTTCTCTCTCTGTCTCTATCTGTCTCTCTCTCTCTCCCTCTCTCTGTGTGTTGGCCACCTGTGGCTGCAACACTTTGGCGACTCGGAAAACCCGGCTAAAACTTTTTCCAGACTGACCCAAAGCATAAATCAATTCACTTTCGTTGAATGTTGCTGGGGAATGATATAAATAGATATACTATACTATATATATTTATATAACATATATTTAAATAACAAATATTTATGGTATATAAACATGTATATATGTTATATATTATTATAAACATAAAATGGAATTCAAGTGAAAAGGTTTCCATTCTTAGAGTCAGATAGAAGAATGAACAGGTGACCAGACAGTTAGCTAGACTTCACAAGAGATAATAAAATAAAACTCTAACTCTTAACGATAACCCTCCAGATATAGACTTAACAAGAGATCAAAATATAACACCAAAACTTATCAATAACTCTCCCGATATAATTATTCCCCCGATAATTGCCGTTGCTTCCGCTGAGGTCGTCTCCGAGTTCGAAATTCTCTCAATGAGTCGGCCTCCAGGCTGCCGCTGCTGTCAATCGACTTATGGAGCTAACTATGAATTGCACTTTGGGGCATTTGGCGTTTAACTATCGGACCATGCCCACTGCTGCGCCCCCGCACAGTTTGACAGGCACAGACAAATAAACCGCAATGATAAGCAGAATGCGAGCGAGAGCAAAGGACACACACGCAAAGGAACAGAGAGAGAGAGGGAGTAATAGAGAGCAAGAGCATGAAAGAGAGAGAGAGAGAGGGAGGGAGAGGGAAGACAGGCAGTCAGGCATTTGTGCATTTGGCCTTTTTTGGGGAATTTTTGCGCTATGTACGCACCACGCACACTGGCAAAGCTCTAGAGCTGAGGGACTGCTGCTGGCAGCGAAAGCCAGCCAGGCAGGCAGAGGGACAGAGAGAGAGAGAGAGAGAGAGAGAGGCGGACGGGCAGACAGGCAGTCAGACCGTCAGGCAGCCAGTCAGGCACAGCAATCGACAAAAATAACTAAAAATACGAGAAACAACAACAACAACAACAACATATAAAAGGTTGCGGCAGGTTCAATGAACTCGACTCGAATTTTTCGGTATGCAGCAAAAAAGGTAAATAATTCGCTTACTCTATAGATGTATATATGTATATATATATATAAAATATATATGTATGCCTGTATCTATGTGTGTTTGGCTCTACTTACGCAGTGTCATTGAGACGCATTAGCTGCGGCAAAGGAACGCAGAGAAATGCGTATCGAAGTATCGAAATGCAAATGAAATTGAAAAATGAAAACATTTTATGAAATTAAGTTAAAAAGAGAAAAAAATTATGAAAAATACGGATATTAAATAAATGAATAAAATAAATAACATACATGAAGAAGAGTTAAAAAGTTGGTGATTTAATAAAATATAAATATATATTATATAAAAATAGAAAGAAAGAGATAGACAGAGAGATAGACATATAGATAGATAGATAGATAGATAGATAGATCGATAGATAGATAGATAGATAGATAGATATATAGATAGATAGATGGATAGATAGATAGATGGATAGATAGATAGATAGATAGATAGAAAGATAGATAGATAGATAGATAGATAGATGGCTAGATAGATAGATAGATAGATAGATAGCTAGATAGATAGATAGATAAATAGATAGATAGATAGATAGATGGATAGATAGATATATAGATAGATAGATAGATAGATAGATAGCTAGATAGATAGATAGATAAATAGATAGATAGATAGATAGATGGATAGATAGATATATAGATAGATAGATAGATAGATAGATAGATAGATAGATAGATAGATAGATAGATAGATAGATAGATAAATAGATAGATAGATAGATAGATAGATGGATAGATAGATAGATAGATAGATAGATAGATAGATAGATAGATAGATAGATAAATAGATAGATAGATAGATAGATAGATAAATAGATAGATAGATAGATAAATAGATGGATACATAGATAGATAAATTTATACCATATTTTCAAATTATACCGGGTTGAGTTAAATATTAATTGCATAGACTTGCTTAAATAAATGTTATATACAATATGAAAGGTAATGATGATTATAATGATGATAAGATGATGATTCGAAGTGGAGAACTAGAAAACTTCTTAAGAACAAACCGCGGAACAAGGAAGGGTAAATACAATATAAGAAAGTAAGTAAAAAAAAAACAATTCTATATTTTTATATTTAATAAAATTTATAAAATATATATATAATGATCAAATTAACTTCGAGCTGTATTATTATATACATAATTAATCAACGACACTTCTATAGATTTTAATTAGAATTGATTTACTCAATCGGAAAGGCGTACAGCAACCGTTGTATTTTCCCAACAAGAAACTAATTAGCAATCAGGCAACCGGGCAAAAAATACAAAACAAATCTCTTATAAGCAAAGTCAACATAAGGACGTAGAGTTTCTATGGGCACTGTGACATAAACATAGCTGGGAGAGTCTGACCTATGACTGGGGCCAGACGTGAGCTGCAGGCGGCAGCAACAACAAAAGCAGCAACAACAACAGTTACAGTTACATATCAGGCAGAGCAGCGGCCCCGCTCGCCCACACAATTTAAGTCCCAAATGCGTTTGGAGCAGACAAAAATTATCGATCCAGCCGAAAAAAAAAACACGCACACACGTACTTATACCTACTTATATATACAAACATATATATGAGTGTGTGTGTGTGTGTGTGTGTGTGTGTGTGTGTGTGTGTATTATTTAAGCAGCCCAAAGTAAAACACTTGAGCCGATGCCACCCAAAAAAAAAAAAAAAGGACAGAAAAAATACGTAGAGCAAAAGAGCCAAAAAATAAAGCAAAGGCAAGAACAACTCAAACATATACATACATACATAAGTGGAGGACGCAACTTTACGCTAGGGTTGTCCGTTAGCTCAAGGTGCGCAGAGCCGGCGTTAGAGAGCGGGGTAAAGTCAGAGGGGCTGGGCGGGTGTTTCGTCGTCGTCGTCGTCGTCTGCGTGGGTGCCCAACATACACACATGCACACATATAAGTACTTTGCCGTTGTTGTTGCCTTTGGCAGAAAGTCAACGCAACGTTCCAGGCTTGTGCAATTTATAAAATAATCATGACCTAACACAATAAGCTGTAAATAACTGGCCATGTTCTTGTTGCATATTGTATTCCCATTGCCTGCCAAGTAACCGTCGTCATCGGCCCCCGTGCCCCCACGCCCTTGTCACTCTTCATTGCCGTTGCCTACTCTCTTCAGTTCCATCTTTCTACCTGCGCCTGCCTGCCTGCCAGCGCCAGCCTGCTTATGTGTGTTGATATGTGTGTGTGCGCGCGTGAGTACATTGGCTCGTTGTGCTATAAATAGCACACTTACTCTGCCCCTCTGTCTCTCTAGCACTGACTGATATGGCACTCTTGGCAGCGAACTGATACGCAAGCAGTCGTGGCCGAGTGGTTAAGGCGTCTGACTCGAAATCAGATTCCCTCTGGGAGCGTAGGTTCGAATCCTACCGGCTGCGGATACCAATCATATATTTTGTGTTTATTTTTTAATTAAGCTTATTAAATTTAATTAATTGATATGTTAATTTTTTTATGTTTAGAAATATGTTTATTTTTATTTTTAAATTGAACTTAGCGCAAAATAGATTATTTATGTTCCATAAATATTTATTATTATTAAATATATGCACGAAAACTGATAATAAAAATGTAAAACTTGAAAAGCTTTTTTTTTTCAGAAAAGCTTACGCACTTATGTATGTATATGATAAAGGCGATCGCATCAATTAGAGGGAGAAAGCGCGACAAATTGTAGAAAAGAAACGGAACGAGGTACGAAAGAACGAGCAAAAATTTTAATTCTAATTTAAATTCAAATCTATATTTTAATTTTAATTTTGATTTTAATTTGAATATAAATAGTAATTTTTATTTTTATTTTAATATTAATTTTAATTTTAATTTTTCTCTGTTTATAATAATAATAAGTAAAAATTTGGGAAAACAAAATTAAAGAATAAAAAAAAAAATAAAGTAAAGCTTGAGAAAAAAAATAAAAATTGAAGCAAATGATGTTTTAATAAAAATTTTATTCAAAAAACTGAATTTTAAATTGAAATTTAAAACTAAATTTTAATTTTAAATTTAAAATAAATAAATAATATTTTAAATTTAAAATAAATTTAAAATTAAAAAAAAATATATATAAATAAAATGCTAATAAAAAATAAAATTTTGTCTTATTAATTTTAATTTTAATTTTAAACTCAATTTTACTTTTTATTATATTTAAACCATTTTTTCTTCTTCTATTTTTATTTGTTCTTATTTTTTGTTTTTACCTTTTTTTTCCAATTTTTATTTGTGTCTCAAGTTTTATTCATGTTTTAAATGTTTATTTTAATCTGTTTTATTTTTTGTTAAAAATATATATTTTTTTCAATTTGTATTAATTTTTAATATCTCTTCATTGTATTTTTTTTAAATTTTAAAATTTCTTTTAATTTTATAATAATAATTTGCAATTTTCTTCTAAATTCAACTTTTTTTCTTAATCTATATTTATTTTAGAATATTTCTTCTCAATTTCAGTTTTCAATTGTTTTCTTAATAGTTTTTTATTTATTTATTTTTTTTTTAAATATTTTTTTTCAATTTTTGTCGCCGCTAAAAATTCACTTACCTGCGCCGGCGGCCAGGTATTACAAATATATTTATGGTAGCCGCGTGTCACATAATCAAACTCGGCAATCGTGGCGGCGGCATCAAGCGCGCTTCGAGTTCGAGCTGAAGCTGAAGCTGAAGCTGGAGTTGGAGTTGGAGTTGGACAGCGACAGCCGAAGCAGCGCGCGCGAACCCAAAAGGAATAACAACCTGACCGAAGCCAGCAAAAAAGAGAAGAACAAGAAGAAGATGAGGAAAACGAACGACCACCAACGACATGCAAATGTATGCGTGTGTGTGTGTCAGTGTGTGTGTGTGTGTGTGTCGCTTGGCTGATCATTGTTAAGATCAGACCGAGCTCTGGCCATGAATGGGAAACTGCAAAGGCGGCGCGGCGCATGAATAAAGCAGTCAGCTAGTCAGTTAGTCAGTTGGCCAGTTGGTAATACATTTTGTACTCGTACACAACTTCTGTGTTGCCAGCTAAACAATAACAGCAACAAGCAGCAGCAACAAGCAGCAGCAGCAGCAACAACAACATGCAACAAGCAGCAACAACAATCTACTTGACTGCACTTAATTTCAGCGCTTAACAGACAATTAAAATCCAATTAATTCTGACGTTTATTATGCTAAGCCGCCTCTGCAGCTCTCTCTGTCTCTGTCTCCCTCTCTCTCCCCCCTCTCTCCCCCCTCTCTCTCTCTCTCTCTGGTCGTAACAGTGCCTGCCACTTGTGCCTGGACCTGTGGACTGTAGGACAACAGGTTCACATAAATTTTAACTGCAAAACTTGCTGCTGCAACATGTTGCCAGCCGACACACACACACACACACACACACATAGTTCATTTGCAGCCTTGGCAGATAGATTTGTTTTAATAGCTGCAACAAGTTATTTGCGATAGATTTCATTTGTGCCGCACTCGCTGATGTTGCCAGCCGATTGCTGCCTCAACATGTCAGCGGCAATTGAAGTTCATGTTGCCACAATTAGTCGCCGACTGCCGGGTCCGGCCGCATGCGGTTGCATCTGTGCCGTTGCCCGACCGCATGCAACTGCAACTTGTCAGCGTGGCACAGCGCTTGATTAATGCGCATCAGTTCATAAACCAATTAGTTGAATCAACTTTTGCCAGCAAGATTGCCGATAACTATAGCTGGGCAACTCTTGGAGTTATCGATAACATGTAAAGGTTTTAATGTTCCACAAAGTTTGCCATTTGTGTATTTAGTCAGCGTGTTTAAGTTAATGCATATCTATATTGTTCATAATCCAATTAGTTGAATCAACTTTTGCCAGCTAGATTGCCGATAACTATAGCTGGGCAACTCTTGGAGTTATCGATAACATGTAAAGGTTTTAATGTTCCACAAAGCTTGCCATTTTTGTATTTAGTCAGTGTGTTTAAGTTAATGCGAATATTTAGTATAATTTCAGTTCTGTTGCTGGTGCCCAAATTGCATATTCAGAGCCTGCTTTCATTGCGCTAGCTAAGCGTTGCCTAGTTGAAAACTTTGGATCTGGTTATACGCAGCTCGAGTCTTGCTAGAAAAGTGAAGAATAAGACAAGAAATGTAGCTGCTTTAGCAAACGATACAGACACAATGTTGCTAGCAATATGTTGCTCTGTATCAGATTCCCTTAACATTCAGATCATTTTTATTTCAAGCAATATACTAGATATATACGACATATATGCAAGATATATAATGGATATATACAATATATATATACTGGATATATGGTAGAGATATATATGTACATACTTGATACTATTGTCCGCAATATGAGCAACATGATTAGCTAGCAGCTTGTTGCTCTACATAACATTCTCTTAACATTCTGATCAATTTGAGTGCAATAAATAGAGATGGAATGATAAACATGATGAACATGAGTCATCACCCCTGGATGGAACATAAGCAAGACGATCTATGGACACAATGTTGCTAGCAATATGTGCATTCGATTATTATTATTCAGATCATATCGATTACAACTCATAGACACAATGTTGCTAGCAATATATTGCTTAACAAGAGATCCACTGAACAGAATTCAGAATAATATCGCTTGCAATTCATATAGATACAATACATACTCTGCTAGCAATATGTTGCTGAAGAATACATTCTACAGTTTCTTAAATTTGTTTCTAATTCAATTGGCTACAATGTTGCTAGCAACATGTAGGTGATCTGTAGACACAATGTTGCTGGCAATATGTTGCTGGACAAGAGATTCAATTAATTCACTTATTCAGATCATATTGATTGCATTTCATATAGAAACAATGTTGCTAGCAACATGTTCTGTTTGCAGCATGCTGCTGAAGAACACAGTCTACAGTTTAAGTTTACATATTTGTAATCTTATGTTGCCAGCAACATGTTGCTGGGCGTTCAATGAACTCGCTTCGCCAGCTGCATACGGCGCGTATACGCAACGGCAACGGCAACGGCCACGCATCAGCTGTTCGGCAGGATATTTTGATTTACGCCCAAGTGAGCGCGCGTCGAGTTCAATGCACTCGCCGAGTGCAGGCAGCGCGCGGGCAGCAAAGGCAGCCGTTCGTCCTGTAGGGATAATCCAGCGGCAGGCAGCAGGACACGCACACGTGCCCCGGTTCGGGCTAAGCAGCGGGCCATTGGCTTTTGGGCTTCGTACGGCTTCGTGCACAGCTCTCTCTGTGTGTGTGTGTGTGTGTATGTGTGAGTGTGTGTGTTAGCCGTTTTGTTGTTGTTGCTGTTGCTGCTCTTTTTGGCTTGTTTTCGGCAGTCGGCATCGTTTGTTTTCGGGTGTCAATGTCCTGCGTGCGGCTGCTGTTGTTATCCTGCTGCAGGCAGCAAATTTCAATTCGCGTTGCGTCTTCTTCGTCAGCGTCGTCACATTTTATTAGCCTGTTTGCTGCAGGACATTGAACGTCTGTGCCGGCAGCAGGCAGGCCTGCTCCTCGCCCGCGTCCTTTGTGCTGCAATAAATAACACACACACACACACACGCACACTCTGCAATTTTCGGGTTAGGTGTAGGTGCATTGAACTGCGCTGCTTGGGTCAAACAATGGGCATATCCTTGACGCCGCACCGTTACGTGGGCCTCGCTGGCTTTAGCCATGGATTAAGAGCGCGTGTCATTGTCCGCTGTCCGCTGTCCGCTGTCCATCGGGGGTGAGCCGCTCCAGAAACTGCCCGGCAGCTGCTCACACTCTCAACAAACACACAAAAAAAAGAATAAGAATAAGAATAAGTTGCAGCCGAAGGGTCACCCTTTTCTAACGGGAACACTTAACCCTAAGCGCAGTTTCGTCGCGGTGGGGGTGGCCCTAATGATGATAAAGCGACGGCAGCAGCGGCCCAAATGCAACAACAACAACAACAACAACAACAACAACGAGCGTAACAAACAACTGCCATCATTGTCAGCGTAGCCGTGCGGCGTCTCCTTGATGCGTCCTTCAGGAGCTCTCTGGCGCATGACTTTTCGCTGCCGCACAACAAAACTTGCAACGCGCAGCTCGCAACTTGCAACTCACAACTTGCAACTTGTCGCAAAACTTTGCCACACTTTTTTACACATTTCTCTCCATTTTTTTTTCTACACATTTTTCTGCAGTTGCTGCGCATCAGAGTTGGTCTATTGCATCGGGTAACTTGACTGCCAGCTGCAGTTTGCTGCCAAATGAACTAGTTCAAATGAACATATCTTTTACTTTTCATTAAATATCCATAACAATTAAAAGTTTGCTTTTATTTTTTTGTTCAAGTGCGAACTAGCTCGGAACTGGTTTGGAACCAGTTCACATCTGATCATAGCAAATGCTACTCATTAACACTCTAGTAACTATCCATAACAAATGTGACTTGAGTGTGAACTGCTTCGGAACTAGCTGTGAAGTTCGTCTATTGCATTAAGTCGGAACTAGCTCGCAATATGTTTGGAACCAGTTTAAGTCTAATCATAGCACATGCGACTCACTGTGAAAGTATTTATAATAATTTTAATCTTTTTATCTTATGTGACTCCAGTGTGAACTGCTTTGGAACTAGTTGTGAACTAGTTTAAATCTAATAATTTCTTGCATTTTTTATCTATTTCTATTTCTATCCGCATCTTTACCTAAAAGCATTTGTCGTTCAGGTATGAACTACTTTGGAACCAGTTCCAAGAATAAATTATCTATATAAACTATAATTTGCTTTGGAACTAGTTCTTTGGGTGGAACATTATATTTGATAATTTTATGAAATCTTGCTTTTGTTCCTTAGAACCATTTGTGACACCAGAGTGAACCAATTTGGAACCAGTTTAAATGGGAGAGAGTTTAAATTTAGACGCAATTCGTTCTAGTAAAAAATTTCTCGCTTTCTTAGATATATGAAATAGTGTATTCGTTCTTCGATCTGACAGCTTTTGTTGCATCGGCAAGGGGGGCAAGGTTTGAAATTGTTGTTCGGGATGTTTGAATGGCACCTAAAATGCCTTTAGGGCATTTGGATAATAAAAAAGTCTAAGATATATATGAAAGGCTTAAAGTAAGGAGTGAAAAACAAGTGAGAAGAGAGAGAGAGAGAGAGAGAGAGAGAGAGAGAGAGAGAGAGAGAGAGAGAGAGAGAGAGAGAGAGAGAGAGAGAGAGGGAGAGAGGGAGAGAGAGAAGGAGAAAGAGATAGAGAGAAGGAGAAAGAGATAGAGAGAAGGAGAAAGAGATAGAGAGATAGAGAAAGAGAGAATGAGAGAGAGAGAGCGCAAGTTGCACTTGAGAGCTGAGAGATAAAGGGAAATCTCAAACAAAAATTTAAATCTCCAAATTTTACATAGAAAATAAAGAGAATAAAAAATCAATTGTTTTTTATTCAAAAATAAAAATAAACAAAAAGTACTCAATATATCAACACCTTATTCTATCTGGAACTTCTAGTTCCATCTTCATTAATCCTACTTCAATATTTTTCCAATCTTTATTTACAGAGTCAAAACTGTATTTGCTGCTCAACATGTCATCGACTGTCTGTGTATCGTTATCAATAATTCCTATCGATTATCGATGAACTCGCAATATCTCCACGCAGACAAAGACAATTGTCCACAGCGCTGAGACTCTGCAGAGTCTTGTTTGAGCTGTCGCCTTAACACTCAACTTGAGCTGATCTCCAACGCTTTTCATCGAGGCGAAACGCTTGAATTTTCCTATTCATCAGCTGAAAAGCAAAATGCAGAGGACGACAAAAGCAGCGCAAAGATAATAAAATAATAAAGCGGCTTTGGCGACGCCGCTGCTAATGCCGATGCGAGTTGCATTTGTATCGCAGCGCAGTTAGCCGAGGCGACGCTATGCGATGCGATGCGCAACTGTCGAACGAGCTTGTAATCTATGAAATATGCACCAAAAGTACACTGCTCGAAAAGGAGGTGTGGCATCTGAGCAATTGCAGCTAGAGTCAGAGGAAAATGTAGAGCAACAATTTTAAGAGATTTTGGAGGTCCAAAAGCACTTTGGAGTTTTATTTGGCTTGAATTATATTTAGCTATAGCTGTAAAGAAAGCAGAGTTTCTGAAGCAATTACAAAATTTTGGAAAAAAGAGATAATGCTGGAAAATTTTCTTAGCGGGTTACAAAATTAAAAAAAAAAAAAAAAAAAAATATAAAATATATTGTTTTTTTTTTTAGAATTTTTTTTTTTTAAGAATTCTAAAAATTTTTATTATATAAAAAGTAAATTTAAAATAAGATATTTTCTATTCATTTCGAAAATTTCATAAACTATATTGTTATTTTTTATAGAGATTTGTTTTTCAAAGAATTCTAAACATTTTTATTATATTAAAAACAAAATTTTTTATTAAGGTATTTTCTATTTTTTTCAAAAACTTTGTAAATGATATTGTTATTTTCTATAGAGATTGTCTTTCAAAGAGTTGTTATATATTCAAAATATACTTAACAAATAAATTAAAAATTTTTTTATTTTTTTTTTTGTTAGTTTACCTCAATTTTTATGCGAACAGAAAATAAATGTTTGTTTTAATAAACACAAAACTAAACAAAACAAATTTTTATTCTTTTTTTAATTTTATTTTATTGTGATAAATATTTAATAAATATTAATACTTGTTATAATTTTGTATATTTTTGCAAATAAATTGAATTCATACATTTTTAAATTTTGCATATTGACTTAAACAAATTTTTAAAATATTTTCAAATTATTTTTTAATTGTTTTTAAAATGCTTAAAAAAAAGTTAAAACTTTTTTATATTTCCTTTATATAAATTTTAGTTTGACATTTTCAACTGGATTTTCTGGCTGTGTTTTCGACATTCGTGACTTTTAAGCTTTCCTTGTCTCTCTTTCTCTCTCTCTCCCTCTCTCTCTCTTTCGCTCTCTTTCTATCTGTGTTTGTGTCTTATTTTTGTGTATATTTTTTTGTTTGTTGATTCGCTAAGATGTCGTCACATTGGCATTGTGCACGCTTGGGGAGTCGCTCATAATCCGTTATTAATTGTCCGGCGACATGTTAGGGTGGAGCACGGTTGGCTCAGGAGACACACATATACACTCACACACACTCACACACACACACACACACACACACACACACATTGTGAGTTGCTCTTTGATATACTTTAAGCCGTGTGTTTGATATGTCTGTTTGCCTAGATGCGACTGCAGTCAGCAGCAAAAGCGTTTGTCAATGTATCTGTAACTGTATCTTGCACAAATTGTATCTATGTGTGTGCGTGTGTGTGTGTGTGTGTGTCCTATACTCGTATAATTTATTTACTAAAGACACGCAAAATTCTTTAATGCAAATATTTTACGTTTTCTTTGGCTTTCATTGAGGCATTCGCGTTGACTCAGCGCCCGCGCCTGCCCCCCATCATAGCGTGTGGGCGTGGCCGCTTAACTTTTCACTCAGCATTATGAAGTGGTCATGCAAACTATACACCCACACACACACACACACCTACACACACCTCGGGCATTTGGGGGTGTGAAAATGGCGTTTGCTTCAGCTATTGCCATAGCAGCATTTTTAATGTGAATCAAACATGCGCCGCGAGAGCCACAAGCTAACATCAAACAGCTATAGAGACTAGAGCGCGTAGTCCGAGGTATATGAAAGTGCACTATCTGCCGCTCATATTTATAAAGTCAAGTCTTCAATTTGTAAATACATATAAGCTCTTACTGTGGGGCATAAGTAATGTGGAGCAGAGAGTGCTAGAGGGAGAGGAAAGAGGCGTAGGGCAAGCCTCTCCTGGAAATCTATAGTTTCTATTATATGATCTTAGGACATAGATTATATTATATCGGGAAATTCTTGGCATTTATTTTTCAGATAAGGATAAACGAGCTTATGTTCCAAAATTTAAAGACTCCAGCTTCTAAACTGTAGAAAAGATTTGCATTCATACGGACAGACATTGCACAAAACTAATATACTCTGTTACCCTTTGGGAGTAGTGTGTAAAAAAAATAACGGGCAAGGCATAAACGAGGGCGTGGACTATTCGAAAAAAATGATCAGTCTTAGAGTTCTCGAGCTAGAACTACGAAATATTAACAGTTTAATATATTACATAGCTCTAGATATACTGTGCTAGATAAATATACTATAGATCCCAAACTTATTTAAAAGTTCTGTTATTCAATTAAATACAGTCTTTCGCCCTCCATTTTCATTGAAGGTTTTAGCAATCCCTTGATAATACTCTACTCTATCTCAACTACAGAAAGCATTTCCAAACTAGTTTTTTTTGTTCATATGAGAAATTTTAATTTCACATTATTATTTATATATATATCTCTCTCTCTCTCTCTATATATATATATGTGAACAGTTGTATTAACTTGGCCGTAATATGTTTCGAAATTTGTGTTGATCGCGATGCGAACGAATATCTATCAACTCTTTGGCTGCTTTCAGTTGTGTTTGGAGCTCTACATATTTTATGGGCCGTCATTAAACATAAACAAGCATTTGAGGGCGGGGCCATCGAGGAGGGGCGGTGAGCGGGGGGAGTTTGCTCTGGTAGAGGGCGTGTTAATCGTTGTTGGCCAACTTGTTGGTCACATTTGTCAAAGCGATTTGGCAATGTGTTGCGTCTCGAATGGAGCCAATTTCCAGGTATCAACGAGTTCGGTTCATTGGCCAAAAACGAAGAAGAGGAAGCAGAAGAAATATATATATATATATATGTATGTAATTGAGGGAACTGCTGTAAACCTGAGCGGCGTTCAAAATTTCAACACCTATATCTCCGTTTACTGTGGGCGAAAATTTATTGCGCGGCCCAGAGTGAAAATTGCAAAACGATTTCGGCAAAAGCGCAAATAAAATACGAAAAAAATAAATGAAATAAAACGAAAAAAAGCGACAAAAACTGCAATTTAAATAAAACATTAAACAGCACTAAAAAAAAAAAGAAACAAACAGTTGAGCGGGAAGTGCACGACTACCAAATACCCTGAATGTTAAGTGTAACTTTAGTTAGTTTGAATTTTAGCTGTTTTTTTTTTGGCGTGAAATACTTACAATTATGTTATTTGTGTTGAGTATGGAGAAGTTTGATTATAAATTTAATGAACTGTAGCTGCTAAGGTCTGGGAGATATGCTCAAGGAACTAAAGGTCAAGAGCTAAAGTTCAGTCTTCATCGAAGTAAATGAAACCAAAAATTATTAAAACTTGAGCTCAGAGTTTGAACTGTTATGTTTTTATCAATAAAGGTACTAGAAGAGTTAGAGACTTGATCTATATGTATATTATATATTTATACAATATATACTGTGTAGAGTTCTTATAGGTAAGTCAAGCATACAACCTGGAGGCTAAATACAAATATCTATTTAAGATCTACGTTTATAGTAAAGGAAATAAAGAAAGTGATTGAAGCATATGTTATAAAGTCCTGAATCTTCCATATATTTACGTATAACGGTACTATGAGAGGTAAAGGCTAGATATATATATCTATCTATAGCTAGCTAGCTTTTAGCTCCAATAGCTAGCCAAATTAAGGAACAGCTGGATGGTTAGGTTTAGTTTAGCAAATGTTCTCCTGCTGCCTGCAGTCAATATACCCCCCTGATGCATGGCCAATAGTTACAGGGTATATATAAGACAATTTGGGAGCAGATGACACCAAGCGGCAAACAGGTCGCCTCGATTCGACTCGGTTCGATTCAGTTCGTGTGAATTTCTTGTAGTATCAGCTGCAGCTGATTGAACCTGGGCAGCTATTCGAGATAGAGATAAAGATAGAGATGGAGATAAAGATAGAGATAGCGATAGACGCCGCTTGCATAAATTTGTGGCATAGATCGGAGTTTTTAGCTGTACATAACTTAACATTCGATTTCCTCAATTAGTGACAGGAGCCACGCACAGAAGGTAATGCGACTCATGTGCGTGTGAGTGTGTGTGCACGTGTGTGTGCGTGTATCTACGAGGTGCGCAACTCAATTAATCAAAGCTGAAGAAGTTGAGCCAAGTCCGCGTTTGAATTGGGTCAAAGTCTGTGCGGTCGTTAGCCGAGGCCTTTACCCATTTCTATTTCTATTTCAACTCGTTTTTTTTTTTTGCAAAATTAAAGCAAGAAGAACCGTAAAAGCTGGGGAGGCCAGCGCATAGATAAGCCAGGTGAGATACCCAGCTCGAACAATGCCCATTTCGCGCTACTTTGCAAATTTTATGCGTTGCTCTGATTTCTGTCGCCGATGTTAGCGCGTCTCGCGCTTCTTCTGCTTCTTCTTCTTCTGCTTTTTTCGCCAGTTGTCGCCTATCAGCGGGTCTGCATCTAAGCTGGCTGGCTGAGTGGGGTCAATGCGCCAATTGAAGCATCTGTAGCCGAATGTATCTCACAGATACACACAGCGATTATTATATAAATTTCGCTCGAAGTGCCCCATCTGGCCCATGATTAATCTAATGGCCAGTCGAATGAAAGTCCATCTACCTGACCGTCCGTCCGCCCGTCCGCCCGTCCGCCGTTTTGCTGCGCTGCGGGTGGCTACCCCAAACAGTGCTCCCCCGCCCCCCTCTCAGCCTCTCCTGCTCTGTCGCTTAAGCGCGCTTAAAATTCAATCAATTTAAGGTTAATTACAAAATTTTTCGCAAATTTTCACATTTTTTTTGTTTTGTTTTTTGTTTCTGTTCATCTCTTTTTTTTCTTCTTCTACTTTTTCTGTTTTGCATTATTCGTGCTTCGATCTTGAGCTACGTTTTTTCTAGGCAAATTGAATGAAGCTGTTTGGCTCGAGCTGCGTCATCTCAAGCATCTTATTTATATAAAATAAATTTGCATTAAAATTATATATTTATTAAACTTATATTAAACCAGAGCTATGTTATATGATATATAAATATATGATATATATACAATACAAATTTTTAATAAAAAAACATAAATTTGGCATTAAATATAATTAATCATATGTTTAAGAAATAAAAAAAAGGATTGCACATCCCTCGCAGCCGGTAGGATTCGAACCTACGATCCCAGAGGGAATCTGATTTCTAGTCAGACGCCTTAACCTCTCGGCCACGACTGCTTTGTATTCGATGCGAGGCTACAAGATAATGGTTTACCTAACAAATGAATTACAAATAATAAACATAATATATAGTCAGCACTTTTTGTAACATTGCTCTAATATGTATATAATATATATGCATGTATAACTATATATAATCTAAGGATTGAAACTCTTTGGAAATGCATTAATTACATTCATTATGAATTGTCTTAGCGAACTTTTAGCAGCTATCTGGGCATGTTTTTTAAAGTTTTAATTATATATATATATATGGAAAAAGCAGATAATAGATTTAGATTTGATATCAAAAGGGTTTGATCTGCTCATGAGTAATTGACATAAATAGAGATAGTTTATTGAAGCGCCAAAGAGCTGCTTCTGACTAGATCTGTTCTTCCAGCTGTTAGTTCTTTCAAATATTGTAAGTTTTAGTTGCTAAGTTTAAACTTTAATTCCAATTACAACAACATATTCAAGGTGCTCAGAACCATTGATAGTGTATGACTCTTAAAGTATGTAAAGCTCCGAATATATTATTGATTATATGAAATTTCGAT
The DNA here is from genome assembly GCA_035045145.1 of Drosophila meridionalis. Taxonomy (NCBI): domain Eukaryota; kingdom Metazoa; phylum Arthropoda; class Insecta; order Diptera; family Drosophilidae; genus Drosophila; species Drosophila meridionalis. The sequence continues at coordinate 4,313,651 of JAWNPG010000009.1, read as the reverse complement.
TATGTAATAATAATAACAATAGTAGAACTGCTTAACTCGGGGAGTGCACGACTTACAGATATCCTAAACTCTACAAAAGCTGCTAATCCAAACATTTTAGCAAAGAATTAGTATATCATATAAATGGTATATAATGTAGTAAATTATAGTAATTTGTGGCTTCTGCCACATCTCCTTCTGCCTGTCACGAAACCATTCTACTCCAAATACCCATTCTTCAGTGGGTTAAAGTGCTTCGACCAACTGGGTCGCCTCAAGTCTTTGCTGCGCGTCAGAGTTGCTCGCATTTAAAGCTGATAAAAATGTTGTACGATAATCGATTCGCCCATCTGTTGGCACACAAACGAAGACCGCAAAGATGGAATGCCCAACTCCGAGCTCCAAACTCCAATTCCAACTCCAATTCCAATTCCAATTCCATCTGATGCTGAAATAAATATATATTAAATATAAGATAAGTACGTCAGAAAAGAAAGCTGTGCAAATTTTAATAATAATCCGAGTAAGCAAGAAAGCGTAGATCGAATAAGAAATACCCTAAAATATACGATATATGATATGGGATAATTTATGTATATATAATATACGATATAAGACATACAACATATGACGTACGATAAACGGCATGGACTTTATATGACATACAATATATATATGACTTATGACGTACAACAGACGATATACGATACATAGCATAGGACATACGACAAACGATATACGACATACGATATGCGATATATGACATACCATATACGATATGCGACATACGATATATGACATACCATATACGATATACGACATTCTATATAAGACACGTTCGATATACAATATATACAATATAGTATATGAACGACATACGACATTCGACATGCGACCTTAGATATGCGAAATACGACATACGACATACGACATTCGACATGAGACATGCGATATATGACATACTAAGTACGATACACGACATACGATATATGTACCATTTGCGGTATGCGCTAGTAAATTACATACGATAACTAATTATTATCCTATAAAAATACTGCTCCAATCAGTAGAACTTAACCATGACAAAGGACTTCTATATGTCAACTCGACTATATTCATTCGTATATATACTATAGATTGACAGTTATTCCAGCGTTACCAACAGTCTGTGACAGTTGGAATACTCTTTACTTGAGCTCGTCTGCCCCATAATAATAAACAACGAACTTAAAGAAAGGCACGGCTAATTTTTTTCCCTCTCATTTTTTTGGCTTTATTTTTGCAAACTTTTTTTGACCTTTTTTGGTTCATTGGACTGGCCGAGCAGCCCCTGTTGCTGTTGCTGTTGTTGTTGCTGTTGTTGCTCTGCTTCCATGTGTGGGCCATCCATCTGGTAAGTATCTGAGCGTATCTATCTGTGTGTATCTATCTATCTATCTATGCACAGACCCACACACATCTATCTATCATACTTGTTGCTGCTTTATAATTTACCTGGCGAAAACTATTTTAACAAGCTTTATTTATTATTATAATTTTGTTTTGGCGATTTTCTGTTGCTATTTTTTTTTTGTCAGCTTCGCGATTTGCAGCGAGCACAGAAATTAATTAAAAAATTATAAAGAAAGCGCCGTTAGCTTCGCTCCGTTCGACTAGGCGCAAGGTTCAATGTATCTGCGGGATACACGCTCATTGACCAAAAGTTGAATCAACTTGGCCAGGTTCAATGCTCGACGCACAATTCGCCAAATGTATTCTGTCAGCCACACACACACACGCACACTCACGCACACTCACGCACACACGCACACGCACTTTTGGTAGGCTCTCTGCCTGCAGCAGCCTTGACAATGAAAACGCAGCCGGTTTCGGCGCTCGGCTCGGGTCACTGTCTGAACTTTGAACGCGGGTTCAAAGCACCCGATAAAGAAGAAGAAGAAGAAGAAGAAGACGCTGAATAAGCAATTACCCGCCGCCTTCAGCCGTTTTTCGGCGCTTTTCCTGCCTGCAGGGAAAATCAATAGCCAAAAATGAAATGGAATGAAACGAAAGGGAGCGAATGCTTCGCATTTTCATTTTCCCATCTAATTGGAAATGTAAGGCGCTTCGCTTACGCCCGTTATCCTGTTTTTGGCTCGGCGCATTGCTCAAAATAATCATTTATCTTCTTAATCGCTGCATGTCAAGTACTCAAAAACAGTTCGCAAATACATAGGGTGGAGTGTGGTCGGTGGGGGTCGGTGGGGGCCGATTGGGGGTGTTGCAAGTGCAACGTCTGCAACTGCCAAATGTTTTGTCTTGAGCATCGCAGCCGACGGCGCATGTTTGCCATTAAATTAGATCCAAGCTAAACTTCGTATCTGGCTAAAGTTCAAGCCAAACTCAGCCCAACTCAGCCAAGGCCCTGACAGCCCCATTTAAATTTTAACCTGTAATCCCATTTGGCCCAGTGATAGCATTTATTTTGCCCTTAGTTTTGGTATATTTGCATGTTCGAATAGTTTGAATCCAGGAATTTTATTTAGGCACTTTTAAATTGAATTGCTCTAAAGGTAATATAAGATGATCTAGTAATGTCAGGCATAATTTTTGTTCCTTTAATTCTATATATAAAATAAATTTACGATATATGTACTATATGAAGCATACGATATAAAAATATATAAGATCTGAAATAAACGATGTACAATATAAGATTATATATGATATGCGATATGGGAATTGCGATATTAAAAACTCTTTACGAAATTCCGTTGTCATATATGGAAGATTTCTTAAATATATAAGAATAAGAATATCCAAAGAACTATTTTAGACTAATTGAATAAGTATCCCATTTTGTGTGTATATATGTAGATTTATATAGTTTTCACATAAATTCTAATTTATTGACATTATTTGGCCCTACGAATCTATAGTATCTCCTCCCATACGGCTAACAAGCTATCTGGTATGCACATACCGAACTTCCCCATCTTTGACAAAATACTTCCTTAGCTAAATACAACGACAAATTAGAGCCAGGTCGTGTTGGGGCTTGGAGCTTGGGGCAACGGGGGGACGCTGTCGATGACTGTCTAGGCTTGTTGCTTACTCATTTCGTATCGTTTAGTCAACCCAGGCAGCGTTCAAAAATTGATATGACAGGACGGAACGGAATGGAACGGCGGGACAGGGCAGGGCATGACATGGCATTAGATGGGAAGAGACTGACGTCACGTGACGTGTCGCGTCCCGTCGCGACGTCAAAAACGTCCAGACGTTAAGGTCGTGGGGACGATGGAGCGATGGGGCTATGGGGCGATGGGGCGATGGGGGCGTCATGGAAGGCGCAGACGTCTTTAAAAATTATTAGAGCCATAAATTGTCGCCGCAGTCGGCGTGGAGCGCCTCAGCGCTTTTTGCGAGATTTGAGCAACTTTCGCTGGCTTTCTTCGCGAACTTTGTGACTTGCAGCTCTTCGTTTTGTTTTCCATTTTGTTGGCACCTTTTTTTGTGTCTATTTTATTTATCTGTTTCTATTTTTATTTATTTTTTTTTTTTTTGTATTATCTATTTGTGTTTTTTGTTATTTTTCTTCGCGCTGTTGTTTTTGTCTTTGTTTTTTTGCACGCTCTTTTCTCTTTTTATCGCGCTTGTTAATGTCATTCCGCGACGTTGGCGTCGCTGTTCTCCGATTTTCCTTTTGTCATCCTTCGGCTGCGCCCGCCTGCACAGCGACTGCCATTGCCGCCTTATTAGCCGCCATTAACACTTCTGCAGGCAAACGAGCGCCCCGCCCCCTGCCCCTCAAGCGCCGTTGAAGCATTCCGACAAGCAAACTGTTGCACAGTGTGGCAAAACTCGCAAATCAAATTGTCAAACTAATTAAAAGTTGTGCTGCACTCTCAACCAGATTGACACAATGTTGCATATGACATTAAAATTGTTTAACTACATAATGAAATTGCTTATAATTATGCTAAACTAATGAAGAGTCCTGAAATGTTAATCGTTTGTTTGCGCTCTGCTTTGGCTACACTGTTCTTGCGCTTCGAATCACGCCCTGTCGCTAAGCCCACAGACACTGAACGTCAAACCGAAACTAAGACAAAAGCGAAAACAACAAATTTCGAAGGTTCGTTAATGGGATATGAACTATCGAATGTTCTAGAAAAGTGTAAGTTATTAGATTTCGTTTAATTATATAAATTATATGGTATGCCAATTTGATTTATTGAAATGTATATATATAATTATGCATCACTGTTTAGATATATATTTTTATATCTCTCAAAATCTGTTCAAATAAATGTAATATTTGCTCAGCCAATATACCCTTTGTCTTCTGCACTTTGCGTAGCATTCAAATGAAGTTGTCTTTGGGCAAATGCAAATGCAAAAGGCAAAGCTGAAAAAAAAAACTATCCATTGCCTGCACCTTTGCCTGCGCCTTCGCTTTCACCTTCGCTTTCGCCTTTGCCTTCGCCTTGCCGTTGCTTTCGCCTTCTCTCACACTCTCGCTCGCTCGCCTGCTCTATCGCTCTGTCTCTGTTGTCCTTGCTGTCAATTCGTGTCGCTTCATTTTCTTGCAGCATTTTGGGCGCCAGATTGTCTTAGGACTGTTTACTAATATGTCGTCCTCGAGCTCAGACTCTCCAGCTTCAGCTTGTTTTGCGTCTTCTGCTGCTGCGCTGCTGCCCAGTTGTTGTCGCCGTCGCCGTCGTCGTTAATTTTTGGTGTTGCTATTTTATTCGTGATATCCTTTGGCAAAGTATCCTGCGCTTTGCCTTTGTTATTCGCCGCGGCGTCTCTTTGAGCTTTGCTGCTTGTCGCTTGTTGCTGCTAATTAAAAAGCATCTTGTCGAGGACTTTATTCCCCGAACGCGCATAGCTATAAATGTGGCAATAATGAAGGCCAGCCAGGACCCAGCTCCATCTCCAGCTCCAGCACCAGCGCCAGGACACTCAAAGGCGAGCCAAGTCCCCATTAGCCATGAGTATTTCTTTCGAATTGCCAAGTAAGCTCAATAGCTCCCATGTAAATATATTTATGCGAGGGCTACTCAAAAAGTATTGAGGATTTTCGATTTTATGTATTATCTATGAATTTGGATTTTGTTTAAACAAAAATTAAAAAAATATTTGGAAAATTTTGTTGTGTCTTTCAAAGTAATTCCTATCCAGATTTGTTTAATCTGTGACAATGTGTTTCTCTTCAAGAAATCATATTTTGTGATCTTTTTCAGCTGCTTCTTATAACCCCACCTCTTCCGTTTCTTACACGAGATATAGTCACAGTTTCGCATTACTCATTGAACAGACCTCATATGTTTTCATATGCATAGAACTCCTTAACATACGTTTTCGTACGAACGAACTAGAATATATAATATCACATATACTTGGCGCTCCTAACTAGTTCCGTATAATTTGAGCTATTGAATCTTAGGCAGCTCTTTAGCTGCATATTAGAATCTTTCTTCAAATGAAGCTCTTTCCCCTTTTATTTGGAATTCTTGGGTTTCTGAATTCCTTTGATATTCCTTACAGTTTCTTGGTAAGAACTTTTCTCTCTGAGGGTTCCTTGAAATGTTGCTAAGAAGTAGTATTCTCATTAAGTTGAGCGTAAGACTTAGCCAGGCAGTGGAGCTATTTTGACACTAAGGTGTTAAATGCAATTGAGGGTCTTAAAGCTAAAAGAGGGAGAGAAAGAGAGAGAATGAGAGAGAGATAGAGAGGGAGAGAAAGAGAGAGAAAAAATGGAAATAAATAAAAAATGTTTGTATATTAGTATATAATATTAATATAATATAAGTATAGTATATGTTTAATATAAATATTGCATTTAAAAAAATTAAAAACAAATATTTTCTTCTTTTTTTCTAATTTATTTATTTTTTTCTTTTTTTCCTCCCTTTCCTTCTTTATACTAATATATAGAATGGAATAAAGTAGATGGCGCTTGGTAAGGAAAGCAAGAAAAAAAGTTTGATTCCAAAGATTTTTTACCCTGAATCCCATTGACAATGGGAAATCTGAGTATAATGGTTTAGTTTTTTATTATTTTTATTTTTTTAAGAGTTTTTTCCTTTAACTCTGAGCAAAAGTAATTAATTATTTAATTGCCTTGCTTCATTAGCTGCCGATCAGCTGAGCCTTCACATCAGTTGAGGGGACAATGCAACAGCAACAACAGCAAGGATTTGTGGACCACCCGTTGAGTGGCACAGCAACAACAGCAGCAGCAGCAACAGCAGCAACAGCAGCAGCAGCAACATATCAACTACGAACAACAACAAACAGCCAGCAGGCAAATAGGAAAAATGTATTTTTATATATTGTATTTCTGTTGATTGTAATCTTATTGAACTTGAAGCTGAAGCTGAAGCTGCGGCTGCTGCTGTTGCTGTTGCTTTGTAAGCGATCCGCCGCATTCGCTGGACGATGCGAGCGATTGGCGCCAGCAATACACCGGCAGCAGCAGCAGCCAAACAGTAGCTGCAGCAACAACGGCAACAACGGCAACATCAGCAATAGCGGCAACAGCTTTGCAACTTTGAGTACAATTAATTGAACACCAACAACAAATTGATTGCGCGAACAGCAACAACAACAGCAACAACAACAACAGCAACAACAACAACATGACACATTGTTCACATGCTGCCGCCGTCGAATGAAGATGACAAAGCCCAAAAGGAAGATCTAGGCCTGGCAACAAGCTGCTGCAACAAGGCAACTGCCAGCGGCAACATGTTGCCAAGCGGCCTTTGTGCGCGGTGCCGCCAGCGACTGGCTGCCGCTCATTGCCGCCCCATTAATAAAAATTGGCCAGCGAGACATACACACAGGTTGCTGTTGTTGCTAATTAGCGTCAACATTGCTGCCAGCAACATGTTGCTGACAGATGCGCTGACGTGCCACAAGCGCAGGGGAATCAACAAACGACAAGCAGACAAAGAAAGTATATATATAATATATATGCCTACTATATCTACATCCCAATACAGACATACGGACATATGTTTATATATGTATATCCATATATCTATGACAAAAATGAAACGAAAAGCAAAAGAAATACTTTCACTTGACGCTAAGCAAACATTGAGGCTAGGCAGCTAAATGCCTGTCATGTGTCCTCAGCTGAAATCAATTTGCATAAAACAATAGCAAGTCAGCGGTTCGAATCGTCAGTTAGACTGTCATCTATCGGCATATATACGACTTTGACATACTCTACAGTAAAAGATGCGGATCTGGTTGTTGATGGAGGTGTGTGTAAAGAAAGGAAGGTATGAACATGTAGTATATTAGTATTAGTATTAGAATTATCATTAGTATCAGCATAAGAATCTGTATTAGTATTATTAGTAGTATTGGTATAAGTATCAGTATAAGTATTGGTATGAATATTCGGATGAGTATTGGTATAAGTATTGGTAATAGTATTAGTATTATCATTAGTGTTGGTATAAGTATGAGTATGAGTATTGTAATTGGCATTATTATAAGTGTTACTACTGTCATTACTATTAGTATAAGTATTAGTACTGGTATTAATATTAGTATTAATTTTAGTATAAATATAAGGTTTGGAATTAGTATTAGTATTGAAATTAGTATTAATGTTCGTATAAGTATTAGTATAAGTATTGGTATTAGCACTAGTATAAGTATTAACATTTGTATTAGCATTGTTATTATTATTACTATTAGTATTAGTGTTAATATAGGTATTAATATTAGAATTGACATTAGTATTAGTATTCGTATTAGTATTAGCATTAACATTAGCATTAGAATTAGCAATATGATTACCGTTATCATTAGCATTATCATTAGCATTTTCATTAGAGTTAGCATCAGAATTAGCATTAGGATGCGCATTAGCATTAGCATTATCATTAGCATTAGCAGTGACATTAGCATTACTTTTAGCATTCGCAAATTAGTATTAACATTATTATTAGCAGTCGTAATACACTTAGAATTAGCATCAGCATCAGCATTATATTAGCATAAGCATTAGCATTATCATTATCATTATCATTAGCATTAGCATTAGCATTAGCATTAGCATTAGCATTGGAATAAGTGTTAGTCACAGTTCATTCATAAATATTTGGTTACTTCACCATTCTGATTCACAAAATGTGAGCGACAATTTCTTGTTTACCTAACTGTAAATCAACCAATAATTCCCCACTTACTTCCCAAAGGACACTGACAACAACAACAACAAAGAACAAACAATAACAGTTGTTGGATATACAAAAATATGGCAAACTTATGCGAACTTTTTGTTTGTTACGTTTCCGAGTCTGAAACTTTTGTTGGTCTAGCCTTTATTGACAGTGTTGTTTTACGGCCACGCCCCCGCGCCGTCCGCCCATCTGACAGCTGGCTGTCGGCCATTGAATTTGATTGACACTTTTATTATAAATATCTATATATATATATATACATATCGAAGACTGATTGACAGTCGGATTGATGGATTGACAGACTGATGGAGTGATAAATTGACTAACCTAAGGATAATCAATGCGGAGGAAAAAAGATGCTGAATCGATATATAGAATCGATAGATAGATGTATATATAGATATTGATATACATATATATTTATATATAAGTTCTCTGCTTGTACGCATACTTTTGTGTGGCACAGTTTGGCATGCATCGTGCTGCAGGGCGAGTGTTTAATAGAGTTAATTCGCCACCCTTGAAAAACTTGGCCAAAACGGCGCCAATTAAAACTCATTAAATCAAGTTAAGAAACTTGCACACAGATATACATATATATGTATGTGTATATGTATGTGTATGAGTGTGTGTGTGTGTGTGTATAGTCTGGTTAGATATGCATATGTATTTGCTGCATTTGGTGCAAAGTTTGCGAACCCTTAGCAAAGTCACTTAAATGGGTCATAATGCTGCAGCAGCTGGCAACATGTGGCTGCCACAATATGTGTGTGTGTCTATGTACATATGTATATACATACATATATACATATGTATTTCTATATTTATGCTGAAAGTGAAATCGAAAACTTTGCACGATAAATGTGGCAAGCAGACTAACTGCTACTTATAACTATATCATAGCTGTATATAAATAGATGTATATATATAGATGTGTGTGTGTGTTTGTGTGTGTGTATGTGTGTGCTAGAGATACTCTGACTTATTTTGCAGCCATTGTGTGCGCACTTTCACTGTCAACCCACAGAAACTTGTGCTGTCTTCTAACCACACACACACACACACACACACACACACACACACACACACACACACACACACACACACACTCTATAGCATAACTCTCTCTGTGTGTGTGTGCGACATTAAATGCATAAAAATAGCATTAAATTGTGCGCAAAATAGCAGCAAATAAAATTTTACTTCCTCTTACTCAGAAATGTATGCAACAAATGTATGTCTCTCGCCTTCTCTCCCTCTCACTCTCTCACTATCTCTCTCTCTGTCTCTGTCTGTGTCTGCTTTCTGTCTGTGACAGGTTTTTTTTTCGTTAAAAAGCGCAAACTTTCGTAAAACTTAAAATACATTCAAAATGTTCAGCGCTAGAGACAGAGATGAGAGAGAGGGAGAGAGAGAGAGAGAGAGAGAGAGAGAGGGAGAGCGAGAGAGAGAGAGAGAGAGAGAGGGAGAGAGGGAGAGAGGGAGAGAGGGAGAGAGAGAGAGAGAGCGAGAGAGAGAGAGAGAGCGAGGGAGAGAGAGAGAGAGAGGGAGAGAGAGAGAGGGAGAGAGAGAGCTGAAGAGAGATAGAGCGACACCTTTGACCTATAGAACTGTATGTAATGATATACATAGATATATATAGATATGCTTGATCAGCATCAATAAAAATAAAACTATATATGTTTTCTAGATTTCGCTGTATAATCAAATAATAATAGCAGTAAAGCTAAAAGCAGAGAAATCTTAAAGAGAATTGAATATATATAATATAATTGTTATGAAACAATAAAACTAAGACGTGAGAGATATAAGAAATACCTCTATGAAAAAGTCTCTCCAAGATCTTTCAGTTCATATACAAAAAGGTTTCTCAAAGTTTTTTTTTAATAATTATTATTTTTTATTATCATAATTTTTTTATTTTTATTTTTTGTTATTGATATTTGCAATAAAATTCATGTGCTCTTAGATTTAAGGCCTTTTTACATTAATATCCTATTTCTAGTACAGACATACCATCTTCTAAAACTGAATCTAAGCTATATATATATTTTTATCTTTTGATGATTTCGTAGGCTTGTTTAAAATTGTAAGCCTTATGAAATTTCTATGGAAGCTACATTACTACGATAAATTAATAGGAATAGTCTACAAAATGTTGTTGCTTAAAAACTTGTCTTTTTTAGAAAATCGAAATCTTTTTAAACTTTTCAATCACTTTTAAATATTTTACGGAATTTATATATGAATAGTTAAAATCAAGAAAAAAAAGAAAAGAAAATTAATAGTTCGAATTTCGTAAAAACTCAAAAAGTAAATCGAACCTTAATTTTTGAAGAATTTTTAAAATTTATACATATTTTACATATTATTCACTTATGATAGTTATGTACATACATATATGACAGAGTTTCGTGATGAGGTTTTTGCGTGATTAATTTTATATTTTTTACGATAATAAATTGCATATAATTTATAGAAAATCATGTCAAACTTCTCAATCCGTAGGTCTTATCGCGTCAATTTAATGCTAATAAAAGTTTCACTTTCGTAAAAAGCAAACTGAAAACAAAATTTAATATTTTTATTTAAATTTCCATTCGCATTCTGTAAAATTGAAATGTTTTCCAGCTATTTAAGCTCTTAACTCGTAAAGTTCGCATCCGAAACTTGTGCAAATAATTGAAAATTGCGCAGATCTCTCTCTCAGCGGGCAAACGCTATTTTAATCACAATATCAAGCTTTGGCTGCTTTAAGGAAGAAAATCCGACAATTGGACGACGAGGACAAGAAAGTTGAAAAGGTTTAAATGTTTTGCTTTGCCGCAGACGATTTTCCTGCATTTTCTTGTTGTTGCTTGCACTTTTCTTTGACTTTCAGCTGGCAAGCCAAGCACACTCGCAGAGAGAGAGAGAGAGAGAGAGAGAGAGAGAGAGAGAGAGAGAGAGAGAGAGAGGCGAGAGAGGGGGAAGGGAGAAGAGCGAGGAAATGGCGTCAAGTATTTATTGTGTACTGTTGTTGTTGTTGCTGTTGTTGTTGGTCCAAAGAAAGTGAAAACTTTTGCAGCGAAGTCGCGAACAAATTTTAACCCAAAAAGTTCCAGCAGAGAAAAACAAGAACTTAAAGCGCAAAAAGTTGTGTCAAGTTGTTAGGTTATGTCTGTCGGACGAGCGCTGAGCGTTGCCAGTCTGTTTTCTTATTAGATTTGAAGTGGGTGTATGATAGTGTGTGTGATTGCCTGTGTGTGTGTGTGTGTGTGTGTGTCAATTACATAATTAATTTGCTTACTCAGGAGGCTGGCAGCAGCAGCAGCAGCAGGAGAAGCAGCAGCAGCAGCTGAACATCAACAACAATTTGTTTACATTCCAGATGCACAAAGTGCAGTTCCTAATACACAATAAATAACAATGAAAAAGCCGAACGAAAATATTTTACGTACGAAAACGAAAACGAAAAAAAGATGAGAAATAATATACAAAACACACACACACACACACACGCAGGCCAGGCGTGCGAGAAAGAGAAGAAGCGCGAAGAGCGAAGCGCTGTACGCATTACGACAAACAACTATGGTGGCAGTGTGTGTGTGTGAGGGAGAGGGGGAGAGTCGAGCATAGCTTAGTTCTGTGAGCTAGCATCGATTACGCTTTGACGCCAACAGCGGCGTCGACGTCGGCTGTGCATTGGGCTTAGGGTCAGGCGGCAAAAATTTTTGGACACGCAGCAGCGGCAGCAACAGCAACAGCAACAGCAGTCGGTAGTTGGCAGCAGCGCAGTCCACCTGCAGCCGCAGCTGGTGTGATAGCGTGCTGGCTGGCTGGCGACGACGACGACGACGACGGGGCGGGGGTTGCATTTTAGGCCACACCCACATGCGACGCTGCACATCGTTGTGATTGGCCCAAACAATTGGCAGTCAGCTGCAAAATACAACAAGACAGCAAAAAAATACACACACACACACACACACACAGGGAGAGCGACATGCATAGAGAAGTGTAGAACAAGTGGAGGCAACGGAGGCAGCAAAAAACTGAAACGCAAAAAACGAAACAAACAACGAGCAAAGGCAACGGGCAAAGGCAGTGGCGACGGCGACGCTGCAGCAACAGCAGCAGCAGCAAAAATCGCCCCCTTCAGCAAACGCAGCAAAAACAACAACAAGCAGCAGCAGGCCATGCAGCCGCTTGTTTTTGTTGCTTTTACTGCAACAACGACTGCGAAACTCGGGCGACGGCGACGGCAACGGCGACTGCACTGAGGGTGGCCCTGGGCAGCGATGCCGGCATCGGCATTGGCATCGGCATCGGCATTGGCATCGGCATCGGCATCGGCATCGGCATCGGCATCGGCTACGGCTACGGCAAAGCCATCAACGTCGGCGTCTGTTTTCGTTTTGCCTTCTTTACGCTCGTTCGTACGTTTTCCGTTGCTTTCGCTCGTTGCCGGCTCCCCCTGCTTAGCGGCTGCCCTGCATGCCGATTTATGCCCTACCCCGCTGGCTATGCGGCTACCCGGCTACCCGGTCACGTGGCACATGCATTGGCGCCGATAACTGCCATTTTTCTGCCTCTGCTGCCGCCGACGCAGCTGAGGCGTCAACGTAGTAGCTGCTTTCAACGTTCTTGTTCTTGCTGTTGCTGTTGTTGTTCTTGTTGTTGTTGTTGCATTAGTTGCGCTCGTAGTTGTGCCCTTAGTTAAACAAAGGGCATAGTTGGGATAGTCATTGAAGTTGTTCAGGACAACACACACACACACGGACAAACTCACACACGCACACACACACACTCACACACACAGGTTAGTGTGTGCAGAGGTGCCTTTGAAATAACTGTTGTTGTTGCTGCTATTGGAATGCATGTAATTCTAATCAGAATTTAACGTTATCTGCTCGCATTTATGCCCATACAATAAGTATTAGGGTGGACCAAATTATTGTTCATTAGCACAAAAATAAATGAATTATTTAACAAAAAAAAAAAATAAATAAATAAATAAATAAATAATAATAATAATATACTTATTATTATTTCTAGTAATATAGTAATATAAGTTAAATATAATAGAATAATAATATTTTTATTATTATTTTTAGTAATATAAGTAAATCACTTAAAGTTGGCTGCGCTTGTTAAATATTAACATCTATCTCAAATGCAAAACTCTCCATAAACAATACTAAAATAGAGCTATTAGTATTACACGCGGAGTTCATAACATTTAAAATAATAATAATATTTTTAATGGCGCGAAAGTTTCGGATGCTAACTGCACGAACACTGCAAAGTTCATTGCGAAATGAGTGCGGAGTAAATTCAGCGTTTATTTGACAGCAAGTTTGGGGTATTACGAGTGTAATATGATTACAACTTTCAGCTCAAATATTTCTGAATGCAGTCGCAAATAAAGCTGGAAAAGCTGGAGTGTTTATAGAGTGTTGAACGGTAACTAAAACTCTAAATAATAGATTTGGTTGTGTGCTAGTCAAAGTTTTAGCTTTCCTATGTTCTTGCACTGGACCATTTTTAAATATATATGAGCCTTAATTTAGTTCTAATCTTAGATCTATTGCATTAAAATATTTCTTTTCTTTTATATCTTCTGCAGTTTGAGTTAATTTCTTATTTGAGTAGTTTTGAATCGTTTGAAATATCTAAGGAACAAAACTGGTTCCTGTTCCAGTTGCAGTTTATTTCAGTTAAAGCTTAGGATGTATTTATCTCGGTGTTTTTTTTTTTTTTTGACTCCGCTTGCGTTTCTGTTTCAGTTCCAGTTCATTTTTTAACATTTTTGCGTGTTAAAGTTTTTATAAATGTTTTTTATCTATAAATTATGTAATTAACTGGTAGCGTACATTCTAGTTCCAGCTCTAGTTCTAACCTCAGCTCATTTTTTATTCATTTTAAGTTCTTTTGAATTATTAATATAAAAACTAGTTCAGCTTAAGATCGAGTATCTAGTTCATTTTTCGTTTAAGTTTCCTAATTATTTTCATTTATTTTTCGTCTCAAATCAATAAGAGCTGGTTCCAGTTCATATTTTTTATTAGTGTTAGTTTATTTAAATGTTGAAGTTTTTTTGTTTTTTATACCCTGAGCCCATTGAAAATGGGAAATCAGGGTATAATGGTTTTGTGAAAATGTATGTAACAGGCAGAAGGAGGCGTGCCACACCCCGTAAAGTATATATATTCTTGATCAGCGCGACAAGACGAGTCGATATAGCCTTGTCCGTCTGTCCGTCCGTCCGTCCGTCCGTCCGTCCGTCTGTCCGTCTGTCCGTCTGTCCGTCTGTCCGTCCGTGTGAACGCCGAGATATTTTTAAGTACGCAACGTAGAGACTTGAAATTTTACATGAATACTCGATAATACCATACGCTGCACAAGTTTATAAAATTTTTCCGATAACTCATTCCATTTCGATTTTATGAGTATTTATCGATAATTTTAATGTGTTTTTAAGGCGTGGTTTGTACATCGTTTGAGCTAGAGACTTCAAATTTGCTGTGTAGTTGCGTGTAATGAATACGGAGAAAACGCTATCTTTAGATTTTAAATGCCACGCCCCATTCGCCCACAATAGCCCCCTATTTGTAAAAAGCGTAAATCAAATACTAGAGACTTGTGCTTTGGCACATACACACATATGAATGTCAAAAATAAGTTGTAAAAGTTTGATGCACTTAGTCCATCGCTAAGAAAAGTTATTAAACAATTAAGTTTCCATAGTAATGCCCACATTGCAGCCCAAGCGCAGTCGCTGCGTCAACTGCGCAGTTGGCAGAGCGCGCGCTTATTCGTGCGTGCATATGTATGTGTATGTGTTGTTTGTATGTATGCATAAAAAAAACGTTGAATGATTTGATATTTGGCTCTTCACAGGGCTCAGGGTATCCCCTAGTCGAGCAGTCTCAACTAGAGCACTCTTACTTGTTTATATATGTTGCAATACATTTAAAATTTATAATTGATAAGAGTAACTAGTTCAGTTTATGATCCGCTGCTAGTTCCAATTCCAGTTCCAGTTTTGTTTAAAGTATTTTTTGTATATTTGAGTTTTTGTTTCGTCTCAAGTTTCATTACAAACTGGTTCAGTTTGTGATCTAGTTCTAGTTCCAGTGCTCGCCTTGTGTTCCACTGTCAGTTCCAGTTCCATTTACTGTTCATTTTTGTGCTGGCCTACAGCACTGTCTAACTATTGATTTTGATATTATGCATCGTATATTTATATATATTCGTATATTTATCAAGGGTATCTGCTGCTTCGGTGTTTTGTGTGCTTAATTCTGTTGCTGTTTCGTGTTGTTTTTCTGCTTTTCACGTATTTTTGGTTATCTCTCCTGCTTTTTGCACTTTTTCTTACTTATTTTAGTTTTATGTTCGCTTCATTTTTATACCCTGAGCCCATTGAAAATGGGAAATCAGGGTATAATGGTTTTGTGAAAATGTATGTAACAGGCAGAAGGAGGCGTGCCACACCCCATAAAGTATATATATTCTTGATCAGCGCGACAAGACGAGTCGATATAGCCATGTCCGTCTGTCCGTCTGTCCGTCTGTCCGTCTGTCCGTCCGTCCGTCCGTCCGTCCGTCCGTCCGTGTGAACGCTGAGATATTTGTAAGTACGCAACGTAGAGACTTGAAATTTTACATGAATACTCGATAATACCATACGCTGCACAAGTTTATAAAATTTTTTCGATAACTCATTCCATTTCGATTTTATGAGCATTTATCGATAATTTTAATGTGTTTTTAAGGCTTGGTTTGTACATCTTTTGAGCTAAAGACTTCAAATTTGCTGTGTAGTTGCGTGTAATGAATACGGAGATAACGTTATCTTTAGATTTTGGATGCCACGCCCCATTCGCCCCCAATAGCCCCCTATTTATAAAAAGCGCAAATTAAATACTAGAGATTTGAGCTTTGGCACATTAGCACATATGAATGTCATAAATAAGTTGTAAAAGTTTGATGCACTTAGTCCATCGCTAAGAAAAGTTATTAAACAATTAAGTTTCCATAGTAATGCCCACATTGCAGCCCAAGCGCAGTCGCTGCGTTAACTGCGCAGTTGGCAGAGCGCGCTCTTATGCGTGCGTGCATATGTATGGGTGTATGTGTTGTTTGTATGTGTGCATACAAAATCGTAGAATTATTTGATATTTGGCTCTTCACAGGGCTCAGGGTATCCCCTAGTCGAGCAGTCTCGACTAGAGCACTCTTACTTGTTTCTTTTTTTCTGGCGACTCTTTCGCTGTCTTTTGCTCTTAGCTGCCTTTTTGCCTCCTCGCGCGCGTGTGTGTGTGTGTGAGTGTGTCTTCTTCTTCTTCTTCTTCTTTTACTTCTACTTCTACTTCTACTACCCATTCTCCGGCTTGGCTAGTGTCTCTTTACGGCTGCTCGGTGCAAAATATTTTTGTTTGCTTGCCAAAAAATTTTGTCGATTTTTGTGCGCCGTCGTCGCCAATGGCTGGGCAAAGTCCTTGCTGCACCCCCGCCCCCCAGCCACCCCTAGCTGTTGTTGTTGTTGCTAGTTTTTAGTGTTATTGCTGTCGCGTTTTGCGTCCTGCGTCCCGTGTCCTGCGTCCTGTGTCCTGCGTCGCGCGTCTTTTGCCACGTCGACAACATTTGATGTTGTTGCATATAATGAATGCTAACCGCCCCCCAACGCTCCCAACCACCCCCAACCCCCCTTTGCCTCGGCGACCACTGCAACAATTTTTTATACACAAAAAAGAAAATGTTGGGACATTTTGCTGCAAATGTGGGTGGCACGAAGCGCAGATACTACGTAAACACTTTTGACATTTTATTTTTCACGCCAGTTCGTGGGCGCCTCTATCGATGCCCATGTCCATGACACCCCCACCCCGTCCCCCACACACTCTCCCTCTCTCTCTCTCTCTTCTTTGTTGGCGCTGCTCTTTTTTAGGTGCTCGGCTTTTGTTGCAACGCCCCCCGCTCGCTCTGCGCCTTTCCTCTGCCTCTCTCCCTCAAATTTGTTAACGTTGCACTGAATTTTTTAAGGGCTGCGTACAGCCTCCGCCCTCTGCAGCCACCCTCGCACCCCCTGGCACCACTACGGGCTCCCGCCACCCCCAGTTTGTCATGTGGCGCTTAAGTGTGCTCGCATAAAATGCAACCAAATTGCATATTGCGCATACGCCACGTGCGCCACGACACTTGGGCTAAAGACTGCCGGTAGGCACTGTGGCCACTGGAACAGTCGCTGTCAGCCGATAAGTAAATGCATCCGATAAGCCCAGCAGCAGATGCTGCCAGAATCTTTGAATAACCTCCAGAGACGAAATGTCGCAAGCGAAGAATTCCATTTCGAGCTGGAATAACGGGAGCAAGGCGTCATTAGTCAGGAGGACAAACATGCATTTTTAATGAGCCAAGTTCTAACAATACAGATAGGAGATATGGGGGTATATATGTACATGATTTTCTGATATTTTCTATAGACAATGTTAACCATAGTATAATTCATTTTCTGACTGATTCCTCCATCTCTTTCAATTTATGCTTTCTCTTTCTCTGTCTTTCTGTATGCCTCATTGTACCTCTCTATTTCTCTTCCTTATTTTCTTATTCCCTCTCGTTCTCTTTCATTTCTTCTTTTCTCTCTCTCTGCCATCTTTTTCGTGCTCTCTCCATATATATTTCTCTGTTTCTTTTACTTTTTCTTTTTGATACTATTTTCTTTATTTCGATCTCTCTTTCTCTCTCTATCTATTTTACTCACTTTCTTTGAGCTCAAGTTGCCTTACTTATCTTACTTTGCATTTTCTTTTCGATACTCCTGTTCTTTCTCCTGATCTATCTCATTTTTTCGCTTTCTCCTTCTCTCTATTTCTTTTTCTCTCCCTCTAATCATATCTCATCTTTCGCTCTCACGCTTTTGTCATTAGTCCACTCATGCTCTCTCTCTCTCTCTCTTTCTCTCTCTCTCACTTTCTCTCTATTTATCTCTCTCTATTTAACTTTTTCTCTCTATTTATCTTTCTCTCTTTCTCTCTCTCTCTCTCTCTCTCTCTCTCTCTCTCTCTCTCTTTCTCTCATACTCTCCCTGTACTCAGGTTCCAGTTTACAACCATGTCAAGCCCATCGCCTCTCCATGCAATTGTCATAACTTTAAATAGTTTCTTATGCCACACTTTAACAGAAAATGTCCTTCATATTAAGCTTCTGTGCTTGCAGTGAGACATTATTTCTTACTCTTCTTAAGTACTTGCCCCACTGCCCCGCCTCCATTCCGCCCCCCTCCGCCACAAAGTCTTCTCTGCATTTTTTTTTACGATTTTCCTTTGTAAGTCATGGGAATCTGGTCGTGTATAAATATTTGTATGTATATAAAGCAGTGCAGTGAGGTGGACAGGGCTTATCGGGGAGTGGCCTTATAATACAAATAGTATTATACCGAATATAATCTATACAAATATTGTTTATAGAATCGCTCGGGTATTATATTTGATAGCTCTGTCCACACTCTGTGCCGCCTTATCGGGAGGCACTTCCTATGCCCATTTGTGTTCGTGTGTGTTTGGGGAGGAGTTGTATCATAACATTACTGACAGTTTCGCACCTGTAAAACATATCTAATGGCTACCTGGGCCCCACTCCCGACAGCTGTAGCCAAACAAAGTGCTCGTGTAGCTGGAGCAATGCATAAAATAAATATTAAACGGCCTTCCGTTTGCTTCTGGCTTGGCCTAGGCTAGCGTATGTGTGTGTGTATGTGTGTGTGTATCCTGTATCCTGTATCCAAATTGAAACCACAACAACAACAAACAAAGTCAGCCCTTAAACCAGGCCCAACCCCCAACCCTTCCTTTCTCTCTCTCTGCAGTCAGACAGCGAATTCTTTTGCGGATAAAGTGTGGGCAAAGAGTTGCTGGGGGTTGCTGGGGGCCTGGGGGCTGGCTGGGGGCTGGGGCAACGCTTTAAAAGTCAAAAGTAAAAACAAGTCAATTTACGTCAAGCACTTTTGCTATAAAGGATATTAGAGCAGAAATACAACAAGGACATGCCAACATTTCCGACATGTAGGCGTCGACTAGCGGCGCCGCAGCTGCTGTTTTGTTCTGTGCAGAAGATGTTGAATGAAATACGTTCTATGTATGCTAGCAATGTGTGTGGGGGTTGGGGTTGGGACTGGGGGCTGCAACTGGGGGCTGTTTGCCATTTGCTGGCTCGACCATTTTGTGTGCACGTTGCATGCATGTCATTTGCGCAGTCAGACAATGCTGCAATTGCAACGTGGCAGCGAGTCGAGGGGTTGGGAGTGGGGGGAGGGTGGAACGGGCCGTGCGCCTATTCGAAAACAAAATGGCGTCAGCTGTGACACGTCTGCCCGTCCGTCTGGCTGTAGGCGCGCAACGTTTTTAAGCACTTTACCTTCGCCGGAAATTGCGTTGCCATTAAAGGCGACGCGACCTACCCCAAAAGCATAAATAAGCACGGCGAAGGTGCCGGAGTGGTGAATGTATGTGTGTGTGTGTGTCACTGTGTGTGTGTGTGTGTGTGGCACGCAAGGGACAGCCAGACCTAACCTGCCGCAACGCATTTCACGCTGTCTAAGGGTTGCTCTGCCCGCGTTGTCCTTTGTTTCTCTCTCGGTCTCCGTCGTCTTCGTCCTCGCACAAACAATTTAATACATATTACCGTTAGCTGGCATTTTCTTTTGGGCATTGCACCACGCAATATGCCACACGCAACACGCACAGCGCGCAACCACCGAGCCACCCAACCACCGAACCACCCAACCACTCAACTACCTCTAACCGGGAGTGGTTTTGTTCGTTCTGTTGTTGTGGCAGCTTTTACATAAATAATGCCATAATATTCCCGTTTCATCTACATTTTTATTTCGCCTCCCTCTCGCTCTCCCGCCCATCCAGCCACAGCCCACGTAGCGTATGTGCAATATAAATTGAAAAAATACCACAACTGCTTGCGAAAGCATCTCGAGCAGCGACCACAGCTCACTCAAGGTCATCCGCGCCGACCGAATGAACATGCTCAAGACCTGCTCACGACAGCGCCAATCAGTTGGGCATATTCCTGATAGGTTCCTTGCCGGGAATGTTGTCGCCATCAGCGAGTACATCGATTTCTGAAGGAGTCCTGGAGGACTGCATAGAGTATACTTAGTGTTGATTAAGCATATTATGTGTTGATCAAGCTTAACAGCTGAGTCGAATTGGTTCGTCCTTCCATTCGTTTGATTGTCATTGGCTTCGTTTAACCGTCTGTCCATACATCTGTCCTTTCGGATGTTTATCAGTTCATTAGTTAGTCAGGTCGTTTGTTCGTCAGTCTGTCAGTCAGGCTGTTCGGCAATTCATCGGTACATACGTCCTTCCGTATTTCCGTCCGTCCTTCACTCTCTCTTACGCGCTCATTATGTTTCAGCTACAAATTATCGATAACCCTAACGATTTTCGTAGATCTCACATCAGTTACTTGAGATACCTCTTTAGTTTTGCTCAATTTTCTTATAGATAGGTATAGATAAAATAGAAGAGTTTCACTCTTACGATACCTCGGCCTACTCCTGCCATGAGATAGATGTTTGACTCTCTTATTCTGCACTGGACTTAGGGGCTTACCCTTGTCGTGGAGATTTTTAGGGATAACTCTTACTGATTTTCTTAAATTTCCCTATTTTGTGGTTTATTATAGGTGAGATGAGTAAGGTATTTGAAGAGGGCTTATCGAATATCTTGCACGATAATACAGTCTATAATATATGTATTCAGATTAGTTGATTGATCCCATAACACGATCTAGCCGAGATGAAGAATTATCATTAATAAAGCAGAGTAACGAATTTTATGCCCCAATCCTAAGCTCCCATTACTGTAACTCACCAGATAATCTATCTAAATTCCCATCCATGTACATTACATATCCCATACTGAACCCACTCTACTCGGCATATTTGATAGCCAACAATGGGGCCAAATGTTTGGCTGTCAGTCAAGGAAATGAACAGAAACATAAATATGCCTGATGAAAATGATTAATTAATATAAACAAATGCAAATTGTTTACACATTGGCACGCAAACAAACAGAGAGAGGGAGAGAGAGAGAGAGAGCATTGGGTTGGCTCGAGTGCAGAAAGGGTTTGCCGCTATCGTTGCCAAAAGCTGGCCGCCAATCAATGGCAATGGGCGAGGGGGGACAATGGGGGGACGATGGGGGACGAGAGGGAGGCGAATGAGTGGCAGCAGCTGCTGGGACTTGGGGATGCGCACAGCACAGGGGGGGAAATCAAACGCCGACTTTTCAAAATGAATGCCATGTGCAGATGTCCTGCCAATCAATGGATACGCTTCAATAAACACATACATCGAGTTTCACTTGCAGTCCATGGGGCTAGCTGGAAAGGTGGACGAGAGGAGGGGGGGGGGGGTTGGTAGAGAGAGAGAGAGAGAGGGTAGAGAGGGAGGGCTTGGATATGTAAGGGAGCTGTATTGTGGCTGACTGCATATATGCGCTATATACACATGTGTGTGAGTGAGTGTGTGTGTGTGTATGCAAAAGGCTGCCCTACACACACACACACACACACACATACGTAGAGGAGCTGTGCGGCGCCCAAATTGCAACACGAAAAGCGAACAAATCGTGAAAATTATTGAAAAAAAAGAAAGAAAATACAAGTGGAAGCGAACGAGAGAAAGAGAGAGAAAGTGGGTGAGTGAAAGAGGAAGAGAGAGAGAGAGAGTTATAGTGAGCGAGACCGCTGTAGAGCGTTCACAGAGGGAGAGAGAGAGCGAGCGAGCGGGACAGAGCGCGCAAAAGAGAGCAGCAAATTAATAAATGCTATATGAAAAACGTTGCGTGAGGCCGACTGACAGCAGAGAAAGAGAAAGAGCGAGAGGGAGAGACGGAGATGGAGAGAGAGAGAGAGAGAGAGGCAGAGAGGGCGAGGTAGTGCTCTAGGTAGCGGCAGAGGGCGCCAGGCATTCGCTTCATTTATTGACGTGTAGTATCCCTATGATTGCCTTTCACAAGCCATAGCCCGCCCCACTAGCCCCGACTCCCCCTCCCTCTGCTGCTGTTGCTCCCCAAACTATTTCGCTGATTGCTTCATTTTTTATCCCCACGCTGCTCAGCAGCTGGCAGCATTGATGTTGCTTCGTGTATTTCAGCTATTTACTAGTCGAAACACTCGTTTCCATGCATCGAACCACTGCGCCGGCTTCTCTGCGGTCTCAAGTCCACAGCAGGACGAATCTCGGCAGCCGTAAATGGAGAGGGAGCCCGTGCCGGAGCGGGAGCTGTCCGTTCGTTCCACTAGAAATATTTCAATTTTTAATTGGAAAATGTACACATGAGTTGTTCCCTTAATGAATGCAACGGACATGTTAATATAATCGAATCCAGCTGCATCATCAATATTTTACAGCAACTATAGCTCACTCTCTTTCACTCTCTCTCTCTCCCCCTCTCACTCACTCTTGACCCCTTGTTATCGGGCATTGTTATGTGCTGCATGTTCTTCCATATGTATTTATTTAACTTCTACTCGATTTCTGATTTCTATGTGCAACCTGTCGACTATCATAACGTATCACAGAGTCAGGCACACCCACACACACACACACACACTCTGTGTATAGACAATGGCAGCTGGGGCCCATGCAACAAAAGGCGGCAACTAGCTGACGCACCGTAAAGTCATTTGAAAGTCGCACCAAAGCAACTTTCCTTGAACTCGACTGACAAATGCACTTGGCGGGGGCGTTCGGCAGGCGTGGCAGGCTGCTTAAATAGCTGTGGGGCTGTGTGTGTGTGTGGGAGTGTGAGAGTCTGTAAATAGTTTTCTTAAGCTGAATTCTAAATGTATTGAAAATGAAACTTGATTCGCTTAAGTGTGTTCAAATTGAGGATCTTCAGTCTGGTTCAATGGAATGCCTGTTTATAATATGTATGATTAATTCGTACGAATATGCATGATAAATTCGTACTGCGTATGGTACACACGAGTATTCATGTAACAATTCAAGACTCTAGCTTATGTAATTTCGAAGATCTCAGCGTTCACATCGATGGACTGAAAGACGGACGGTTGGACGAACGGACGGACGGATGGACTTACGGACGGACAGGGTTATATCGACTCGTCTTGTCGCGCTGATCATACATATATATATATATAGTTTTTGGAGTCTGCCATGCTTCCTTCTGACTGTTTCATACATTTTCCCAAAACCGATTTTCAGCATTTTAGCTCTATATTATATATATGATCTGTATATATCTGACTCTATCCAAAGGTAATCCTCTACTTTGCAGTACGATTGTACCTTTCGTACGCTTCATTTGCTGCACTTCTTCTTCTTCTTCTTTCTCTGCCTCCTTCATCCCCGAAGTTAATTATATTGAACTAGTTGCAATTTGTAGATGATCTTAATTGAAGGCGCGCGCGTCATCAGCATTTTGTGGGCTTGAGAAAAACCAATGCGAAAATTTCCACACTTCCAGATGCAGCGAGTGGCTGCAACTGCAACGGTTGTTGTTGTTGTTGTAGTAGTTGCTGTTGTTGTTGTTGTTGTTAGCAGCGCACACGTTTTAAGGTAACAACTGCTTATCAGACAGCACCATCAATTGACCTTTCGCATGGAGTCGTGTTGCCCAGCCAACAAGACAGAGAGAGAGAGAGAGAGAGTGAGAGTGAGAGAGAGACAGGCATTGCTGGCATTTCATCAGCCAACTGCTCCAAATAAAATACGTAGCCAAGCAAGGCTCGAGCCAGGCAGCAAAGGAAAAGGCTAAGGCCGCGCCGAGGTCTTATCTGCGACGTGCCGGAAAATGCGCTGGGAAAATGAGTCGGGCGAGGGCTAGAGCCAGGCCAGAGTCAGGCCAGAGTCAGGCCAGAGCCGAGCCGAAGCCGGCCCAGAGCTGGGCCTGGTGAACGTACTCGCAAATATGCAATAAAGTGCGCATAAATTTACGCGCGCGCGAAATCAATCTGGAAACTTGCACAAAATTAGCCCTGGCCAGGCAGACGGAGCGAAAACGGAGCCAAAGCAGAGTCTAAGCCCAGTCAAGGCAGTTATTTTTTAGCAGTTACCCTTTTGGCCTCTTGAGTGTGAAATTTGGCCAAGGCATCTGGCAGCGAGTGGCAGCTCTTAGGCCATGTTTGGCCTCGGCCTCGGCTTCGGCTTCGGTTGCGGCCTGTCAATAATTGTTGTTAATAACGCAACGCTTAACTTGACGTTAACTCGAAAAGGCTGCCGGAGTTAGCAGCCAGACAGAACAGCAATAGCAAGAGCAAGAGCAGCAGCAACAGCATCAGTTCCAGCTTCAGCTTCAGCCCAGCTCCTATCTCTCGACTTCCATCCACTTCCATGGCCGAGCCGAACACATTTCATTTAATTTAATCAGGAATTGAGTTGCAACGAGTGCGTTAACTGTTCGAGGTCGAGTTCGAGTCCGAAGACAGCTGAGGGAGTCGAGCCTGACTTGAGATATGCATTTAGTTAGCTGTTCGATTATATATCAATACGAAAATCATGTTTGCAGCTTCCAGGTGCCTTGAAGACCATATGGAGTAGAACTTGAGATGCGCATTGAGTTAGGCTTACTATGTATAAGATAAGATTATATATCATGAATATAACTTTGGTTAGAGCTTTAATGTGCATTTAAAAGATCATTATAGACTCTGCAATAGCATGAGATAAACAGTTAGTTTTAATAGAGCTAAAGGCGTACCTATAAGAGCTTTCATCGAGATTTATTCAGACTCATTAATTTTAAGTATATTTGAGTCATATTTATGTCAAACAAATCTAATCTCACTTTACGGCCTTGCTCTTCGCATTCGCAAAGGTTACGCGGGCTCCTAATCGATACATTCGATACATATAATCGATAAAGCTGCGAGCGCTGGTTGTTAATTTGCCATTTGCTTGGCATTAAATATGGCCAAGCTTTTGTGTGAGGCTCTTGCCAAAACCAAACATGAAACGAAAAGAAAAACTAATTTGTATTTATGCCTGGCAGCAAAGAAGACGAATAAGAAGAAGAGGGAGAAGAGGAAGAAGAAGAAGGGAAGAGGTGGAAGTGCCTGGGCAAAGCATTGCACTATGCGATTGCATTAGTAAATCCTTGTAATCCGCACATTAGTCTCCCTTTTTGGTCTTAGCAAATTACCTTCACAGAGTGAGAGAGAGAGGGAGAATGGAAGAGGAATAGAGAGGGAGAGTGTGTGAAAGAGAGAGCTGGAAATAGTAGCTTGCGATCTGTTGAACCGTGCGCTGAGCATCTGACAAACCACATGCGATTATGCAGGCCCCTTGCCAAAGCGGAGCGAGAGAGAGAGAGGGAGAGGGGGCTGTGGGAGCGAGAGGTCATGCTGGTTTCTTGGCTGTGTAACAAATCGTTGAAAATATGCGACGCGTGTGTCGCAGCGAGCAACAGCAACAAGCGCCAAGCGCCAAGGTGCAGCTGGCTGAGAATCGGGCAAATATATATATATATATATATATATATATATATATATATATATATAGTATCCATCTTGGCAAAGGCGCCAAAAAGATGGCGGCAAACAAGTAAAAATCGCATGCAATTTGAAGAAAAATATGCGAAAAGTAAACTTTTGAAGCGACGCATTTGTTGTTGTTGCTCCCCCAAGAGGCGAGGGTGTGCGTGTGTGTGTGTGTGTGTGCGTGTGTGTGTGCCCTGCATAGCCATGAAATGTGCAAGTGCGTTAGCCCCAAAACCAATTTTCAGTAATGACTGCATTTTGCCGACGAGCCAAGCAGCAGGAGCAGCAGCAGCAGACGAAGATGAAGTTTGGGGACGACGACGATGACGACGACAAGCCAAAGGCAGGGAGGGGGGGGGGGGGGGGAGGGTGAGTGTGAGGGGCCGTTAGGATTGGGGTGAATATGTCGGTTTAAATGCACAAAGCGCGCAAAGGACATGCCAAGGACAAACGTTGCTTGAACTGCCAGCATAGACCGAGTCGCTCGTCCTCGTCCTAGCAAAGACGCTGCCTTGCGTAATTTGCTGCGGCGATGGCGGCAAAACACATCGCAAAATGGCGACAGCATTTGGCCAACACACAAGAGCCAACAGTGGAGACAGTCCCAACTCCCCCCCCCCTCGCGTCGCCCACGCACTGCGAATGCAGCTGCAGCTGAAGCTGAAGCTGAAGCCAAAGCAGCGCTGCGGGTTTTACAATTTTAAGATTTATTTACGTGCTTTTGGGACGAGATGCGGCCAGGATAAGCAGCAGCCGTAGGGCTGGGTGTGGGGGCGGTTGGCAGTGGGTGTGGCAGTGGCAGTTGGAGCTGCTGCATGCGTTTGTTGGCCGCGCCAAAAACTTTGCCAACGCCAGCTGCATACTAATGGTGGGCAAAGTCAGGCAGCTAGAGCGAGTGCGTGTGTGTGTGTGTGTGTGTGTCGGCTACTGCAAAAGTCAGCCTGTGACCTGTGTTCGTCCTCTAAAGTGAAATATTTGCAAAGAAGCAGGCGAAATGCAATTTCTACGCGCTTTGCCAAACAAAGCGAGGGGCGAGACAAAGCGAGCGAGCGAGAGAGAGGCGGGAGGGGTGGGGGAGGGGTAGGATGGGCGCCCGCCCACCCATTGGCCATTGCGTAAGATGTCGACAGAGTCGCTGGGGCGTCATTTAATGCGCCGCCAGTTGTCTTAGCTGCGGCAGCTCGTCCTGCAGGCGGAGCACGATGGCGACGTCGTTGGCATATTTCATTTTCCGGCTACTTTTTTGCCGCTTCATTTGACAGGAATAGGGATAGGAATAGACAGGGGGAATGGGGGCGAGTGGAGGCCCTCCACCGCACCATCATAATCTTGCAACGAACTCTCAGCCCAATTTCATGGATGCTGCTTGAAAAACGTTGCATGTATCTGAAATGCTTCCACATTGATAAATAGTTTTGTGCAGTCCTTTGGGGGCCGCAGCAGCGACCCACACTCAGCCCCCCCCTCTCTCTCTCTGTGGGTTGACTTTCGAAATTAGGAAAATTAATGTGGGAAAATGCGCTTGCCCCAAGTGAAGTTTGCAGCAACAGCGGCAGCAACAAACGCATTTCATATATCAAACGAAATGGCGCCCATTTTGAGCGCCGGATAAGAAAGTTGAGGATTGAAGAATTCGCAGCAGTTGGGTCGTCCAGAGGGGGGGGGGGGTCGTCTGAGTGGGGCTGGCCGCTCTGCCGGTTTACTGCAACTTGAATAATATGCGTATTTTCGGCATTTGGGTTTCCGTTTGCAGCGCAACGTGCCGAGAGCTGCTTTGATTTGCAACTTCTTTCCAGCCAAGCGAAAAGTCAACATCCATAATGCATTTACATGCAAAGATATATATGTATGTATAGATATAAATATATATATATCTGCAATAACTTCGATCGATACAGCTCTCTCCCTCCCTCGCTGCTAATAAATGGAGTAAGAAATGAATAAACTGTGAAACATTCTTTGACTTTGCTTAGCTTATGCAGCGGGGTTAACTGCGAATATCAAAGGAAAGTCAAGTAGTTGACGTTTGATTTTCGATTGTCGATTATCGATTGTCGATGTATGTGTGGCGTATTATTGATACTCATGTGCATCACTTTTGTGCACAATTTTTGACTTTTTTAATGCTCGGTTAATAAGTAATTGTCAATTACTTGACTTAGGTGTATTCTGAATTCGTTTAAAACCCTGTACCCATTGAGTATGAAGAAGAAGGCGTGGCAGGCCCAACAAAGTTGTAGGGCTACTAGATGCGTCGATATAGTGCTGTTCGTCCGTTCGTCCGTCCGTCCGTTTATCCGTCCATATGATCGCAGAGACCTTCGAAAGTATAAAAGCTAGAGACTTGCAATTTTACAGGCATACTCGTGTATATCATATGCAGTACGAGCTTATCACATTTTGTCGATAACTCAGCCAATTTCTATTGTATCGGCATTCATCGATTATTCACTAAAGTCTTCTATGAAAGAATATTAAGCGTGGAGTACAGGGCAATGAGAGTAAGATGTTTAAGCTACATTTCAGTAGCATAACAATTGCATTGAAGGAGGCTGAATAAGAACAGAAGAAATGATTTGATGTGGGGGTAAGCAACTTAAGTCAAAAATAAATTATTTTAAATTGGACTATTTTGAAGAGTTTATGATGAGATATTTAGGAACACAAATCTATAAATAATCTATGTAAAGATATCAAATATGTATTACTCTTCAAACGTAGTTTATATGAGAAAATCAATCGCTTTTCCGCATGGAAGTAAAAGAATCTTTAAATATAACTTACGATAAATGCTGTAGGACTCATCTTCATATATCCGGATAAGCTTTCAGCTAGCAATTATAATAACAGAAAACAATTATAAAAACAAAAATATAAAAACAAAAACAAAAACTTTCGGAAAACACTTCGAATATTAAAGTTCGATTGCCATTAGCCAACTTCCGTTCGGGCTAACTGCTCAGTGCTCACTGGCCAACTGTCTTCGGGTCTTTTTGGAGTTAGAGCTGAAAGCGTTTTGCTTATCAGCCACAAAGTGCCTGGACATGAGTGTAAATGTGCTGGCTGTCTGAGCGGGCCAACGAATGCTGGCCGACTGGCGTTGCGACTACTGTTACATGGACGCGGCGCAAAATTGTAAGCAATTTGCATGCGATGCGATAAAAATCGTCTTAAACGCACGATTAATGTCAATTTTATCAATAAAATTATAAATAAAGACATGAAAACGAGCCGAGACGAGATAAGCGCGAATGAAATGCGAACGCGAGTCACAACAGCAACTGCAACAGCAACAACTGCAACAACAACAACAACAGACACAACAAGATCAGGACAGGCAAATTATTGAGTGTTGCAGCTCGTGTTGCATGCAACGGCAAATGGCAAACGGCAAACGCAGCTGGGCTGACTGCAGGCTCCCTCTCTCTCTCTCTCTCTCACACTCTATCTCTCTGTCTCTGTCTCTGGATCTGATACAAATGCGCAGCTGCTGCAGCAACTGCCAGCAACAGCAACAACAAAGTGGCAATTCGACTAAAAATTTATTTCATTTCATTCAACATGCTTAACACTGCCGCACAGTGGGCTGAAATTGCACGAAATTTGCAAAATTTATTAGCTGTGCGCATAAAGAGTCCCAGCTCACAGCACAGATTAGCATCTGAGTCAAACTTTCGTTGAATTTATGAATTCATGAATTCATGAAATATGATCAATGAAACATTTTTGAAATATTTTTAGCACCTTTTACATATAGATAAAGTAGCCAAATCTTTTTTTTGTCCTTACCCTTTTACACTACACACACTTTGAATCGTTCAGTTAGCCTGCTTAAAAGATAGAAGATACTTTTTTATCTTTTAGTTGCTGTGACCTGTAAATAAGATTAAAGCTCGAAATTCATGTAGTATAGATTCGTGGATCTTATTATATCTGAAACTTGTATAACAAAGATACTTTGCCATGATAGATAATTTTGTACCGTTCAGTTAGTTTGCTGAAAAAGTAAAATATACTTTTGTAACTTTTAGTTATTATGAGCTGTAACTAAGATATAATATTAAAGGTCAGCTCGTTAGAGTTCTGGGTTTACTGAAACTTACATAATAAACATACTTTGACCTACTCGAGATACTTTTGTATCTTTTAGTTATATTTTGCCTCTCCAACTGCCACACATTATCAGAGTAGGCTAACTGGACTCGAACAATCGCCGCAATTTGCTTTATTTATGCGATAGGCAGAGATCGGGGAAAATCCACTGAGCTCTAAAGGGTTTCTGTTGCTGCTGCTGCTGCTGCTGCCGTTGGCACCACTGTGTGCGGGGCGTGAGTCGGTGCATATATTTGGTGTATTCCCACGCCAAAGGCTACGGAGCGGGTTCAAAACGTTTTGCCCGCCAAGAGTCTGGCTTCCAATTACACAAAAGATTGCTGAGAACAGCCGCCGAAATGCGCTGCGTTTGGCTTTTCCAGCGAATGCCGCTAGCTGCAGTTGGCTCCCGCTGCAAGCTGCAAGCTGCAATTTTCATGGCTCTGCATTTGCCTCCTGTTTTCTTTTTTTTGCGGCCATGACGTCATGTGTGATATCTATGACATATTGTCAGCGTATCTGGTCTAGTTCCAGCCACTTGTTGCAGCGCGCGACGCTCAACGCGCATTTCGCATGCCAAGGCGCCTTTTGCCGGAGCCGCGCGATTTGCATAAACGGCGCGATTTTGTTTTTAAATTATGCTCAGCCAAGGGTTGCCGCCCCATTTTAGGGTTGCCTTTGTCGGCAACTTTTTAATGTGCAGCAGCAGCAGCCGTCGACAACATTAAACGTTGTCGATGCCCACAACATTTTTCTAATGAGCGAGAAACAATGAAGTTGCCAACTCGAGAGCGGCCACTGTGCGGTGTGTGTGCGTGTGTGTACGTATGTGTGTGTATGTTAATTAATCGGCAAGTGCCATGCGATTCTAATTTGTTATTGTTAGTATTATGGTTATGGCTCTTGTTCGCTGGCAATTGAGCAGGAATGCTGCCGGACTCTGCTAATGCCAAAAGCAACACAGAAAGAGTATAAAATAATAATAATAATAATAGACATATGTATATAGAGACATATATATACAATAATGATATTTCTATAACTTCTCATTAAAAAATTGTTGTCTGACTTTGATTTGAGTTATTCGTAGACTCTGTGAACTGTTCATGGACCGTTATATTAACTCAGGCTAAAAATCAAGAGATATGTGCGCTCTTCCAATCTATAATGACTATATATATAGATGGTATACAGTTATTATAGATCGACAGATATCTGAGAGTCAATCTAAGTCTGACATTAAAATATGTAATGCAAATTTCCTTTGCCAGGTTTTTAAGACAGCAATCTACTCTCAACTCTTATAATCTGAAACTTATAGGTAGGGATGTAATCGATGGAGGGAATCAATGTATCGCAAATACATAAAGGTGGATGCCGAAATAACCCACAGATAGTCAGATGAACATAGGAACAGCTGAGGGCTATAAGAACATGTATTTAACGGGTTTTGAGTTCTTCTTCATATAGCTTCTGATTTAGGCTCAATGTCTATCTTTGTCTCTAAGTCACTGTCTCTCTCTCTCTCTCTCTCTCTCTCTCTCTCTCTCTGTTTGTTCCTTTCATCCTTCTTTTTATTGATCTCTCTTCTCATAATACGTCTGCCCTTTCCATCTCTCTATCTGCCTCTCTCTCTCTCTCTCGCTCTTTAATCCTTTTTTTTACACTTTATCTATTTTTGTATCATCTCTGCCCCCCTCTCTCACCTAGTCTATCTTTAACCGTATCATCTTCACTTTGTGAATATCTCTCGATCTGTTCCTCCAACTCCTACGTTTCATTTCTTACTCGTTCTCTGCCTATTTTGGAATGTTGCTATGTCCATCTCTCTCTCCCTCTCTCTCTCTTTTTCTCACTCTCTCTGTCTCTATACTTTTTGTCTGTCTTTTCTTCCCCCTCTCTTACTTTGCTTTTCGATTTCCCACTCCATCCCGTTCTACAACTGAATTTCCCCACTAATTTCGATTCCCCGACAACTTTGCTCTTTCTTCCTGCAGCACACTCAAAGAGCCACTCTGGCTTAAGTTTTCTGGGATCTCTTCGGCTAGTCGCGCTGTGCGCAGTAGCTAACTGGGGCTTGGTCACAATTCAGCTGTAATTACGGCTTACTAAATCAAAGTGTGGCCCGCCCCCTTTTCCAGGGCAATCGAGCGGCCTTTCTCGCCCACGTTGACAACTTGAAAATAAAGCAAAGGCAAGAAAAAACAGCTAAAGATCAATGGCAAAATGCCGACAGACGATCCGCATAGGTGCGACTACAACAACAACAACAACAACAACAGCAGTAGCAGCAGCAACAGTGACTGCCATAAGGAAATTGCAATTGCAACTGCAACTGCAACGACGGCAAACGGCAGCAGCAAATTAAAAGCCAACTTCAAGTTCTCGATTCGAATTCGAAGTCGGTGGCTGGCATATTGAAATAAGATCAATATCGCTCTGAGCAGCGCGTAGTTGCGTTTAAAAATATAACTACGATTGTTCTGCCCAGCAACAACAACAACAACAACAGCAACAACAACAACAACTGTCAAACAAGCAACAAGACATATTACGGGCGCGGGCAGCCCCATCGAGACCCTCGAGACTCATTTACAACTTACCGAATGAGTGTAGTTGTGTATGTGTGTGTGTGTGTGTGTGTGTGTTTCTGTGTGTGTCTGTGTGTGTGTTTTGAGCAACACTTTACGCCAAATCGATTGTCCTGCTTTAACAGATGTTGAGCATGGAGTTTTGAAGGTGTTTTTCCGCCAGTTGCCCACGTTCAGGCAGCCGCCGCAGCTATTTAGAGCTGATCGCGACAGCTTGAAAAGGCTAAAAATGTTCAAGCTGAAAAGCGAGTTTTAAGATTGCTTATATTTTGTTTTTCAATTTATATATATATATATATATATATATATATATATATATATATATATATATATATATATATATATATATATATGTTATTTATATTTCCATTTATATTAAATCAAATTTTTGTTGTATCCCTGGAGTTCACATATTCTGGATTTACGTAAGTTTTTAAGCCTTTAAAAATTTTCCTTGATCTTTATTGTATTCTTGCTTATCGATCAAACAGTTAAGTCTTGGTAGCTTTGCTATCCTTCTCTCTCTCTCGCTTTCTCTATCTCCACATGTCTATGAAAGCTTGATCTATGGTCATATCTTGTAGGTCATAACTTGAGTCTTAAGCTAGAGTCTATAAAGTGGGTATAAGAGATTATAAGAAATATGTTTGGAATGCACTAGGAAAATTTTACTTATACTCAACACAGAGCTTAGTATAAGTATAAATATATCATTGATATATTCTATGTCAAAAGATCATATATTCCATGTCAAAAGGTCATACTTCTTATACTCAAATATCCAAGAAAAAACAGAAGAAGAACAGAAAGATAATCTTTAGACTAACAGAGGCTAATGATTAATTTTAAATTTTAATTTATTTAGATAATCAAGGGCTAATGATTAATTTCAAATATGTACGTACAGAGATTAGAATTTATATATGAACAGTTATTTAGCTATCAATTGATATATCTAACTTCAGTAGCTCTTATGACAAGTCTTGTGCTTTTAGCTTGAAAATCGCTAAATGGCTTAGAGCAGTCAGCAGTTTTGGCGGTTTTTGTTATGGTGCTACTGTGGTTGCTGTGGTGCGGCTGCTGGTTGTTGATGCCGCTTCAGAGGCACCGCCGCAAATGCCGCCAACGCCGTCGCATAAAAACAATTGTTGCTCATGTTGTTGTTGTTGTTGTTGTTGGTGTTCATGTTGTTGTTGTTGCTGTTGTTGTTGTACGCAATTTAAATGGAATTTCTGCTACTGGGCTCACATTGATCGCCATAAATAATCGCTATAGCAGCCGCAGCCGCAGCAGCAGCAGCAGCATCAATGGTGGCGGCAACTGCAACGAGCAACGTGCAACAACAGCAACAACAGCAGCAGCAACAACAACAACTAACAACTACGTGCAACGGCGGAGCAACGGCGACCGCATCTCAGATGGCGCGATAAGGTAATTGGACTATTATGTCAAAAAGTATTTGGCGTTTAAGAAATATGGCCTGGCATTTGACATTTCGGCAGGCAGTAGTCGCTTGGCCCGGCCTGCCCCAAACCCTTTTACCCAGCCACCCCCTCGGCCCCCCTCTCTCGCCCCCCTCTCTCGCCCCCCTCTCTCGCCCCGCTTTTTTGTGGCAACAGTTACATTTGCAATTGCCACAGAACAAAAGGTGCACATTAAAAACTGTTGGCCGTTCGCTGCTCGCCTTTCAGTGTTCTCTCTGTCTGCTGTTGTTGCTGTTGCTGCTGTTGATATCGCGATTGCATTGATCAATACAAGCACACACACACACACTTACATTCACACACACACACATACAGAGGAGTTGACTCAGCATTGTCCCTGGCAAATGATCAAAGCGCAGTGCGTGGCAATATAATTGATTGGCTTTCGCTTTGAATTTGTGATTCCTGTTTTCTGGTCGGAAAGGTTTCGCTGTACAGCTAAATTTGAGAGTGCTGAACATATATTCTTATCGAAGACTTGTAAAATTTAGAGAGTTGCATATTTTGTTTTATTCTTCTTCAGCTGTTCTTAGTTGTCGAACAGACTATTCTCATTATTGATCTTAATTTGTAGTATTAATGCTAATTGTGCTTCAGCTGATAGAGAAGTATCCTTTATGCATTCAGTCTTACTTTTACTTTTTGTCTTCGGTTCTTATAATCTAATAACATTTATTTCTATTTCAACTCATATCTACCGTCTCTGTAATCACAGCATTGCTGTCAGTGCCGCAGACTAAATAAATAAATGTATAACTGTATCTGTCATATAAAACTATATATAACAAAAATCAAAATTGTGTATAATTGACATGTATCTATATAACAAATTTGGAGGAGCTAGCTCTCAAAAAATTCAAGAAAAAAATTTAAAACTTATATTTAGAAAGGTTTTTAATCGATTATATAAACACAAAAAATGCTATCGAATTTGTAAGGCAAACTTTATCTGCGCGTGCTATAGAGGAACCTACAAGAAAATTTCAAGTCTCGCGCTCTTATAGCTTCTGAAGTAGACGCGTTTAAACCTACGGACAGGTGGGCGGATAGGAAGTCGGACGGACAGGGCTAAATCAACTCAACTAGTCGCTCTGATCAAGATTATATAACGGCTATACCTGCTGTCAAATTTTCAATGGGTTGCGAGTATATACATATATATTATATATACAATATACATAAAAATATATACATATAAACTATATTTAATCTTAAAAAAATGCCTTATATTAAAATTCTATTTATAAACTTTATTCGTTCGATACTGTTTCTATATACAACAAAAAGTTAAAAAAAAATAAATTAATATATAAACAAATATAACTTTCAAGCAAGATAAGCGCCTTTAAGTACCATTCACTATCTCTCTTTCGAAATAGATAATATTTAATCAACTTTTAGTAGCACCCTCACTTCCAATCAGAATTCTGCCAGCTGACGCAGTTCATCAGTCCAATACGAATGGCGAGAGCCGTGCAGCAGTCGTGGCCGAGCGGTTAAGGCGTCTGACTAGAAATCAGATTCCCTCTGGGAGCGTAGGTTCGAATCCTACCGGCTGCGTTCGAGTATTTTTTAAGATTTTTGCTATTTTCTCGAGAATCGAGTATCGCTTACATTAATTAAGCCAGGGCGAATGCAATGCTTTTTGGTATTTAACGAGCTAAACAAACTTTTTGCTGCTTGGGGGCAACTAGGGGGGCAACTGGTGGCAGCTGGGGGCAGCTGGGGGCCGCAGCTGGCGTCTTGTGTTTTGTTGCTGACAACGTCATCGTTTTTAATGTATTTATTACATTTATTAAACACATACAAAAGGCATTAAAATGCCATGGCTCGCATCTAATTAGCGCAACGGCAGAGGGCTGCAAGAAAATTAGCCAAAAAAAAAAAAAAAACAGCCAGAAAAAAGCAGAGAGAAAAATGAAATAACAAGATGAATTACCTTTTGCCACTGCACGTGAAACTGACACGCGACGGACGGGCAGACGGGCAGACGGGCAGACTGACTGCCCGGTAGGTAGCTGGCGCGGCACACGGTGTGGAGGCAGCCGGGCAGGTATGCTCGCATAGCTGTACAGGTGAAGTCCCTGCCGAGTCGCCGTTTACCGCTTGTCCGCCTGTCCGCCTGTCCGGCTGTCTGCTTGTCCTCAAAGTTCTGGCCATGCCACACATGGCTTTCAACACGTTCTTGTTTTGGTTTTTTTTCTGTTTCTTTTCTTTTTTTTTTTGGCCATTTCTCTGGGCCGGTTCAGCTGCCTTGAGAGTGCTGCGTGACGTCGCGTCGTCGCTGATGGCTCAATTCATTTGTTGTCTGCTGCCACTTTGCCAGTTCGCCGAAATGCATTTTTAATTTAATTTCATTTTGAATAATTTCGCTGGGCGCGCGCATTAAAAAATGTTTAACATTGCAACAGAGCCATTAAAATTACCTTTACGGCCAAAGATGGCCGCCTTTCGATTTGGATTATGCTCAGCTCTCTCTCCCTCTCTCCCTCCCTCTCTCTTTTAATTGCTGCGCCTCAATTATGATAATACGCTGGCCGAGCTCTTCTAGTTATTAAGACGTTGTTCGTTTTATTTTTTTTTTTTTTGCTCTTTCTTCGCTTTGCATAAATTCCGGCTTGGATTATACGCAAATCGCAAAGTCGGCGGCTCATTTTCCATTTCACATTTTCATGCGGTCGCGTTTCGTTTTCATGCATTTAATTGGGCTAGCCGCAGCCGCAGTCGCAGTTGCCGCCGCAGCCGCATCTGCCAGGGGCAATCGCAGCCGCTGGAATGGGAAACGAGCTGCGCGCCTCTTCCATCAGCTGCGATTACATTCTAATTACGTAACATTCTTATTAACCAAATGATACGCGAGCGAACAGAATAGAACAGAATGGAGAAGCCGAAGCGGGGAAATAACATCGACTGAGCCGCAAGTATTTACGCGACAATGCACTCACCGCAAGACTAAAGTAGGAGAAATACATAACATATATGTGCATAATAAATATATGTATACACTCATGTTCGTATATTGATGGATGTCTATCTCTGAATCTGTGTTTAGACATATCTGTCTAAACACGTTCATCTAATCAAGATCTTAAGAGAGTGCTTGATTCTTATATGTATATTTTGATGTATTTTTTGTATCTTT
Source organism: Drosophila meridionalis (assembly GCA_035045145.1). Classification (NCBI taxonomy): domain Eukaryota; kingdom Metazoa; phylum Arthropoda; class Insecta; order Diptera; family Drosophilidae; genus Drosophila; species Drosophila meridionalis. The sequence goes on along the minus strand of JAWNPG010000009.1, from coordinate 4,276,660 downwards.
AAGATACACTTCAATAAGTTTTGTAGACTTTAAGATATATTTTTTATGATTTTTGTATCCAAAAGATGTGTTTTAGAAATAGACTTTGGTACTTTTGCATCATTAATATGCACTTTATTGCATTTCTTATCTATGAGATAATTTTCAATTCTTTTGAATCTGAAAGATATACTTTAAAAGTTAGATAGTCTGAATATACATTTTAATATGTTTGTATCGATGATTTTTGTATCTCAAGAATAAACTTAGTTACTTTTGTATGTCCAAGATACACTTCTATACTGTTTGCATCTTTAAGATACATTTCAATTCCTTTGTATCTTAAAGATACACGTCAATACAATTTATAGCCTCAAGATACATATCGAAAAAATAAATTTTGATGCTTTTAGTATCTTTAAGCAACACATTCATGTTCAGCAGCTCAAATGTGCACTTGTATCTTAAAGATACACATATACAACATATATAATAAGATACAGTCAAAAGGTAGAGATAGTTTTGCATCTTCTAGATATGCTTGCTTGGGTTATTAGGATAATTTTGCAACTCAATATGCTGCAGCTTTCAGCAAAATCTTACTTAACATGAAACAAACATGATTGAAACACAGTAAAGATACTTTTATATCTGAAAGATACTTTACACACTGTACCGCTGTTAGCTTCGAAATAGAATTGTATCTCAATTGTGCCCTTCTCTATTGTTTATATCTGGTATATTTTAAGAACCTTTAAGGCTTGCAACTTTAAAGTAACATTTCCTATTCGAAGATACTTTTGCATCTCTCAGATACTTATGATTGCAATCGCCACTAATTACTGCTAATACACTGAATGACGAAACTGCGTTCGCTGGCTTTCTTGACTTTTTTGGCAGTCAGCTATTTGGTACACGCTGCTCGCATGCTCATTGTGAATACGGCGACTGTGTTCACAGTGGCCGCAGCAATCCGTTTCGCGTGTTTTCGCTGCGCAGATGTCGGCAATGAATTGTTGCCGTTGCCATTTATGCGGCTCTGGCTGTTGACGCTTTTGCCCAAATTCGCATATCAGACATCAAACTTCAAAGTCCGCAACATTTCAACGTCCTCGTCCTCGTGCAGCCCCCGCCCCCAGCCCCTCGTCTCGGCCTCTCTGTCAGCTGGCAAAAATGAGCTGCCAAAAGATTTGAATATTGTGCATTTGTGTCATAGCCGCAGCGAGTGAAATATTTTTGTATTGCTTTGAGTGCGCATGTTGCAAGACGCTGATCACGTGCGTTCGTCCGCCCGTCCGCCCGTCCAACAACAACAACAGCCCCTGGCCGCTCGTCACGTCTGCGTTTGTCAGCTGCCCGCCGGCCAGATTCAGAATTGCGCCATTTGACAGGCGCCCAGACGAAAGCCAAACAAAACCTCAGCACAAGCTCCCGTCCAGCTCTCTCCCTCTCCCTCTCTCTCTCTTCCTCACCTCTCTCTCTCTTCCTCACCTCTCTCTCTCTCTCGATCAGTGGACAACGATGCGTGCCTGGTCAGCGCTTGTCGTTTAATTGAAAGATGTCAATTTGCGTTTTCGGTGGCAACGACGCACAAAGTGCGTTGCGCAACGGCAGCAACTGCAACAGCTCGACTAGCAAATACCCTGTAAAGGCGTAAGACGTGAGATAAACTAAAGAGATGTATGTTTTATTGAATATTTCTTATGATATGTGCATGTCATATATGCTTAAGAGTCGCATTATTTCTAATTGTCTGACTAGTCAATACCCTGTAAAATGGTAAGACATGAGATGAGCTAAAGAGATTCATTATAATTGAATATTTCTCATGATTTCTACATAACATATATGCTTAAGAGATACATTAATTGTTGCAGTTGCCTGACTAAGCAATACCCTGTAAGTAGTACTTAGAAAGTAAAATTAATGCTAGGAATTGACCTTAAAGGAGAGTCTAACACCTAGAAAGTATTTAAATACTGTAACAGGCTGACTAAGACATAATCTGCCAAAGCTAAAACAGCCTGACTATGAAATACCCTCTAAATAGTTCCCTTAGAGCATAAATGAGGTTGAGAGGTAAGTCAATGTGATGCTTAAATAGTTGTGTCATAATGTAGGCAGTTATAGAAAGCTTGTAGATGACAAATCTGTAACAGACTGACTTCAAAATACCCTATAAAAACGATTCTAATTGACGAAGCTAAAAGTAGAGCATTTGTGATAGACAGGTAGATCTTATTCAGGTGACTAGGTAGATTAGAATATATTTACAGTTTGAAATGCCTGACTTGCAAATACCCTGTAATCATCAATTTATAGGCAAACATTCTGCATACAAAATAAAACTATATTTATGAGGTATTTAGTTAGACTTTATACAAAATTCAAATAAAGAGAACTATATATATGATATATAGTATTAATTTGTCAAGATTGTTCTATAAAATATCCTTGGTCTGAAATCCATAAATTTTTGAGTTCATTTCAATGATTCTCTACAAGTTCCAGAAGGAGGACGCCTTCAGCTTGGCAGCAACATTCACTTCTATAGACCTTATTATAATTATATCTGTATCTACCCTTTCTGGCCACTCCGTGCAGGGTATAACAACGGCATACAAACAGTCGCTGGCACTGCGGGCCCCCCGAAATAAATTGCAACCAAATTGCCAAGCGTCAGCGACGCTATCAGCAGCATTTATCAGCTCAAGGGGCGAGCGAGGACTCGAGCAGGGAAAGCAGAGAGGGAATCAGAATGCAATGTCAGTTGTTGCAGTTGTTGTTGTTGTTGTTGTTGTTGTTGTTGTTGTTGTTGGTGCTGCTGTTGCATGCTGTTATAGGCTGCATGCTTTATCGCAATATTTAATTGGCAAAATATGCGTCTAAACGCACATAAATTGCATTGCTAACGCGTTTGTTGCGTCTCGCAGGCCGCACGCCAATTACCCAACTGCAGCAGCAGCAGCAACAACAACAATAACAACAACAACAACAACTGCAACATTATTGGAGGCAGCATCCGCACGCAATGTCAAGGCATTTCACTCAATTGTTGTTGCTGCGGCGGCAATTGCTGTGCGGTTGCAGCAACAGTTGCCAACCTGCCGCAAATGTCACAATTGGCGAGTGGAGGCAGCGGCTCCCAGTGCTGGATGCCCGCTGCCCGTTGTCCGTTGCCCGTTGCCCGTTGCTCGAGACGCTCGACTGACACTTGACTGAGGCGAGCGTCTTTGGCTGTTTGTGGCTGCAGCTCTTGCGGCTTGTTAAATTGTCGCAAAGCTATGAGCCAAGGATTTGGCATAGTCCGCAGCAAGTCGTTGCCTCGCAAGTTGCCGTCCAGCTGACGGCGAATTAAACGTTGCCTGCGCTCAGCCCGGCTCTGGGTCAGTCAAGCGCTGTGCGAATGCGTTTTGCATATTTGCCATTTCTTTATCTTCTGATTGGCATTCGGTGTAAGTAGCATGTTGAGCTCGCAAAAGTATCTCATAGTTACAGATGTCGAGGCGGACGGCCCTAAGCATGAAACATTTGCAGCGCATGCAACTGTGCTGGAGATACACTCGAGCAAATGAAGCTGCAGTGCGAGCGAGTATCTTAAAGATACAGCAGCATAAGCATGGCTGCAGGTAGAGATTAAAGATACATGCGTAGAGGTAGAGCTCTGCTGAATGTATCTTAAAGATGGACACTAGCATGTAGGGATTGCAAGTATCTTAAAGATGCACAAGATTAAACTTATTTCGACTGCAAGATACGCGAAGATAGACATCTTAAAGATACACAAGGTGTAGAGCACGTGTATCAAAGATGTATAGATAAAGATATATATACATAGATATGTAAATATATGATTGTATTCAAAGTATCTTAAAAATGTAAAAGAAAAGCAGTGCTGAAAGTAGCTTAAAGATACAGTATAGCATGTGAAGATATTTCTTGCCAAGTATCTTTAAGATGCAGAAGAAAAATTAATTGTATTTCAAAGTATCTCAAAGGTTGTTCACAGTGAAGAAGTATAAGATAAGATTTGAATACTTACAAGTATCTTTAAGATAAACTAGGAGGAGCAGCAAATTTTGTTATAAATATATCTTAAAGATATGCTAGAGAAATAACATCTGCACTGCAAGTATCTCACATTTGGACTAGACTAAGCAAAATCTTGAAGTAGAAGTAGAAAAAGTATCTTAAGTATGTGAATTAGATCAGGAAATTCCAATTGGAAGTATCTCAAGCAAGTCTATGTTTCCTGAAAGTATCTTAAAGATATATTTCGAAAGCAAGTAACATATTATTGAAGATCGTATATTATAAATACACGTTACAATTTTGCCCATTGGAGTCTATCTGTAAGATACTCCATCCCTCTATTGCAAATATCTTAAAGATACCTTCGCCACCGCATATCAGCAATGAGCATAAATGTTTTTCTTCAACTACAATATGAACCAAGTATAACCACAGCAACATCAATGCTATTAAGCATCTTTCTTACGCTGCACGAGCGCGCTGAAAGCATAATTGTATCTAACAGATACACACACACACACACACACACACACACAGATACAAACAGTTAAAGCTGCCGTGAGTAACGCGACAACAAGGATGCGTGACAGCATCAGGAGTCGCCAGCGCATATAGTGCATGCAAGCCGATTGTATCTGCCAGATACAAAAGTATCTTTTGTACACAGATTTCAATGCGCTGCAGTTGCACACACGACAGTCAATATAAAAGATGTATGGAATCAGTTGGAATAGACAAAATCGTATTATTTTTGATAGCGAAACAATTGAAATGGGAACTAGTAAGTAGAGCTATATATATATAGTGATATATATTGATATATGTATTTGTTTATTCAGTGGAATTATATAGATACTTTAATGGACTGCTTGCATAAGGACAAGCAGCTTAAAGCTGTCAAGAGAGCATGAATAAAGATTTGGATAAAGATATATGTATATATACATACCTATATATACCATATATATATCTGGCACATCTGTGGCACAATAATTTAATTTTGTGCTAGTTTTTTTTTGTTGCTTTGCGACCGCGACCTTCGTTAAAGTTGTGAAACTTTGGCTTAAAGTTCAAACTGGAGCACAACTATTTGCCCCAAATGCATGACACACACAGATACACGTGTGTGTGTGTGTGTGTGTCTATGGAAAGCATAAACTATGCACGAGCTGCGCCAACTGAATTTATATAACTCTTTTATTTCCTATATACACAAGTATATATATATTGATATATATATATATATATAACATATATAAATATATATATATACATATATATCTTTTTTTATATTTTGATTTGAATCTTCTGCTGCTGCTGCTGCTGGCGTCGCAGCTGTTTTCGCGCTTGCCGCAACTTGAGCAACGTCCTTGGCTGTTCCTGTCCTGTTCGTCCTGGCTGTCCGGGCCGCACACTTAAGCCTTGCACTCGACGTGTTGTTGTTGTTGCGGCTGCTGCCTGGCTGCTGACTGTCTGCAAAGTTTTCCATATTTTTAGTGCAGCAGCGAGCAAGCAGCCAGCCAAGCCAAGCCAAGCCAGACAGAACGACAGCCAGACAGCCATACAGCCCGACAGCCCGACAGACATTTGGAGTTTCCCACTTTGCAATAAGTTTCAAACTTAAATAAGGATAATAAAATGCTTTCGACTGCGCTGCAGCAGCAACATCCTCCAAGCAGCAGCATTAGAACTCTGATATGGTGCATACCCCATGAGCTGTACAACACACCTCCCCCCCCATCTCTCACCTCCTACCCCTCCCCGCTTACCCCTTTTGCAGCTAGCATACATATTCTTGGGCTGACTCTCGACTTGTCTGGCGTCCTTGGCTTGGTCCTGCTCTGTGTCTGTGCGCTGTCTGCTAGCAACGCAACCTTGCCAAGCGCCGTCACCAGCCCCAGTCCCAGCCCCAACCCCATAGCCATTGCCCAACCCCCAAGCCCCACTCCAACGCCAACAAGTTCTCGTTCTAGTCCGTGATTCACTCTTGAACAACTTTTTAACATAATGAAATCAAATAAAATGTAGGTAGACGCTTTATGCAGCGAGCGTCGCTTGTGCCACATAATAACACACACACACACACACACACACACACACACACACACACACACATACACACACACAGAGTCATTGAGTGTGTGTGTGTGTTTGCGAGCATAATAAAATATATTCCAGTTGTCTGCTGGCAGCGCCAACTGCGGTTCCTGTTGCTGCTGCTGCTGTTGTTGCTGTTGCAGCAGCAATTGTTGCTGTTGTTGCTGCTGCTGCTGCTGCTGCTGCTGCTGTTGTTGTTCAACACTTTCGCTTTCAGCCAGTCAAAGAGCACACTTTCAATTACCGAGCAACAACTTATGGTCAGCGTTAAGCAACTGAATGCAATTTTTATTGCAGATTTAGCAAAGCTTTTCAGACTTTTTGCCAGCGCAGGCAAAATTTGTTTTTTTTTTTCTCGCGAAAACCTCTCGATTTGTGTGAAAATATTTTCATTTCTAATTAACTAACTGGGTAAAAAAAAGATTTCAATGTGAATGAATGTGATTTTAAAATAGATTTAATATTGAATTGGAATGCAATTTTATGATGTGATGCAGATTAAACTGTTTAGAGAGTAGATCTCGGATATAGATATTATATAGCTATAGAAATACATATTTATATAGATGTTTACATATATTATAGTCAGATATTGCTTATATTAACTTCTTATAGAGACTAATTATCTCATATAAATTATTCTGATTAGAATTCGAGCATTCTTAACATCCATGAACATCCCTTTACCTCCAAAAATAACCCTGTTCCGATGGCTTTTGTTGCTGCGGCTCTACTCGCTGGCTTCGTATGTTGAGGATGGTCGTACGGAACCCAATTCGCTGTTATGGTTAATGGTAGAGGCATCTACATTGCAGTTAAACTAATCCGAATGCAATCGAATTCGTTAGATATCTTCACTTACCACTGTTAAGGTATTTGCAGTTCTCAACATTATTCAAACCCATTCATTTTCGAGCTTAAAGAATATTTCTTGCCTGAAAACAAAACTTTTCTTCCAGCCATCTCTCAATTTTTCGAACATATGTCAAGTACTCTTCTATGTCTGACTTTGCTCACCGCTCATCGCACAGTTCGTGCGCTCAAGCAACCCTCCACAGGCACACATCTAATGACAATGACTACCGCATTAAGTGCAAGTTGCGAATGCGGAGACTCGAAGTGCGCTTTAAGCACAGCTGAGGCGGACAAAGGCCGAGTGGGATGGGAAAATCGATAATGCGTATCAATGGAATTGTGAGCGAGGACAATCGGACTGCTGATTAGGCCCCAGACATTGGCGAGTCGCTGGCTGCCCGGGCTAACTATACAACTATTCAATTGCCGCTCCCCTCCCCCCCTCAGCCCCTTCCAATTGGATTCCCAATTGGAGCGCTGCAGCGCTTGTAACCCGAATTGCTGACTCCAATTGAGCGGCGCAACAAAAGAGCCAGCGGTTCGATTGTTCCACACTGTCTGTCGGACTGTCTGTCTCTCTCTCTCTCTCTCTCCCTGTCTCTCTGTCTGTTTGGCATGTTTTAAATAATGTTGCAATTGCTTGGCCGGGCTGCTGCTGCTCATTTCGGTAAACAGCCTTTGGCAAGAGCAACTCGGACGTGGACTCGTCATCATTTCATGCAACAAATGACAATTGCAGAGCAAGCGACACAGCTTTACACACGCCCCCACCACTCCACGCCCCCTCACGCCGCCACGCCGCCTGCCAAAAGTGTTGGCCGTATTATTTTGTGTCCTGCCGGACTGCAGTTTACGAGCGGCTCGACGGCTGCCTTTACGAGCCCGGCCACAATTATGTCTACTACGTTTTTTCCTCTTCAAGTTGCATTGGGAGGGAAAAGCGGGAAAAGCGGGAAAATCTTTAATGCTGCATGCCAACTGCAACTGCAAATTGTTTGGCTACATTTCAGATGATGTGGAGAGAAAATTCAACGTAATTTTAAAGGTTTCACTAGTCGAACAAACCCTTTTAATATGTTATCTATTTTATTTTATTTTTATTTTTGTTTGTACATATGAGGGAATAACAGGGGATCAGAGATGATGTATAAGTATTATGAAAAGAATTATTATGCTCAGTATTCATAGAGTCATATATTATTGGAATATTCTTTTAGGGAAATGCAAAGGGTGGCATCTTCTATTTAACATGTTTAGGCAACTCTTTGTTCTGTGTTCTATGGTTATTTATAGATATATATTCTAGCATGACATAGATCAAACATTTCTTAAACTACTTGTAATGCTTATAAGTCTGCAGAATGAATTCAATAAACATATGTTTATTCATATTAGTCTACAGAATCGAACATGATCTAAAACAATAATATGTATAGCTTGAACTATCTCTTTCTTTCCCTATAAACCTCTTCAATTTCTATCACTTTCTCTGAAATAATATAAAAATACAGCTTACTTTTTTATAGACTTTTAAATACATTTTAATATATTTTGTGATTTATTGGGTTTATTTTCTATATATATAATATATAAAAGATCTCAAGCAGATAGGCAGAAAGAGAAAGATAGAGAAATATAGCTCAATCGTTAGTTTATTTGACTTTCACCCTCTCTCCCTCTCTCTCACTCTGACTTCTCTCTATATCTTTAGACATATAAATATTTTGAGTCTACATTAGTTTTAAGCCGAATATCTTAGGCAGGCTTTCAATTGCACACACACACTCTCACACACATCTCACACACACACACACTCATCAACTATTGTCCTAAGCTCAGCTTGCCCCGCCTCCTCCCTACGCCCCCCGCTGCTCACACTTTTTGGCGTTTGCTGTGCGGCGCTTCATTCCGTGCGCTGTCGTCCATCAGTGAAATAAAAATGTCACTCCCATTGCAATCCATCACGTGACAAATGTCGCTCGCTCTCTCTGTCTCTCTCTATCTCTGTCTCTGTCTCTAGTTCGTGTGTGTGTGACTCTCCGTGTGTGTGTGTGTATTTGTTTGTGGCGTAAATGTGCCGAAAAAAGACGAAGAGGCAGAAAAAAGAATGCTGCTCGTCCGGCCGGCACAGGACGCCAGAGCCGGAGCCGGAGTCGGAGCCGGAGTCGATGCCAAAGCCAAAGCCGTGCCCAGCCTCAAACCCAAGGCCAGGCACGCAGCCCCCAGCGGGCGCTGGAGTTGGAGTCGGTACTAGGGCCGGGCCGGGTCCGGGTCCGGGTCCGGGCCCACGGCCAGGACGATGCCAACGACGAATGACGTGACATGGCAAAACTTTTAGTTTGCCTGACAACACGCAGCGTGCGAGGGCGGATGGAGGAGGAGGGAGAGGGAGGGGTAGGGGGAGAGAGAGAGTGAGAGAGGGAGGGACGGAGAGAGGTAAAGGCGGATTGCAGTGCCCGTCAGCTATGCTGTTGCCACATAGGGAGGGGCGTGGCCGTTGGCTGCTGTCACACACATGTGTATGTGTGTGTGTGTGTGTGCTGCATTGCTTTTTTTACTATATATATATATATATATATATTTATTTGTTTTTATTTTTGTATATTTTTTTTTCGGCTCTGCTCTGTTATTTTTATGTGCCTTTAGCTCGTCTTTCGGCTTAGCTTCTGCCCACTCTCACTCTCCCTCTCCCTCTCTCTCTCTCTCCCTCTGTGCTTCTTCTTTGTTTGTAGATTGCATCCAAAATTTATGTTCTCGCCCCAAAATGGCGGCCATTCGCGCCCAGTTTCGCTCGAGTCGATTATTTATAAGCAGTGACAGCCGCGCGTCAACTTGATGATAAACTATGTTTGTCGCGCGGCCCTAATTGAAAATAATGCACAAGGCGAGAGAGAGAGAGGGAGAGCGAGAGGGGGTGAGAGAGAGACACTCATGTGCACCCACTCGTAGGCGCGTCCCACTGGACGTATACGCAACGTCACGAATATCGCGCGGGTGGCGGGCGCTGCAAATCCTCCCAGCGGCGTCGGCGTCGGCGTCGGCCATAATAAAAGCGACCAAAAAATGGCGCAGCCCCAAAAATTGCAATCAAGTGCAAAATTGCCGACGTAAACGATGGCAGACTCCAAGCGCCAAGCGCCAAGACGAAAAAAAGAAACTGAAGAAGAAGAAGAAGCAGAAAAACTGAAGCAAAATGAAAATAAGAAACTGCAGCCGGATGCCAGGACACGTACGGGCAACGTGGACGCCATCGTCAGTGCCATCATCGTCAACAGAGCTGCTGCAGTTGTTGTTGTCGTTGTTGTTGTTGTTGTTGTTGTTGTCGTCGTAAAAACAAACTGAAGGCAGCTCCAAAAACAGCCCAAGCAGCAGCAGCAGCAGCAGCAGCAGCAGGAGCAGCAGCAGTCCTAAGGAGCCAAAAGACTCGAAACAGAGCAGGAAGCAAGAGACCAAAGGCAAGGCAATTGCGCAACAGCTGAGAACTAAACTAGACGACGAGCTAAATGCTCTATAAGGGATAGTGTAGTGTAAAGCAGAAGATGATAAAGAAGAAGTAGGAAAAGTTGAAGAAGACGAAGAAGAAGTTGAAAAGGAAGAAGATGAAGAAACTGAACAGGAAGTAGAAGACAAAGTAGAAGAAAAAGTCAAAACAGAAGATGAAGAAGAAGTAGAAGGCGATTAATAAGAAAATGAAGAAGAAGAAGACGACAACGAAAAAGAAGAACTGGCAGAAGATGATGAAACTGAGGGAGAAGTTGAAGAGAGAGAGAGAGAGAGAGAGAGAGAGTAGAAGACGAATTAAGAGAAAAAGACGAAAGAGAAGATAATGAAGCAAAAGGAGAAGGAGAAGAAACTGAAAGAAAAGACCTAGAAGACAATGAAACTGAGGAAGTTGAAGAAGACAATGTGAATCAGGAGAAAAGACAAGAAAGAAGAAGAAGAGAAGATAACTAAGAAAAAAGATTAGAAGAAGAAGAAGGATGAAGAAGATCTTGTAGAATAAGATTGAGAAGAAGACGAAGGTGACGCGCAAGAAATAGAAGAAGAAATAGATGAAGAAGAAGCATATGCAGATGAAGAACAACGAGGAGTATAAGAAAAGAGGTCGGATGAGGTGATGGAGATGAAGAAGTAGAAGCAAACTCTGAAAAGTAAATGAAGAAGAAGAGGTTGTTAAAGATGTGGTTCAGAAAGAAAACGAAGAAGTCGAAGAACAAAAATTAGATTATGAAGATCAAGGGGAAGAAGAATATATCAAGGAAAACAAGCAATAATTAGAAAACGAAGACAAAGTAGAAGCGGGAGAAAACGAAGAAGATGAAGATCAAGCAACAGATGATAAAGGAGAAATTGGTTGCTTTACGACAGCTTTAATTTACTTTAAGCTCGATTAAAAATACTTTAACATATTTCTAATTACACCTTGGCGTGTTCCATTTCCAGATGTTCCACATGCAATTTAAAGCTTGCTTTAAAGTACTACATGTAAATATGTTTACAATGATTTGTATATGTATGTGAAGAATTGGTTATGGTCACATCATATGATGTCAATACTTAACTATATTTAACTAGTATCTATCAGTCTTTCAGTCTGTCAACCTATGTATCCTTCTCTATATAAATAATCCATCTATTTATCTATCAATCTATCTATCTTTCTATCCATATATACTGCATCTATATACAGATATACTACTATATACATAAACATATATACATATACATAAATATAGTATATATATAATATACTATATTCTCTATACTAAACCATATTCTATACTCTATACTATATTCTACACTCTATATATCAGATCTAGTTCCTACTCTCAACTGATCCTTTGACTGTTCCCCAGCTCTGCTCGTTTCCCCACTTGATTGAGCATTCTCTCGTGGGCAGCTGCTGCGCTTTGAGCCTTGTTAAAGACATTGCGAATATGCCGCAAACTCAGCAGCAAAAAAGCAGGCAGCATGCAGCATGGGGCATGGGGCGTGGGGCATGGGGCGTGGGGCATGCAGCATGCAGCAGGCAGAAATTCCATTAATTTTTGTCCTTCTTAACGCTGGGCTTGCGATTGGGCGCCATCGAGGGGGCGAGGGGGCAGGTGTGTGGGCGTGATGGGGGTGGGTGGCCAGACAGGCATAGGACTGCGTGCCACAGTGTGGCAGCTTTGGCTTAGCAGCGTCACGTGCTGGGCGCAAACTTAACGCATTTCCGTGCCACGGCCTCGACGCACACAGATGCCAGACGCCGTGGGCGGGTGGGCGTGCCAGGCAGTAAAGAACTGCGACTGAAACTATACGGAGCTGCGTGCACAAGGACCTTATTGATGCAGCAGGCGACGGTGACGTCGGCAGCGACAGCGACGGTGACGGCGACGGCGACGTCGACTACTTTGGCAAGGCTGCAAAAATTTATTGAAGCGTTAAGTTGCTGCCTTCGGAGAGTTGCTTCAATCTTTTCTATTTTGGATGTTAGATATATATATATACACATATATATATATATATTGTATATATAGAAAATATATATGGTATATATAGAAATCTTTTATACTCATATATATATTTGGTATTTTTTCAAAATATATTTATATAGATTTTAATGCTTTAGTCACAGGTAAAATTCTAGCAGAGGTAAGAAATGTGCGTGTGTCTGTGTGAGTGTGTGTCTGTGTGTGTCTGTGTGTGTGTGTGTGTGAAGAGCTTTTCAGTGTATGCAGCGATAGTTGATGCCGCTGCGGCTGCTGTTTGGTCAATGTCCAGGCACATACACGGAAAGTGCATTACGGGCATGTTCTCCACATTTAATGCCATTATTTAATTAGTTGTTGTTGTTGTTGTTGTTGTAAGTGCGATGTGCGACAATTTTGATTAAGCCAAAGGTCACAGCGAGACAGTGAGAGAGAAAGAGAAAGAGAGAGAGAGAGAGAGAGAGAGAGAGAAAGAGAGAGACAGTGACTGCAACTGCAAGTTGAAACCTTTTTCAATTGCATTTGGAGCAGGTGAATGCAAATAAGTTGCACCAATCGGGTATAACCGACTAGCACATACACTACACTAATTGGCTGTGCTATTGCAAGCATTTGAGAGTAGATTGTATACATATATTTAAACAAATTAAAGCTAAAATCTATAAGAAATGCACAAATAAATAAAAATAACTAATATCGGACTTCTTACTCTCATTATCTGTCCCTTTCGTTTCTCGCTTTCTCGCTTTCTCTCTCTCCCTCTCTCTCTCTCGTTTTTTCTCAGTTTTAATTATTCAATTCCTTTTCTGCCTCGTGCTCTCTCTTCACTCTGTTTCTTACTGTTGTCTTCCAATCTTTTCAACTGAGTTCACCCTTGCTCTCTCTCTCTCTCTATCTCTCTCACTCTTTGTTTGTGTTTCTCTCTCATTCTCTCTAAATATTTCTCTCTTTTTCTATCTCTCTATCTCTATCTCTCTCTCTATCTCTTTCTATTTTATCTTTCTATTTACCTTTATCTTACTATCTTCCTGTATCACGTCTTCTCTCTCTCTCTGCCTCTCTCTCGCTTTAATTTTCTCACTTTCTTACTCTATCTTCCTATTTCGATCCACCTCTTTCTGTCTCTTCATTTACTAAATCTTTTTGTTTCTATTTGTCTTACTTCATCTCTCTGTAGAATATCCTTCCATTCTCTCTCATCCTTTCTTTTTCATTATCTTTTTCTCTCTCACTTTCTCTCTCACTATCTCTCTCACTTTCTCTCTCACTTTCTCTCTCACTTTCTCTCTCTCTCTCTCTCGCTCCCTTTCTCTCTCCCTTTCTCTCTATCTTCCTCTCTTTCTTTCTTTCTCCCTCTCTCTCTTTCTCTCTTTCTCTCTTTTTCTCTTTTTCTCACATTTCAGCCTCCCTTACTAATTCGAAGGATCCCATTTTCCTTCCGTTTAAGGACAAGCGTGCAATATGCAATAATTGCATAATTCCCGTTAATTTTCGAACTGATAAATAATCGAGAATTCGTGTCGCTTCACTTATGCAACTGAGGCCAAAGCAGAGCCTCAAGTGTGCCCCTTACTTGACTTGGCTTATAATACTGCTCCCCTCCTGCTCCCTCTCCTGCTCCCCTCCTGCTCCTTCACTCCCCATCCTTGGCCGTGGCTCGTGCGTGGTGCAATTTCGTGCAATGACACGCCACACAAACATTGTTTCGATTGTTGTTGTTTGTTGTTTCAGTTGTTGTTGTTGTCTATTAAGTCAAATTAATTGTCCATTTATTTGTTTGCCATTTTAGCGATGCAGGCGAACGCTAGAAGCAGCCATCAAATATAATTCGACAGGCAACATGAAAAGACGGCGCATGGCAGTTTGGGAGAGGGGTAGGGGGAGGGGTAGGGGCAGGGGTAGGGGCAGGGGGTGGCTTGATCGGAGCTATGCATAACTGAGAAAAAGGCAAAAAACCACTTGAATGTAAATACAATTTGTTGGCTCTATTAAAAATGAATTAAGCTTCATTTAAATGGCAGCAGGCAAAAGTTTGTGTTGTTGTTCAGTTGTTGTTGTTGTTGTTCAGTTGTTGTTCAGTTGTTGTTGCTGCTGCTTGAGTGATGTGCGCCATTTTGTTTTTGGGGCCTGGCGCTCGTGCTGCATTATCGATGAGCAACAAAATTGATTCCAAGTGCAGTTACGTGCATGCAATGCATGAAAGCAAAAAGAAACAAAACACAAAACACAAAAACAAAAAACAAAAGAAACAAACAACAAAATGCATAAACATTATAAATGAGACAAGCAAAGCCTTTCAGAGAGTTGTTAAGTTAACTGTAACTGTATGTGTGCGTGTGTGTGTGTGAGTGCCTTGGCAACATTTGCTGAGAGCGCAACATGCAAGCGACTGCAGCAGCAGCAGCAGCAGCGGCAGAGGCAGCAACAGCGACAGCAGCAGCTTAAGAGCGCACGAAGAGCGCGCCAAAGCCAAATTGCAGGCAAAACTTTTCACTCAAACACTGCGTCGCAGTCGCAGCGACGCCAGCTGCGCGAGAGCGAGCGCGCATGCATGTGTGTGCGTGTGGAGTTGCCTACGTGTGTGTGTGTGTGTGAGAGTGCAATCGAGCCGAGTCGCTTCGCATCACTCTTGAGTGCAAATGCTGACCAACGCAGTCGACATCGTTGCAGCAGCGAAGAGCGCAGGCAGAGCGAGAGCCGAAGAGAGAGAGAGAGTGTGTAAATGCGAGTGTGTGTGTGTGGATAGAGCGAGTGCACTCGGCTAGAGTTTGGGCTCGGGAGGCTCGCCCTAGCCGGCGCACGTGGCGACCACGACCACACGACTCGAACGGCCGACTCCACACGAGGGCTCTCGGAGGCGCCATGTAACCCTCTACGCACAGCAGCGCTGGCCGCAGTCCGCTGCCCGCTGCCTGCTGCCCGCTACCTGCTGCCCATTGCCTGCTGCCCGCTGCCAGGGCCTGTGTGTGGCCCGCCTGGCCACGCCTACGCTACGACACCCACGCAAAGAGGCGCTAGTTAGGATTGGTTCGCCGCCGTCGCACTGGACAGCGGCTGCTGCTGCTGCTGGGAGTTGGGGCAGGCTTGTGTCATGCAGTTTTTGTAGTTTGCGCTGCCGACGCTGCGGCTGCGGCTAGCGTCGCTGCCTGCAGTCGCCGCTTGGGCAGTTTTCTGTGTGTCCAGCGCGTAAAAAGCCGCTGTCGCTGCCGCTGCCACAGCCGACGTACAACGGTTTTGCTCTCTGTTGTATTTTTTTGTGTGCATTTTGTTTTGCTTTTCTGCTGTTTGTTTTGCGTAGTTTTTTATTTTCGTAAAAATTTTTGGGGATTATTGATGCCGGGCGGGCGGATCGGGGGACGGCAGCCGGGCAGGTTGGCTGCGGGTGGGGCTTAGGCAGCCAGCAATTGGGCAGTTTTTGTTTTGCCCCAGCTGTGCGTGTGTGTGGAGCAAATGAGAGATGGCAAAGCTGTAAAACGCAAGGATATTGATGAAGCGCACTCGAGCGCATGGAGAACCTACCCCGTGCGTAGGGGATTGAGGCCGAATGCGCCTGCTCGTCAGTTTCAGTAAACAAAGACGCCCACATGGGGAGTCCCACACTCCCCCACACTCCTCCTCTCCCCCTCCCCCTGCTCATAACTGCATAAATGCGGTTGTAAACTTGTTAATGCGCTCGACTCGCTGGCGACGCCGCTGCCAACGTCGACGGCGACGGCGACGTCGACTGTGCGAAAGTTTTTGGTGTTGTTTACGCGGCAGACAGAAACTAATCACGGCCAACGCATTGAGTTAATAAAGAGGCGCGCGGCGGGGGCCGGCGCAGCACACGCGGCGTATGCGGAATATGTGAGCGCAGCTACGCCGGAATCTGATTAATTTGTGGCTTAGCAAATGCCGGAGAAAAGTTCTATATATATTGTAAATTAATAAAAAGATTGAAAAAAAAATCAAATTTTTAAAAATATAAAAATTGATTCTGAACTTTGTTTTAATAATATATAATTATAATGTAATAACTCTACGTATATATATGTATACATATTTGTATATGTGTATGTATGTATGTAAGTATATTATAGTCACAGTCGTTAATCACTGCATGCAGATACTTTTGCATCTGAAAGATACATTTCTAACAGGGAACTGCCATTTAGAGCTACAAATATGCTCAGCTCTCTCTCTCTCGCTTGTGTATCTAACAGATGCTTTTTGGCTTGGTAGCAATAGTTGTGTATCTTTATATCTATCTATCTTTGTATCTCTGTATCTCATACCTATAAGTATGACTCACAAATGCTGCTATGTGTACCTGCATGCATAGCTAATCGTTAGACTACGATTTGTTTGATGAGTATTCCGACCCTTAGATACTTTTGTATCTGACAGATACATTCATATTCGAGAGCTGCCTTTGTTAGGCTCAATATACCTAACTCCGTTACAGACATATTTCATGTAAAGGAGTGGGTTTTGCATGTAAAAGATACTTTTTGGCATTTTGCAGATACTTTTGTATCTCACACTGAAATGCTACACAATTATATCTCACATTTGTTAGCTTTTGTGGTAGCTACTGTGGTTATTCGATTGTATCTAAAGATTGATTAAGCTCATGTGCATTCTAGCCCTTACATCAGATACTTTTGTATCTCAAAGATACTTTTGTATTTAAGAGCTGTCTTAAGTGTCTCAGCAATATATTTGAGAATATTTGGTTCATATATTATCATTTGTATTATAATATATCTCGAATATATTTAATAGAACAATAATATCATACATATATTCTTCGAGTTTCATTTGAAAGAGTATTAAATATTCGTTGACTTCATTCATTATATTTGGGAATTTGGAAAAGTTATAAAACTTATATCATATACATATAAAATGTATTTAACTGATGCATTTATCATTCATATATTCATCGAGTTTCCTTGGATAGAGTATTAAATATTCGTTAACACCCGCTCGCTTCATTATTTATGTTTTTGTTGCTGTGCGAAATGGCAGCGTTTGGTGCGCAAACACTTTCTAAAGAATTTTTGGCTAGCAATTTATCAGCTACTACTTCGGCCAACCCCTCCCCCCTCGCTGGGGCTCCTTGCTCCAAAGTTGTTAGTTACAAAAGGCTAATGCCGTTCGAGCACAACTGTACTTTTCACTTGTGACGCGTCCGGACATGGCAATCGTCTAAATAAACACAGAATGCAATAAATTTAGCCATCGATTATGGGCTCCAAAACGGGCGCGCAGGCAAACAGACAAGAGACAAGGGTTGCCCAGGAGAGTGTGGGAGGGAGGGGGGGTTAGGTGGTGTAGCGGGGGTTTAGCTAAAAACTAGAAACTGGTAAATGGTTACAGACGGGCATATAGAGCGAGCGAGGACTACGACATTTGCATGTGGCTACGCTCCAGTTCGATTGGAGTTTTTGGGCGCAACTAAAGGGGGCGGATGGTGGGGGTGGGGGTGGTGCTGTTGCTGCTGCCTAGGTGAGTGTATATAACCAATGGATACGCATTGATATAGCATCGATAACCTGCAGACGACGACTGACCTCTTGGGAGTGATAGAGATAGCAGCTGTAAGAGAGAGAGAGAGAGAGAGAGAGAGTGTGTGTGTGTGTGTGTGTGTGGGAGAGAGCAGGCAAACACATACGAACCAAATATCCAAATGCCGAGAGTTGTAAACGAAACTGACTGCAAACGCTCGGTCTCGCCCCGTTGACCCCCCTCGCACGGACGCCCCTGCGCCTTTTGTTAATTAAGTTTCGTTTGTTTTGCGAGCTGTTGCTGTTGCTGGGTTTTGAACTCTGCGCCGGACACGGACACAAATGGAGTTGCACAAAGTCCGCTCAACCCGGCCAGGTGAAGAGCACAGGTGTGCGGCGAGCGGTCTCTAAATCGGATGCGGGTGTCACTCAGGGCAGCTGTCAATATGTGCGATAGACAAAAAGAATGGAGAAGAAGAAGGGAAGAAGAAAGAGAAGAAGAAGTAGCATCAGCAGCAGCTAGAGCAATGGGATCATCTGGAAGCTGCTGATCTTCAGACTCTCAGACCGACGCCCGCGGGCCAAGACTTTGATTTGCTGCAGCGACGGCGACGGCGACGGCGACTGCGTGCAGCTGGACGCCGACTTTAACTTACTTTTAATTAATAACTTGTCAGTGTGCAAATGACATGAGAGAAGCTACCAAGTTAACGCCCCTGGGCTAGCAATTTCGCGTTGCAGCAGCAGCAACAGCAGCAGCAGCCGCACAACAAGTTCTCGCAGTCAACCGCAGCGTTCACAAAAAACTTTTGCTCGGTATGCTGCAGCTCGGCTCCGCTCCGCTCAGCTCTGCTCTGCTCGGAGCTCTGCTCTGCTCCGCGTGCTTCGCCCATTTGATTGGCGTCTAATAATGCCCCCATGCACAGATTACGGCTGGAGAGCCAACAAACAAAGGGAGAACAAATCGTTTGCCAAATTCCAAAAATAGAAAACTCGCAGCAAAGCCAAAGTCAACTTTTGGATAGATTTTTGTATCGCTCTCAAACAGTTAATTGCTTTACTTAAAGGTAAGTTTGAGGTGAGTGAAGATGGGATAAGGTAAGGTAAAGGTAAAGCTAAAGCGTGTGGTATCTAAGAGATTTCCCAGTTAGCGAATAGATTTGAATTTACTTATCAAAACAAACCCTGTTCTCGTTTTGATTACAATTTTTAATCAGTTCAACAAGTTCAAATAGTTCGAACCAATTGCTACGGAACTGCTGGACTTCTTCAAATTTCTTGATAGAGCCTTACTTATATAGACAACAAAGGTTTACTTAGCTTTAGAGCAATATTTAAATTGACTTAGCTAAAAAATCAAAAGTTCAAACCTTTTTTTTTACACTCGTTTCAATTTTAAGTTCGAGTCATACGACATAAGTTGAGCTGTTACCTCCCTCTCTCTCCCTCACTCTCCTTCACTCGCCCTCTCTCCCTCTGAACCTTTTCCATATTTTCTCTTTCTATGAATCTATTTCTTTTTCTCACTCTCTTACTCTCTCTCTCTCCCTCTCTCCCTCTTTTCCTCGCTTTCACTCCCCCTCTACCTCTACCTCTACCTCTACCTCTACCTCTACCTCTACCTCTACCTCTACCTCTACCTCTACCTCTACCTCTACCTCTACCTCTACCTCTACCTCTACCTCTGTCTCTCCCTCCTTCTCTCTCGCTATCTCTCTCTCTCTCTCCCTTTCTCTTTCTTTACCTCTCTTTTTCTCCCTGCTTCTCTCTTTTCTTAAAGTTTCGCGGCGTCTGCTTTATAGACGCTGTCACAGCTGAGGGATAAGGTCAAGTAAGTAGTTGAAATGAAGTCAAATAAATATAACTTATGGGCAGAGCGAGTCCTTGTTGTGCGCGTTGTCCCACTGCAATGCCATTATGACCCCATGCTCAACATTTTGACCTAATTTTGCAAACGCTCGCTTTCCCTCTTTCTCTCCCTCTCTCTCACCCTATCTATTGTCGTCCCGTTGCTGTGTTTGTTTGCGTAAAATGGGTTAAAAGTTCTGTGCCATTTGGTTCGGCAGTCGCTGCTTTGGGTTAGCGCTAAGTTGGTAGCTGAGCAAACTTAAAACGCTTTTCCCACTGCATTGACACGCCCCCGTCCGCCTCTCGCTCACTGCGACGCGTTTGGCGCCCACGCGAAAATGTCACACAATGACACAGCGTTAAAATGGCGTCCGCAGCTTATAAAAAAATAAGTAAAAATAAAAAATAAAATAAAAAAAAAAAAAATGAAAAAAAAATGAGTTGTCAGTCCTTGAAGGATGCGAAGGGTCAGAGCTGGCTGCCGTCGTGACAAATGCACCAGGGCCAATGTGCAATGTAATAGAAAAAGTTAAATTAGATAACGCACTGACATGGGAACGGGGGATCTCCGCATGACACAGAACAACAGGGCGAACGGAGAGGGGGAGAAGGGGAGCGGAACAGAAGGACAATGGGAACAGCAATCCCGGGCAGGTGTTTAGCTGTGAAGCAAAGGGAAACTAATTAGATCATTAAGCGAAGGGCTGAGCTCTTAGCTCCATATAAAGTTGACTTGCATTGATAGCATTCATACTCATACTTGACTGAATGTTAAATCATATGATCATATATATCTATCTATATTCATTTATCTTCATATTAATACTGAATTTTGAATCAGTCGATCCATTTGTAGATAGACACTAATACGAATGCTTAAGGTATTATGCATGGCTATACTAATACTTCGACTGAGACTTATACTCGTATTTATACTCTTACCATCTTATTCATATATTCAAACATATATCTTTAGTGGCAGTGGCAGTATAAGTATGAATATAAGAGTGAGCGTATATGATTATACTCACTCTTATATTTATATTCATACTACCACATCCATTTTTAACACTTATTCTTATACTAAATGTTATTATACTCACTCTTATACTCTTATATTCACACCCATACTCACACTTATACTAACACTTATACTCATACTTATTCTACCACACGCATTTATTTTACCAAAACACATACTCACACCTATACGGACTCTTATACTCACTCTTATACTCACTCTTATACACACTCTTATACTCACTCTTATACTTACAGTCGTACTCACTGAGACTTATACTTATACTCCCACTAATACTTATATTTATACTTCCCCTTCCATCCACACTTCTAGTCCCTCTTATACCCACTCTTATACTTCCACATCCACTTAATTAGCTGCTCTTCGCCGGATTAATCGAATGATTAAGTGTCATTTGAGGCTAATGTGTTTCTGCCTTTTCCCATATGCAATTTGCTCAACAAGCTGTAACTCGGACGCATTTACGCTTTTGGCCTCAGCCACAGCACGAAGGAACAACAACCTAAACAACAACAGCAACTGCAACAGTTGCAGCAACAACAGCAACAGTTGCAGCAACTGCAACAACATCTCTCATCATCATAATTAAATTGCAATTTTTCTCACTTAGAAACTGGTCTGCGCTGGCTGCGTGGCTGCGTGGCTTTGGGTAAACTTTGCTTAACGCAATGTTTTGGTTATTACATTAATTTCAACTCGGCTCAGACATGGACACATTAGACACTGTCTTGGCCCCGGGCGCAGCCAGCCAAGCGTGGGCGGGCGCAGAGGGCGGACGACGACTCCGGCTATTGTAGGACACCACACACAATTAATAACTCAATCCAAGCGGAAATCTTAAAGTCAGTCTCTCTCTCCCTCTCTGCCTCCCTCTCTCTCTCTCTCAATTAACCGAGTGTGTGTGAGTGTGTTTTGATGAAGTGCGTGTGCTGCCAGGGCTGCAATTAAGGCAACAGCAACAACCACATGGAACTGCATTCGAAATGCAATTGCAACAGGCGGAAGCTTCAGCCTCAGCTTCAGCTTCGGCTTCAGCTCCGGCTTCAGATTCTCAGTTGTGGCTCGTTGCTGCTGGCCGGGCTTTGACGCACTGCCAACCTGTAATTAAGTTAATGAATAGTCAACCAGCTCAGACGCACCGCAACAATTGCGCCCGGCAGGACGGGCGGATGGGCGGACGGGCGGACGGGGGGTGGGCTTTGGTAAATGCATCTGTAACTGTAATTAGCGCCGAGTGCGTCTAACGGCCGCTCGCATTGTCAGCCGGGCCTCTGGGCCGTGGGCGTTCTGCAGCGTTTGCAGTGGGCGTGTTTGATTGTTCAATCATAAACGCTGTACGGCCATTTACAGACACACTCTGAGGAACTGTGTTTGCTTAGCCAATTAGCTCGATCGCCTCCGCTCCGGGGCGACCAGCCAAGACGACAACGGCAGGCGTGTGGGCAGGCGTGTGGGCAGGCAGGGGGGGGGGGGGTTGGATCCAGTGATAAATGTCAAGGAATACTTGAGGATCGGGAGAATGCCAAATATGCTGAAGAAAAGGGAGAGAGAGAGAGAGAGAGATAGAGAGAGACAATGAGAGAGAGATACATAGTAGATTCTGTCTTTCCTACTGATTCTGAAAGGAATTCCTTGGTATTTCCAATCGAAAATCACTTCAAATCCATATATCGATCTGCTACAAACATAGTTTCCGCTTAGTGTTACGAAACTGGAGCTAAAGAGCTTTAATTTCACATTTGATTGACGAACAAGTTTCTACATACTCAAGTCATTTATTTACTCAAAGCATATTCAGCATCAGCTTGACTCTCTAAATCCATCAGCTGTGCTCACACAGAGTTCAGTTCAAGTAAAGTAGTTATGTGAACACTCTATTAGGCTCGGATGTCAGCCCAATCAATGGCATTATCTAATGCAGAGCCTTTGCCAAAGACTTCTGCACTGCATGCGACGTGCGTCACTTTCACGGCTTTCTTCGGCTGGCCTTCCGGTGCTTAAAGACTTCCGGAACTGGCAGCTGTCTGTGGATACTTGGTCGACTGATTGAGTTGCCACAGCCGTAGCCCAAATTGCGCTTTATGTATATCGGTGAGAGAGGGGAGAGAGGTAGAAAGAGGGGAAAGTATGCCGAGACCAGTTCATTTTAATAACTCGGAAGATGATGGCATTTCAATACACATACTACGCGTGTGTAGACCCATTTGACCATTTAACGTGCTGCTTGCATGTGAAACGATAACCGAGAAACTCGGTTGCACCTGCGTGGACTTGCAAGTTGCAACTGGAACTGAGACTGGGTCTGAGTCTGAGACTGGGACTGGGACTGGGACTGGGACTGGGACATCGGCGTCTCAGCGCCTCTCATTTAATTGCTGTTAGAACTTGGCCAAGCAATAACGGGGCAACGGCTCGCGATGATGAATTGCTTTTTGCTCACTTTAATTGGACGAATGTGTAATTAAGTTGTGGCCGATGGATGTGGCAGCAACAACAACAACAACAGCAACAGCAACAACAACAGCAACAACATTTGCTGGCCAGTTTGGGGCACATAAATTGACTCTGCTGGGGTCGCCTGCTGGCCGAGGCGCAGGATACTCGCGCAATTTCCCTGAAATCTTCAAATCAAACAAGACGCATGCGTTGCGCATGCGCAATGAAACGCGTCGCTGTGTGGCAAGCAGCAGCCACGCAACAGCTCCCAGTCGAGACGATCCTTGGCTGTTGTTGCTCATCGGACTCTGACTGAGGCTGAGACAGAGACAGAGACAGAGCCTCTGACTGAGACAGAGACTGAGACAGACTCAGACTGCGACTGCGACTCCGAATCGGATGCTGGTCGTGTTCATTAACGCTTGGCCATTAAACTTGATGCAGCGACTTGATGGTTCGTCGACTGGCTGCACATGCCCCAAACACACCAACCTCCCCCTGTCACTGCCCCGCCTCCAGCTGCCCCTGCTGCCCCTGCTGACTTCTCGCTTCTTGGCTGTCTTAGGAAAGCGTTTAATCGCATTTACATAGATTAGGCAGAATTTGTGTGAAATTGAAACTGCAAAAAAGCGTGCAAAGTGCGAAGATTACACCAAACACACACTGAGGCACACACACACACACACACACACACGCACACACACATAGTCAGCTCCTCGCTTATTAAGTTTGAGCTGGCATTTGCTTTGAGCCTTCGTCAAAGAAAACCTTAAGCTTTCCAATTAGACGCTCAGCTGTCTAAACAGCTGTAGATAAAGCGCTAACAGACACACGATATGTGATACTACAGATATTCCATTTATATACAAAATATTGTGACATTATAAAGCAGATAACTAGGGAGATATCAACAACTGTACTGGGTTCTCAACTAAATCCTAGCTCCCAGTGTTTTTCTCTTACCTCCATTCTCTATTCTATTCTTGTTCGTCAAGCTGAAATGAAACATGCTTTTAATAAATATATATATATTTTTCCATATACCTACATATACAAATATATACATATATACAATATAAGTGCAGCTCAGTGGAATGTAAGCCATTAGGGCTTATGCATAACTAAATGCTTGGCAAGCTGAAGCTGAAGGTCTGTTCAGTTGCCTATTCTAGCTTTTTTTCTAGCTTTTTACATTTTTGTTTTGCTATTTAGCTATGCAAATGCGTTTCCCATTTGCAGCGCAAAGTGCACGAGTCGATGAGTGAAACTAAGAAGAAAAGGAATAGAGAGAGAGAGAGAGAGAGAGAGAGAGAGAGAGACAGAGAAAGAGAGAGAGAGAGAGAGAGAGAGAGAGAAAGAGGGAAAGAGAGATAGTGATAGAGAGAGAGAGAGAGAGAGAGATAGAGTAAGGGACAAAAAGAGAGAGACAGAGAGAGAAAGAAGGAGTGAGAGAAAGAGAGAGAAAGAGAGAGAGAAAAGAGAGATAGAGAGAGATAGAGAGATAATGAAATATAAAGAAAGAGAGAGAGAGGGAGAGACTGACAAAAAACAGAAAGAGAGAGAAAAAAGAAAGAGAAAAATATATAAAAAAGAAAACAGAAAACAAATAGGCGGAAAATGAGGAAGAGAGAAATAGCTGTGGATAGGGTGAGGGACAGAGAGAAAGGCAAGCATGAGAAGAGAGAGAGGATAAAAGATATATTGAATGGGAGACGATGAGAAAGAGATAGAGCGAGTAAGAGAAAGTGAAAGAAAGTGGGGATGGAATATATATGAAGCAAAGGAAAAGTCAGTTAATATTATATTATGTTTATATTATAATATGACATTATTATGATAAAAATTGTATTCAAATAATAGGAATTAATTATAGAATTCTTAGAGAACACAAGCAGAGATTAAGAATTCTATATGATCGATCGATATGATATCTTTCAGTTAATATATATCATTAAAGATTATTAAGGATTATCTAGTACATATTGATCAGACATATAAATGCCTATCAAATGGTGTTAATTAAGCCAGTTGAATTCATCATGAATTCTAGGCATAATTATGGCCTAGCCAATAGTCCCGTCACACTTATCATTAACCAACAGTATTTATATAGTTAATATGCATCGGACAGCATTCCGCTTCCCAGAGTCCCCTCCCCGTGATTCCTTCACTCTTCCATGGCCGAAATGTTCGCTTCTCTCTCCTTCGCTCTCTTTCACTGCTCGTTTTTGTCACAGCCGAAATTTCTTCATCAATTAAGAACATCAACTCGTTGTCGCAGCCACCAACAAAGAAAACTGAAAACGGAAAACTGAGCAAAAAAAATAAGAAAAAGAAAATATAAGAAAAGAAAAGCATTCAAGACATGGAGAAAAACGAGCAAAATAAAAACCAAAGCAGGCACAAAATGAGGAAAATGAGGAAAATGTCGTTGCTGCCCCAGCTCCCCCAGCTCCCCCACCTCCCCCCACAGTCCCTGCCCCGCCCCATTCTGCCTGCTTGCTGGTGTGCCTGTCCATACTTGTTATTATCCTTCGTCGAGGACGCTGACACTTTTTCGTCATTACTGTTAAAAGCGTTAAGGAAAGGCGTCGAATGGGCCAGAAGAAAAACGAGCAGGACGAGCGCAAGGACGGCCAGGACGACGCCGAAATGAAAAGAGTTTTATCAGGCCAAATAAAAATGAAAAAAGAAAGGCAAGGCAAAGAGATAAAAATGCAAGGCAAAGAAAATACCAAAAAAAAAAGAAAAACGAATGAAAATTGTAAGAAAATGCAAGACGCTGGCATAAAATCTGTGCAAGGCGCCAATGGCTGGCCCAGGTCGATGGGGGGGCGGGACTAGGGGCGGGGCGGGGGCAATGTTGTTGGCCAGGGTGCCAAAAATTGAGGTTATCGCTGCGAGGACAACGCTGGCGGCAGCCAAAGGCGCAAGCAAAATAATAAGCAAGCAGCAGGACGAAAATGCGCTGTGGCTCGAGTGCTGCAAATGCCAGCGACGCGTGGGCGGCCCTTAGTCAGGCTCATCAGCCCGGCAGTCTGAATCCACGTCGTCATTGTCGTCGTCGTCGTCGGCGTCGTCGTCCTGCGTGCTGCACGCGTCGCTGCGCTCAAATGCCAAAATGTGCGCCGATTGCCTGCGTCCTTGTCGCCTGTCGCCTTTCGCCCCTCGCTCGTCCTGTGCATTTTTTCCATGCGCTTCCTTCCTGCACACACACACACACACACACACACACACACGCACGCAGTTGCAGACGCACACGCAGTGCGGCAGGCGCTTGCTTGTTTTTCCTTGCCGGCATTTTTCTCGTCCTGCCCAAAAAAAATAAAGTGCATGCAGCAGCAGCTGAAAAAAGGCGAAGTTTTTCACAAGTTCTTGGCAGAGATTGATGAATTTTGATGATGTTTACGCGCAAAAGATGCATTTTTTTCGCTCGCCTCAGCCAGCTCTCTCCTCTCCTCTCCCTCACTTCCCCTCTCTCACTCCTCTCTTGTTGTTGTTTCTTTGGTAAGCAGCGGCATCCTTGAAATAACCTTAATCCCAAGCACAAGGGGCCAAAATGAATGATGTCTATAAGACGACGACGACGACGACGACGCCAATGCTGGCGACGCTGCCTCTGTTGCCACGCCTCCTCCGCCCACACTTGCGCCCTCTAGCCGTTTTTGGCTAGTGCATTTCTTTGGCATTGCATTCGCACATTAACCCAATCCCAATCCCAATCCCAGTTCCAAACCCAATTCCTAGTCCTAGCTACGTTTCACATTTCAAGGATTCTCTCTCTAACTCTCTCTAACCTCTCTCTCCCTCTCTCTCCCTCCCTCTCCCTCTTTGTTGTGTTTTGTTTACCCCACTTTTCAGTGCGTTAGATTTTCATTTTCTTTGCAATTTCATTTGCTTGCCACACGCGACGCAAAGTGGCCATTCAGCTACCCCCTGTCCGCGCTGCTCCTCCTACCTACCCCTAACCCCTGCTGCTCCCCTATCATCATCCCCTTCGTGTGCGTTGTAATGCGTCTGTTGGTCGCCGGCATCTGCAGCGCAAGGACGCATATTAATATCCTTACTTAGCTGCATGAATTGTGCTTGGCACGTTTTTCCACTTTCCACTTTCCACTCTCCGTTCTCCACTCTCCGCTCTCCATTCTCCCAGCTAGAGCCAGGTGCTTGGGCAGCAGCCCGAGCCGAAAGCCTTAGTAAGTGCTTAGCGCAGCTTCTGAGAGTTTTCTACTTAAAGAACTAAACGATTTAACAACTGAAAAGGCTGCGCCCGTAAAAGCAACAGAGCAAACGATAAAGAGGCCGCAACGCCAGCCCAAAGACTTCCCCGACCTTAAAGCTGACCCACTGCATCACTCAGAGCTGTGAGCAGTGCGAGCTGTATTCGATTTTCCAATTGGAAATAATTTAGTGAAAAGGTGAAATATATTCCATATTCCAATATATGTATATTCCAAAGAATCTCTGGTTTTGACTGGGTTATACTAGAAATTTAAAAAAAAAAAATAAATAAAATAAAATATAAATCGATATATATATAAATAAAAAACCGATAAAAAAATATAAAATATATAAATTTAAATACTACGAATTAACGATGCTGTTCAGAAGATCTTTATTCTTCGTTTTCCTATAAACAGACTCCAACATACATTCAATCCATGAAACTAGTGCATCTATTGCTCAGTTGAACTCGCCACCAGGTGGCGCTGGCAGCAACTTCTGCTCCGTTCAAGCGATTGTCATGAACAGTAGTATGATGCTGCATTCTTGATGGGAAAGATGACTATGATATTTGTAATAATGAAAGTTATCAGATGGCGCTTCCATATATGAAGTTCAATAAACATCGAATTGAAACTAAACTTTGTAATGTCACAATTTATTCGAAATAAAAATATCAATAAATTGGCTTAAAACGAACGATTTGATTTTTTTTTTTTTTTTTTTTTTTTTTTTTGATAAACATTTTATGAAACTTGAAACCCGCTGTATGATAGATGGACAGAGATAATTTCTTTTAAAAAACGTATGTGTGATCAATGTTATAAAGATATGAGAGTAAACTGATTTGAGCTAAATGAATGAATGATTATGAAATGAGAAAGTGAATTATGGATGAGTACGTGGAAGTCTCAATGGAAGTGTGCGATTTGATAGGTGTTCGAGTTGTGCTCTAAAATTTCAGAAAATGAATTTTATTCTTTCATATACAGACTTAAAGTATATGAAAGAATAAAATTCATTTTCTGAAATTTTATTTTAATTGTTGTTTAAATGTAAATAAAAGTTCCCCGATTCGAATCGGAATTCGAATCCGAATCCGAATCCAACTCAGTTGGCACTCGCTTATTGCCCATGCCACATGTGGGCCCAGTCGCCAATGGCAATCGACCAGCGGCTGCTGTTGCTGCTGCTGCTGCTGCCACTCAAAGGAGTGCACAAAGTGCACAACAGGGCGGCAAATGAATGCCTCGAACCAGCGCACACACACACAAACACACACACACAGGGAGACAGTTGTTGCAACAGCAATACAAAGACGACGTTTATGCAACAATCATTCGCTGAAAATGGCAGCCCAGGCCAAAGATAACGAACAAAAGGGAATAAAACATTACAAAAAAGCGCAAAAAAGCAGAAAGAAAAAAAAAACAAAAAAGAAAATAGAAAATAAAAGAAAAGCAAGCGCAATGAAAATGAAAACCTACCAAGCTGCATGCCTCTCTGTGTATGTGTGTGTGTGAGTGTGTGTGTGTGTGTGTGAGTGTGCGTGTGTGTTGCACTTTGATGCTCTTATTGCGTTTCACATGCCAGCAACAACAACAACAACAACAACAAGCGCAAATCAAATGAAATGCCACAGACAAAAAAAAAGCAGAAATGGAAAAGAAAGCAGGAATGAAAGAATTGCCTTCGAGCCGCCCATGCAATTTGCAGTTATTGCGCACACACACACACACACACAGAAACATACACCCACACACACACACACACACACACACACACACACACACACACACACACACACACCCTTCCCCCTTCCCATTCGAGGCTTTCATTTCATCAGACGAAATGTAAAATTTTTGCCTTGTTTTATTTTTTCTTTTCTCTTCTCTTTCTTTTTTTCTACTTTGTTTCCTTTCTCTATTTTTGTTGTTTTTTTTTTTTGCGCCCTTTGCATGCTAACGACGTTTGGCCAGGATGAATGCCAGCGCAGCAGCACATCAAGTGGGGGGACTGAGGTGGGGCTGGCTACGTGGGTCAGGCATTGCCAAAAAATCCGGCACGGACGCAGTTGGTCAGCTGCCACTCCACTTCACGTCTGTCTGTGCTCCGTCCGTGCTCTGTCCCCTGTCTCTGTGTGTGGGTGCGCATCCTGGTGCGCACAGAAATATGCAACAAACTACACAACGTGCCCAAAGTGCAAAAGAAAATGTAAATGAAAGGAGTTCGCTGCAAAGTGAAAGCGCAAAAAAGAAAAACTAATTCGATTAATCATCTGGCAGAGGCACACGGGCTCCAGCCCGACTCCCCTCCCCCACTCTAAGCTATCGCCTCTGCTGTTGGTTGGCCAAGGCAGCAAGAGCACTTCAAACACTCACACACACTCACACACACACACACACACACACATGCAGCGCTGCAGTTGTTGTGCTGCGTTGCTGCCGCCGTTTGATGCCTCGGCCAGAGCTTTGCTGTTGTTGTTGTCTGACTGGCCAAAATACTCGAAAGGAAAAAAAAAATAGGATTTAAAGCTCTGTGAGCAGGCGGAGAGAGTAGACAACTGAATACGCTTTCTTTCCGACTTTAAATAAAATATTTAGTATTTTATTCTGATTTTATTTTACATATTTTTTTATTATTTGATTTATTTTCCATTTTTATTTACTTATTTATTTTCATGAAATTATCTTAATATCAATAAGGGAAAATAATTGAAGTAAAAAAATATATTTATAATTAAAAATAAAAAAATAAAAAAAAAGAAAATATATAAATTGTAGAATAATTTTAATTTATTCAATTTATATATTTATTGTAGAAAAATGTTAATTTCTACAATTTTGATATTTTTTGTTTTTATATATAAATTGTAAGAAAAAATATTAATTTCTACAATTTTTATATTTCTTTTTTTTTAAACAATTTATATATTTTCATTTTTTTAATTTTATTTAATTTTTTATTTGAATTTTTATATATTTTTTTATTTCAATTATTTTTCTTTATTAATATTTTTACACAATTTGTATATTTTCGTTTTATATATTATTTTTTTAATTTTTAAATTAAAATTTGTTTTTTTTTTTTTGTTCATTTATTTTCCTTCATTTATTTTCGTTTTATTTATTTATTTTTTTTTTTAATTTTTTTATTAAAATTATATGCTTTCAATAATATTTTTCTGTAGTTTATTATATTTTTGTTTTAATTATTATATAATTTTTTTTTAAAATTTATTTTTATTTGAATTATTTTCCTTCACTTATATTTTTCTAAAATTTATGTATATTCTGTTTTTTTTATTATTATTTAACTTGTTAAATATTTACTGTTAATTTCTATTATTTTCGTTCATAAGAAAATGTAGTTTATTATATTTTTGTTTTATTTATAACTATTTATTTTTGTATTTATTTATTTTATTTTTTACAATATGTTTTATTATTATTATTTATTATTTTTTTTTTTATATTTTTATTTATTTATTTTTTTTTATTTTTTTTTTTATTTTTTTTTTCTACAATTTGTGTACTTTTCTTTTCTTTTTTTTTAAGTATTATTTTTTTTTTCAATTATTTTTGTTTATTAAATTTTGTTGTGCAATTTATTAAACTTGTCAGTCATTAAATTCCTATTATATCGGGAATACCTCTAATAATTTGCTCATCTGCAGCAGCTGCAACGAGTCGCTTGGCCAAGTCACAATGCTCGCCCTCACATATGGGCTGCTACACTGCCAGCTGTCTCTGTGTGTGTGCGTGTGTGTGTGTGTGTGTGTGTGTTTGTCCGAATGGGAATTAGTGCTCTGCTGTGGGTGTTGGCGTGGGCGTAGGCGTTGCTCTATGCTGCAACGACTGCGTCCAGGTCCATGGCGCAGGCACCTGCCCCATGGCAGTCGAATCGACGAACGCATTCACAGGGCGGCAATTGTTGTTGTTGTTGTTGTTGTTGTTGTTGTTGTTCTGGCTGGCCAATCTGCAGGCACATATTGCAATAGGCCCGTCGCGCACAGTGCGTATGCGCAATGTGCATTTCAGCTGGAGTGAGGCAGAGTAAAAGAGAGAGAGAGAGGGATGGGGATGAGTAAAAGGAAGCCCACACACATGGGCGCAGGATTAGGCATTGATGGCCGACTGAGTGACTGAATGGATGCATGCGCTGGGGCAGGGTCAGGGGCGGGAGCAGGGGCAACGCCTTCGCTGCAGCAGCTGGGCGAGCCATGCAATTAGTCTAATTGCTAAGCATGCCCGAGGCCATTTGCCATTTGCCATTTGCATTTGCCAAAGCTCGAGCAGGACGAGGAGCTGGGCGGGGCACAGATCGAGCGGGGTAGGCTCATGCTCATGGCGCTAATCGTTCAAACGAAATCAGCAACAATTCATTTGCACAACAAGCGCCCGGGTCCAATTTGAAGACGACGACCAAGACGACGACGACGAGGAGCAAATCCAAATCCGAATCCGAATCCCAAATGGAGTCCGAGAGTCGCAAACGTTGTCGTCGCGCCTCGCAGATTATCTTAATTCACGTTGTGGGAGACTAATGAGTGCAAAAGCTGCCTTTGCCAGCGTGCTGCTGCCTTTCTCTCTGCATGCCAGAGAAACAGCCTCAACCACAGCCTCAGCCTCAGCCTCAGCAGTTCCAGTTGAGCTGGAGCAGACGTGCATCCATCCAGCTGGACAGTGGGTAGACGACGAACATGCGTGCGGGGACTTTAATTGAATTAGAGGCGAGCAGCAGCAGCAATGCATATAAAGAGTGTATATCGAGTGTACAGCTGTGAAAAATAAAATAACACCACTTGCAAATGCAAAGCTTAAGAAGTTCTCATCGATGCTCTGCGAAAAATAAAGGATTAGTGGTGCTATTATTTTCGGTCTTAGTTTTTTCGACTTGTTTGAGAATTTTGTGAAATATATACAAACATTGAATATTTTTTATGATAATTGTTATTTGTTGCAATAATTGATTGTTTTTTGCTTTTATATAAATAATAATCTGTAGATCAATACACTGGTGAATGTATCGAGCAGAACTTCTTAAACTTTGCATTTGCAAGTGGTGCTATTTTATTTTTCACAGTTGTACATATATATATATATATATATATATATATATATATATATATACATGTATATGTATATATGTGTTGTCGATCTGTGCGTTCCAAAAGCGCATTAATTGTCAGCCGAAGTGAGCGAATCCAACTCGACTGTTATCTCGCCGTGGCAACGCGTTGTGCGTCTGAGTCTCAGTTCGAGTCTCTGGCTCAGTAAAGGCTGTGATCTGGAGTCTGGGTTTGGGGCCTGGGGCCTGGGGCCGAGGCCTTGTGTCGCTTTTAATTAAGCATAAATTTCATCACATAAGATACGAGGCAGCTAAGTGAGGCACGCATCTCTCTGGCTGTCCTGCCTTGCAGCTTATTGATGTTGCAGCAACATGCACAGAGAGAGCCCCGGCTCAGTCCCAGGAAAACGTTGATAAAGCTGCTATTCACAGCTGTTGTTGTTGTTGTTGTTGTTGCTGTTGCTGCAAGACGCATTATGACAGGCCCTAATTGATTGAGCCATTTCATTGGTTGGCCACAGCCCAAAAACTTGAGCAGTCGCATCTGTCTCCCCACTCTCTCTCCCCACTCTTTCTCTCCCTCTGTCAGTTTTGTCGCCTGTTTGCCAAGCTGCAAATTGATTGTGGAACTTGCGCGCTCGGGCAGCGCCATCTGACGCCATCTAAGAAAAATGAATGGCCATTAGAAGTGCACTTCGGGCGGCAGCACAAACGGCCCGAGCCACTCGCCTGCCTGCTTGTCTGTGGCTTTCCAAGAAACAGCCAACAGGCAGCAGCCAACAACATATTGATAAACAGCAGCAGCAGCAGCAGCAGCAACAGCAGCATCTCGACTCCAAGCTAAGCTCCCATAGCCAGTGCCAGTCACTAACTGTTTACAACGATTATTCTATATAATGCACTTCAGACGAAGTTCGAACTGAGGTAGCTAAGACTTACACCTTTGTCAACTATTTTTATATATATATATGTATATAGACAGCGACTTCATCTGGAAGTGTTATTCGGAATGATTATGTTAGCAACTGCAAACAGTTTCTATATGGGTTTGGAAAGCCAATTGGAAATATAATATGAATTTTAACAAAGTGGATTTTGACTGCTTAAAGCTCTTTTACTGCCTAAAAACAGTTGAAGTATTACTAGAAAATCTCAAGGCTGACAATCTCAAGATTCAAAATATCTTAACAAGCAAATTTTGTAGCTGTTACAACTGAAAAATCTCAAAACTACTAAGGTATATGTATATAAATGTATATATGTAATAATTATTGTGTCTTTAAAATATTGTAATAAACAGAACATTAAGGAAATGAAAGAGAGTATTTTGAATATAATTATTTGAATTCGACTTCAGCTGTGACTTCTTAAACGTCTATCAATCATTCATTATTTCCTCTATCACTGCTTCTCTCAGACTCTACTGTTATTGTTGTCGTTGCCACCCTGTTAAGATTGTGTAAACAGCAAGCCACACCGCTCGACAGAACCTCTCACGCCACTTTACAAACATACCAACTCTATAAAAATATTTTAATCTTTATCAAATATAATCTTTCTCAAATAAATAAAAAACATAATTTTCCAAAATTTTCATATAATACTCAAAACTAAATTCAGTTCATGAACCAGTTGGATCTCTCTATGGAACAGGTCAAACTTTTAAATACCTTACGAGCATAAACTACATTAAAGTTTTCAGTTTCATACAGATTTACCCACCATATCAGTTAGATGAACAAAGCAGGCCTCAACACTACCAAACATATTATCTAAACTGAACTGAGTTCTTGTTCAATCAGTTCATTTTCACATGCTTAAAGTTTCCACACTCGATTCACACTTAAATTTTCTATAAATATAGATCGAACTTCAATTTCGTTCTCGATATATATACATATTTTTTTGGTTGTTGCCAATTTAAGACTCAAAAATTATATTTTTTATTGTTTTTTTTTTTTGGAGCTACTCGAGGCGGCTGCTGTTGCCCACCTGGTTGAGGCTGTGGTTGAGGATGTGGCGGCTGCTGTGAGTGGTTTCTGGTAGACGCGGTCAATGACATTGTTGTTACATATACTCAGCTCCAGCAGTTGCCCCTGCTGCTGCCCCGACTCCTGCTCCAGCTGGCAAACACTTTTTGGTGGGGCAGCAGGCTTTGTGTTATTGCTTTTGTTATTATGGCCAACACACACACACACACACACACACACACACGTGGCCACTTTCGGTGATAAGCGGAGCAGACGATGCTCCTGGCCCATGCTTTTTGACTGGCTGACAAACACCTGTCTAGCCCTGGCTCTGGCCCTGGCCCTGGTCCTAGATGCTGCCTCAGGCGCTAGAGCCGCGCTAGGAACAGAGGAACGGGCTCAGGACTCTCAGATTTTCTTTTTTCTTTTCTTTTTTTTCGTCATCGTTTGAAATTGTATCGCATTTTTTGCAAGGATATTGTTTCAAATAATTCAAACTGTAGCAAGGAGCAGCCCAGGCCCGGTCCCAGCCAGAGCCAGAGTCGCAGTTAATGCCCGCGCCAATATATTGCGGGCAGGTAAATGTTGGCCCAAGCGGCCCAGCGTCGCTGGCTGCTGGTCAGCGCCAAGCGCGGGAGACGTCTCCATCGGTTGCCATCAGCAGCAGCAGCAGCATCGTCAGTGTGTCCACTGAAGCGTGATGTCGTCTGACATTTAAGGATATTTGCAGAGGGTGGGCTAACCCACACACACACACACACACGCGCGCGGACAAAGAACAGCTTTAGCTGCTGCTGTCCACCTCTCTCACGTGTGTGTGTGTGTGTGTGGGTGTGTGTGGGGCAAAAAACGCGAATGCGGACTTTTGCTGGCATCGGCTTTGGCCACGACTTTTTGGATGTGGCACCAGCTCCAACTCTGGGCCCAACTTCAGCTCCAACTCCGGCTCTTCATATATTTACCGTATTTGCTTTTACTTTATGTGTGGCTCCTCCTGTTTCTCTCCCCCACTCTCCCACTCTCTGTCTCTGTCTCTCTGTGTCTCTTGCTCTCTCTTTCGCCCACTCTCCGCAATCTCTCCTAATTCAAATTTGGCCAACGCTAAAAAAAACGTCTCTTTGTTCCCGGGGATGGCTCCATAAAAATATGCTAGCCATGTGCCTAGCCTGCCAAATAATAATACCCTAACCGAAGGGCCTTAGCCTGTGAATTGAGAATATATAAGATATATTTATATAAAATAAAAATACAAAAACTAAAACAAAATTAGTTGAAGAGTATTATATTGAAATTATTATTGATTAAAGAGTAAAAATTAAATATATATTATTATATCTCTACCTCAATATCTACACTGGGTCTTGATGTAAACCCTATCTAATGTCCACTTAAACTTCATCCATGATACATGATATCTATTATTGTAGATTCCGCCCATAACTCTTTCTTCGCTTATTATTTATATATATTTAATATTTAATTTTTCTTTTTTACATATTTTATATAATTCGTGCAATCATAAATTAATATTTAATAAAAAAAAAATTATCTTAGGGTATTCGGGAACTCTTCTTAAGCACCTGCTACTATTCTCATGTTGCTTTTCTGTAGCGCAGACATCGCCCCAGCTCCAGCTCCAACTCCCGCTTAACTCTGGCGCTATGGATGTATCGACAATATTTTGTACCTTTATCAAAATTAAATTCCAGCCCGGAACGTGCCTATGTTTTCATAAAAAATTGCACAATTTTGCAATTCATTCTCGTTCACTTTTTTTCGCTCAATTGGTTTTTGGCTGTTTTTTGCTGTTTTTGTTTTGCCTGCGTCTGGTTCGAGTCTTTGGCTTGGATTTCGATGGTTCTTAAAGTCTTCAAAAGCGAATTTCGAACTAATTGAAATTGTGTGCGGCTGGCGATTGGGATGAACTCCTGAGCCTATCAGCGAGGCCAGCGCCTGTGCTGATCCCCGCTGCATGTTTGGGGTGGTTGCGCGCCGAGTGCAGTGCCAACCCTTGCTGCAGTTGGGAACAAAGCCCACTCCCAGCCCACTCCCAGCCCGTTCCCATGTCCTGGCTTGATGAATGTGCCCCTTGTCGCCATTGCTCGTCGCCTTTTGCGCTGGGTGGCCAGTCGGCAGTCCACATTCGCACTCGCACTCGCATTCGCATTCGCATTCACATTCATGTTCAGAGCGTCGGCTGGCTCATCGATGGACGCAACCAATCGCAGGGCGAATGCAGCGTGCAAAAAAACGCAGCAGCAGCAGCAGCAGCAGCAGGAGCAGGAGCAGGAATAGCCAAAGCAACAACCAGGCCAGGGACACGCTGACCAGCCACAATCGCAGCCAACGGCAGCTGGCATGGGGGGCAGGCGGACGATTGGACAACGGACGACGGACGACGGAGGCGAGGCGGGCGTTGCGCTGCGATTTGCATGCGTCGCATCCGCATGTACATATACATATGTGCCATGAGCAGCGGCAGCGGAGGGAGACAGGAGGGGAGCTGGGGCTGGGAGAAGGGCTGTATTGGATGCCTTTTGCTTATGTGCCGCATGCACGTTAATTACTGCAGTGTGTGTGTGTGTGTGTATGTGTGTGTGTGTGTGTGTGTGTGAGCTGTTCATCAATTTGCCATAGATTGCAAAGTGAAGTCTCAATCAGCAGCAGCAGCAGCAGCAGTGGAGGAAAAAAACACAGTGAAGAAAAATGAAAATCACGCGCGAGCGAGAGAGGGATATGCAGTGTGCGAGCGGGACGGAGCACGCTTCACATGTGCCAATGTCGCGGGCATTTACTTTTTTCAGTTTTTACGTTTTTCTATTTTTCTATTTTCCTTTTTTTTTTTTTTTTTTTTTTGTCTACAGCCAGCGAACTATGCAGAGAAATTGCCCAACTCCTGCTGGCCAGCTCCTCCTGGCCAGCTCCCACTACTGCCCAGGTCTTCATAATAATTGAATTGGAAAAAGTGAAGCATAGCTCGAGCAGTGTTGGGGGCTGGAGCCACTGCGGAGGTGGGGTGGGGGTGTTGCGTTCGGTTTAACGCTGCGCGACCACAGCAAAATTCTAATTAAACAGGATTTGAATGTTGAGCACCATCCGCAGCTACATCGATGGACAGCCACAAGCCAGGAGCCAGGAGTCTGGAGCCCCCAGCTTATTGCTGCTGTTGTTGTTTCTAATTAGAGGGCGCTCATGAGGGCAGCGTCTGCGCTTTATGATCACCATTGCAATCATAGTTATTGGCGGAAATGAGCGGAGCTCATTAAAGAGCCGTTAAGAGTTCCCTTAAAAACTAGCCGAAATTGTCTAGGACTAGGACTTCTTTCTCTGCTGTTCTTCGGCATACAAAACAATATAAAAATGCAGCTGGATCTGCGTTCTATATGTATATTCTATACACTGAAGATGATGATCTAGTATAAGCTCAAAAAAAGATGTAGTTTGATCTGATTATATATTTTCTTTTTATATGTATATAACAACTAATGACATTATTACAGTTATTACATAACCCAACAACAACCGTAACTTCAATCTAATATGTTAAAGTGTAATTTCCCTCCTCTTTCTCTCCTACATTTTTCCTCCGTTATCGGAAAAACTGTGGTTCTGGCTGCGGCCAGTGCCAAATAAAATTTCAGCGCACTTGCGATAAGAAACTTTCTGTCTGTCGGCGTCAATCGACGACAGCAACAACAACAACAACAACAGCAATCTCTATGGCTGCAACGGGTCAGAGGTCACAGCTTTTTCCGTTGGCGGGTGACTCTCAGTTCTCAGTTCTCCATTCTCAGTTCTCAGCTCTCCATTCTCTTGACGCTTTGTGTGTGGCTCGCGTAGGTGCGGACGAGACGCGAGGCGACTGTGCGCCAAGTCGATGAAAAAGTTTCGACAGGTTTCACATTTTAGGCCGCGAACAATGCAACAAAAACTCGAACAACAGCGGCGACAGCAGCACCGACAACAACAACAACAACAATGTTGTTGGAAAAAAAAAATAATAAAGGAAAAAAACGTTGTCAAGGGGCAACTCCAGCGCCTTCGCCCGCTGCAACGGTAATGGGCGCGCTAATGGTAACGGTAATATTAACGTGTGCGGGCCAGGGCGGGGCGAGGCGGGGCGTTGCAGGGCGGGCATTGGCATGTAGGCGTGGACATGGTCGTGGGCGTTGTTTTCGCCGAGTTCTCTGAGACGTGCTGTCTCTGCGTGGCTTCTGGTATTTGCAACAGGGACTCCGAGTCAAGTTGCCAAACGCCAGCGACATCGCGCTGCGCCCTCCGCCCCCGACATCTCTGGCGGCTCATGCCCGATCCCCGAGGCGAAAGGCTTCTCCGTAGCCTGCCAGACGCCGTTATGTCTCGCAAAACTTTTGTTGCAACAACAACAACAAGAGGAGGAACGGCAACTGCTAAACTGGTTCTGCAACATTCTGTGTCATATTTTTATTGGGCTCGTCCCGCAGAAGGCGAAGACAAATATATATATATATATATATATTGTATATATCTCATATATATATAATTTATTGTGAAATTATTTCCGCTTCGCTCTGCAGCTTGGTGCGGCCGCTTTTGGCCAACTGCAGGAACATGGCCATCAAGCGTTTAATTGGCGTCTATTTATGTCCAGATAGCACATCGTTGCCTAAGATCGTGCCCCGACTGAGTGACGACGACGCCGACAACGCCATCGCAGCCCGGCAGACAATGAAAATTGATATTGAAAAATTTCGAATTGCGCTCGGTGGAAATCTTAAAGGCGGGATCAGCCGGCGCTGCCAACGGATGCCCCCTCCCATCCGCCCATCCGCATCCACATCCTCATCCTCATTCAAATCCCAATCCGATTCCATTTTCGATTTCGTTTGCCGATTTCGACTTCATTAAAGTTCGCCTCGCTCATTACGCATATGAAAAGCGCCTGCGATTTGCATGTTGCTACCAGGCTCCACACCTAGCCGCAGTCCTGAACCTTCCCCTCCCTCTCTCCTGGCTCCACCTGACTCCCGTGTCGTAGCTCGTTGCCGGATTGTAGCGGTCACATCACAGCATCGCAAACGCATCGCCAGCGGCAACGTTGTCACGCTCCCTTGTTGCACGTTGCACGCTGCACGTTGCATGCGGCAAGCTGCACATGGCCAGAGCCAGTCGCCAGTTGCGCGCTGCCAGTGGCTGGGGCTGCGCCTGCGCAGTCACTGTCCTAAGTCTGTCCATCATTATGTCAACGCGCTGAATGCGCATGTCAATCAAGATGAAGTGCTGCTGATATGTGGGCTGCTGCTCAACAGATCTTCCTCTTCTTCTTCTTCTGATTCTGCTTCTTCTTTATCTCGTATGTATTATTGTCGTTGCAGGCGCTTAAAGATAGATAGATAGAGAGAGAGAGAGAGAGAGAGAGAGAGAGAGAGAGATACAGATACAGATACAGATACAGATACAGATACAGATACAGATACAGATACAGATACAGATACAGATACAGATACAGATACAGATACAGATACAGATACAGATACAGATACAGATACAGATACAGATACAGATACAGATACAGATACAGATACAGATACAGATACAGATACAGATACAGATACAGATACAGATACATATACAGATACAGATACAGATACAGATACAGATACAGATACAGATACAGATACAGATACAGATACAGATACAGATACAGATACAGATACAGATACAGATACAGATACAGATACAGATACAGATACAGATACAGATACAGATACAGATACAGATACAGATACAGATACAGATACAGATACAGATACAGATACAGATACAGATACAGATACAGATACAGATACAGATACAGATACAGATACAGATACAGATACAGATACAGATACAGATACAGATACAGATACAGATACAGATACAGATACAGATACAGATACAGATACAGATACAGATACAGATACAGATACAGATACAGATACAGATACAGATACAGATACAGATACAGATACAGATACAGATACAGATACAGATACAGATACAGATACAGATACAGATACAGATACAGATACAGATACAGATACAGATACAGATACAGATACAGATACAGATACAGATACAGATACAGATACAGATACAGATACAGATACAGATACAGATACAGATACAGATACAGATACAGATACAGATACAGATACAGATACAGATACAGATACAGATACAGATACAGATACAGATACAGATACAGATACAGATACAGATACAGATACAGATACAGATACAGATACAGATACAGATACAGATACAGATACAGATACAGATACAGATACATATACAGATACAGATACAGATACAGATACAGATACAGATACAGATACAGATACAGATACAGATACAGATACAGATACAGATACAGATACAGATACAGATACAGATACAGATACAGATACATATACAGATACAGATACAGATACAGATACAGACACAGATATAGATATAGATACAGATACAGATACAGATACAGATACAGATACAGATACAGATACAGATACATCTGTAGATATAGATAGATTGATTACTCCCACTCAGACAATTGATGAGGTGTTCTATGGCGATATATAACACAGAATTATGGT
Organism: Drosophila meridionalis; assembly: GCA_035045145.1. Classification (NCBI taxonomy): domain Eukaryota; kingdom Metazoa; phylum Arthropoda; class Insecta; order Diptera; family Drosophilidae; genus Drosophila; species Drosophila meridionalis. The sequence continues at coordinate 4,235,530 of JAWNPG010000009.1, read as the reverse complement.
GTGCTACAGATATCTGTATGCGAATATATATCTATATATATATTTGTTTATTTTTTAGGTAAGTTATTAAGTTCTTTGTTTGCTCTGCTTCACTTATTCGAAGTCCTCCGCCCGTTGCCCTTGTCTTTTGCATTTCACGCCAGCTTTGTCAATTGTTGTTTTTGTGTGTGAGTGTGTGTGTGAGAGTGTGTTTGTGTGTGTGCTTACCGAACTGCTGTTCAACTCTTACCTATATTATATTTCGATGTTCCGTGTTCCTCGCACGCCCTTTACAAGTATTACAACGCGATATTTATTCTTGTGTGTCAGCTATAAACGTAAAATTTACGGCGGAATGTCATTTAAAGTACAAACTGTATTTTTTTCCTTACCATTTTTATTTGGCAATACAAGTAGTTGAGTGTAGAGTCCATGTGACTAACTCATATCCTGTAAGATCTATTAAAGGTGATTCTGTTATCTATTAAGCATACTCTATCTTATCTGCTTAGTAGTTCTTTGTGGCATATCTGATATTTGTATCATGCCGTAGATTAGGCTGAAGTATTTCTATAAAACTAATATGTATCTAAGCAACCCATATCTGGATCAGCTATCCCAGAGTCATAAGCTATAGTTCACTTTAATATTTTCAGCCCATTTTCCTTACAGTCTCTGCTTCATCTTCCCCGGCATATTCTAGCCTAGCATACCCCATGCCTCACACACATTGATTGCGGGGTATTCGTGAACAGCGCCCGCATCCAGACCAGAGGCAAACGGTTTTCATGCACGCCAAAATGAAGCCGTCGAAGCAGCAGGGAGACGCCCCTCGCACAAAGCAAGAGTTCACAGTCGGGGCAACACAGTCACAGTCACAGTCACAGTCACAGACCCAGTCACAGCCGCAGTCGCAGTCGCAGTTTTTGTCGTATTTTATAATCCTTTTCCTTTTGGCCCGAGCAAAGTAAAATAAAACAAAACCAAAACCGAATACAAAAGACACAGAGCAAAGCGCGACATTTGTTTGTCTGTTTTTGCCATCGTCTTCCGTCTTGCTCGCCCTCTCCGTCCGTCTCTCCCTTGCCTTCCCTTAGCCAGCCAAGTCTTCGCTTTGGGGTTTTCGCCTGTTTGTCATTATGTCCATGCTTCCGGATTATATTTTGGTCGGAATTTTGTTTATTTGCGCGTCTTAGCAGCTGTCGTTGCCGTTGTCGTTGCCGTTGCCTTAGCCGTTTGGCACGGGCCAAGAGCGGGGCAACTTTTGTCCGCAATCCCTTTAATTTCGTCAAGTGGCCTAATACCGTTCCACTAAGTGGGGCTAATCAGCCAGCCACAAGATTCAAATCTCAAACGGATGTCGCCGCTTCTGTTTACTACAATCCGACCCGAACGCGATTCGCGACCCGGACCGCCGCACCACCGCACCACCCCAATAATCCGCCAGCCAGGGGCGACCAAAGGAAAGCGCTCAGCAAATTAATTATTGAGGCATTTTTCGGGCTTGGCCCAACACTCAATATACATTCGCCTCCATTCCAAATAAGCTGTCTGGCTATGCGGAACCAAGAGGTCTTGAAGGAATGTAAATAAAGTAGTTGAAAAGAAGAAAATAGAAGAAAAGAGACGAAAAGAGAAGAAAAGAGAAGAAAAGAGAAGAAAAGAAAAGAAAAGAGAAGAAAAGAGAAGAAGAGAAAGGAAAAGAAAAGAAAAGAAAAGAAAAAGGAAAGAAAATAAAAAGAAAAGAAAAGAAAGAAAAAGAAAAGAAAATAGAAAAGAAAATAGAAAATAAAAGAAAATGAAAGAAAAGAAAATAAAAAGAAAAGAAAAGAAAAGAAATGAAAAGGAAGGAAAATAATCGAAAAGAAAAGAAAAGAAAACAAAATAAAAGAAAAAGAAAACGTTTCTTCTCATCTATCTTCTCATCTATCTTCTCTTCTATCTTCTCTTCTATCTTCTCTTCTCTCTTCTTCTTCACTTTTTAATTGCGTGCCTTTAATGACAGCGCTCCAATTAAATTGGCGCAGATTGTCAAAACAGCGGCCAATGAAATGGGATCCAAAGAGAGCTCCATCAGCTACAGCAACAACAACAACAACAACAACAACTCTGAGTCTGACTCTGGCCACAGTTGAAAGCTTCAATTTACCACCCATTGTGCCTTATGGCAACAGGCAACAGACAAGAGTCGGAAGGGACGGGGCGGGGGGCGTGCGGCATGCGGCATGCGGCTTGACGCAGGAGGCAACATGCAGCTGGAGGCCACTCGTTGTCGCACTCAAAGCTGATCCCCAAAACAGACGGCCGAACATTTTTAATATGCAAAAGACGCACGCAGCGATCCGCGCCACCTGTTCCACTGGAGCCGCAGCCTGGCAACCGCAGCAGGGGCAGAGGCAGAGGCAGGGGCAGGGGCTGGGGCTGGGGCTGGGGCATGGCAATATGAATATGAATGCGACTCTGGGTTGAGGTGGGGACGCGTGGGATAAGCAAATTTCTTGATTTACGTTTTGTTGTGGCCGGCTGACAGGCGGACTGTGAGTGAGTGGCTGCAAGCGATCTGCTGCGCCGGGCTGGATTGGCAGAGGCGGTGGCGGCAGCGGCGGCGGCGCAGCTGCGAGGGGCGACTCGATTTACAGTTTTACAGTTAGCTTACAAATCGCTGGAATTAATTGTGCGCGTGGCGCTGATAAGCAGCTGCCCGTTCCGACTGCAACATTCAATTAAGTCGTCTTCGCTCGCTCCTCGCTTGCTCGCGGCAACAAATTGAGCTCTGTCTGTGTGTGTGTGTGTGTGTCTGTGTGCACCCTCCATTCGAACCCAACCGGGTAGCTAACTGTGCCACATGTGCGTGCGTGTCAGCGCCCCAAGACAAGAAGGTGCGAACTTTACGTTCAACGGCAGCCGAAAATGCCAAAGTGCCAATCAGACGCGTCGAGATACCCTAACTCGAGCTGGCAGCGGCAAGTGTCGACCGAGGTAACTGCAGCGCCATCTATATGTCAACTAAAGGTTATTTAAGTGGAATGTGCTATAGATATGTTGATATACTTCGTTTATGTGCCATAGATTTGTTGATGAGTTGAGTGCTTTAATCTTATAAAGATCTAAGATTTCTAGTTGATCTAAGATTTCTAGTCACTGCATTCCCTGAGTGTGTACCTTCTCTGAAATGTGAGATTCAAGAAAACTAAGAATTGACTTATTTATAAATATTTCAAGCATGAGTGTGGAGTTTACGTCCATCCCCAAATTGATTTAATAGGGAGATCAGATAAGATCATATGCCCTTTGCTCCAGTTGCACGCAAAGGGAGAGCATGGTAGCTGGCATATGCAAAAGAATGTCCATATCTCTCTCTCTATCTCTCTCTCTCTCTATCTCTCTCTCTATCTCTCTCTCTATCTCTCTCTATATCTCTCTCTTCCTCCCTCTCTCTCTCTCCTTCGGCAAATATCGCTATAGCTAAAAAATCATCAGCTCAGTATAGATTGTTGCTGAGCTACAACTCACTCATCTGAGTGCAACGACGATTTTTGCTCCGAAGGCCCATATAGTGTCTCGAATCGCCCCAATCATCATATACAAATCATCTGAGAAAGAGAGCTATTCATCATAGTGTTCTAGTTCAAAGATCAACAGTTTAGCGTCGATCGCTGCAGCTCAATCATCTGAGTGTAGCATAGATCGCTCTAAGCATCATCCTGAGATCCGCAGAGGGAATGAGAGAGAAAGAAAGAGAGAGAGTAGTGTATCGTCAAACTTTATCTGAGTACACTGATCGCTGTTATCTCTCATCCATTTTATTCCTCGAAATGCTCTCAATATCACCTAGAGAACATCCTAGAAGGAGAGAGAGAGCAGACCAGTTCATCATCAAACATCAACAGTTCACCCTCGATCGCTCCCTCACCCGATTGCAGCATAGATCGCATTTCTCATTCAAGCATATATTAATCATAATCAAAATTTCGAATTAACTTGCATAATTATGTGAATATAAAAATTAAAATTGACAAATCGTGGATAATTTCAGCTAGTCTTGTGATATATTTGAAAGCACAGACTTAAGCGCTAATCTAGCTCTGAAAGTCCTTCGATTGCAGCTTGTTTATGGCGCATTTCTGTCAGCTCGAATCGCAGGCCAAATGCAAAATACGCAGACCCGAATAGCTGTTGCATGTAAATTAACTGGATTAAGCGACTGCCTGACTGACTGACTGACTGACTGACTGTGTGAGTGAATGACTGCCCGCTGGTTTTCTTAAGCCTGCTCTGAAGCTAATGACAACATAATTACTTTGCAAATCGGTGCATGAAATGCGGTCCGGAATCGTTTTAATTGCGGCCAAAGTCAGAGCCGAACGGGCAGCATTTAGCATGCGGCATTTGGCAAATGTTGCCAACTGTGAATGTTGCCGCCCACGCGTCTTGAAGCGTGCGTATGCCAACAACAACAACAGCAACAGCAACAACAACGACAACTGGCAACAAGAACGCGGCCCAGTTAACAGTAATTGCTGGCGCGTCGTGTTTTCGGACCACCAATGGATTGATTAACTACGTGTTCGATATTTCTCTGGCTCCCCTCGCAGCGCCTGTGCGTCCGTATGTCACTCGGTATTGATGATGTGGACCGGGCAGCTTTTGAGGCTCGCGTCCAAATCAAATTTACTATAATGACCACTCAAATGGACAGCGTAATGGGCCATGCAGCGCCACAAAGAGAAAGGCGAACGGCGAACGACGAACGGCGAATGGACAACGGAAGGCGACGTGCATGTGAGTCGGCAGTTGGCCACGCGGAGACGCCGCCAAGTGGGCGATGCCCAGTCCCAGTCCCAGTCCCACTCCTAGTCCCACTCCTAGTCCCACTCCTAGTCCCAGCAGCCATCCAGTCCAAACTAATGGCATGCCCGAACGCCGCTCATCCTGTTCCTATTACCCAACTGAGACTGTGGGCAGCAGCTACAGCTACATCTGCTGCTGCTGCTGCTGCTGCTGCTGCTGTCGGGAGTGTCAGTGCGAGCAGCTGATATGGCACCCCAGGTCAGGCAGCTCATTAGAAGCCGACACAAATCGCGAATGCCAATCAAAGCCCTGAACGAAGCACTTGCTTTGCGCAGCTGGTTCGAGTCCCGCATCCTATTTAGCGCAACTTGACAAGGCGAAGCACTTGAGTTCCACAAATGTCGATCTGTGGACCACATGAAGATCAATTGGATAGAGGCTGCAGCTGCCCAGAGCAACCCTTAAGCATAGAGAACTATCAGAAGTTGCTTAAACTATCATATATGTAGGTATATATACAGTTGTGTTCACAAAAATAGCAGTGGCCTTGAGCTTTCACTTCAAAGTTGATAAATCATATTAAAAAAACATAATTGCACCAATCTTTTATAAGTTTAGAATTTATATATATTTATAACAAAATTAATAACATTTTGGGTTGAAAACAAAGCCCTCCATTTTCAGAATTGAGCAAGATAGTGAAAAATTACATTTTGTGCTGTTCAAAATAATAGCAGTGATTACTAAATCTAAATACAAATATAGTAAATATAAAAATCTGTCGATTCGGCATCGAATCCACCAGATATAGATACAGATACAGATACACTTATCTATATATATATATATATATATATATATATATATATATATAGATTTATCTGATTAAATGGGCTCGCATCCATGTGGGGATTAGGTGACAGCTGTCCGGCAGTTGGGCCACTTCAATCAATAAGCTCTGGGCGGGTCAGGTGATGGGGCTAGGCAGCGGGGCAGATGCAGATTTATAGCGATTAGATTAGTTATGCTCACCTGACCAGAAACCCACGACGGCGACGTCGACGCCGGCGTCTGCTGCAGGCGGCAGCTTGAAAAGGAAAAGGAAAGTGGGCGGCTGGGCGGTCTCTGGGTGTGTGTGTGTGTGTGTGTGTTTGGGGGGCATGCGCAAGTGCACAGCATAATTGTGGCGTGGCTGGGCTTGGCTGCTTAGGGGGCGGCTTGGCGTGCGGGGGCGTGGCAGGGGCTACTTTGCATAGAGACATACGTGGCGTAGTCGAGCGGGCCTTTTGTGCGCGTTTCGCATAATTACGCGCAGACTCAATTCTAAACTTAATTAAGATTATTACAGTTTTGTCTTAAAGGGGTTGCCTCCAGCCCGAAGGGGCGTGCGGGCGTGCGGGCGCGCGGGGCGTGGCGTGTGTGTGAAGCTGCGCAAAAATGCGTTCAGGCGGCCGTAACTAATAATCCCGGGCATGCAAAGCAGCCGCAGAAGAAGTTGAGAAGCAGCAAAACCCAACCTGAGCTGAGCTGAGCTGAGCAGCTGAGAAGCTGCCCGCAGCGTTCGTCTCTGCCTCTGGCTATCGGTCAGACTGGGTTCTGGTTCTCGGTTCTCGGTTCTGGGTTGTGGGCCTCGGCTGCAGTTAACCTGACAATCAGCACGCAATTGCGAAATGTTTTGCCTAATAGAATTTCTCGTGTGCGCGTCTCGCATGCAAATGAAAAGCAACAAAAAACGGAAAAAACGGAGAAAACTGAAAAAAACGGCAAAACTATATAAGAAAATTGTGAATAATAAACGTACAACGGCCAAAACAAGAAGCAGAAGATTGAGCAGGAAGAGAGTGGTCGTGCTTATACGACTGCTCAATACTTGCTCAAATTTCAGGGGGAATGAAATTGAATCAGAAATCAAAGATTTTGTGTAAATTGCAGATGTTCAGATGATATATTTTAAGGAAATTGGGTTTGGAGCTGTTGAAATACGTCTATAGGCGAATATATATAGGAGAGTGGTTAGATGAGATTTAAGTCTGCAGAGATTTGTAGAGATCTGTAGAGGTCTGTTAAGATCTGTATAGATCTGTAGAGATCTATAGAGATCGGTAGAGATCTGAAGAGATCTGTACAGATCTGTAGAGATTTGTAGAGATCTATTGAGATCTGTAGAGATCTGTAGAGATCTGTAGAGATCTGTAGAGATCTGTAGAGATCTGTAGAGATCTGTAGAGATCTGTAGATATCACTGTAGAGATCTGAAGAGATCTGTAGAGATCTGTAGAAATTTATAGAGATCTGCAGAGATCTGTATATATTCCTGTTGAGATCCGCAGAGATCTGTAGAGCTCTGTTGAGCTCTGTAGAAATCTGTAGATATCACTGCAGAGATCTGAAGAGATCTGTAGAGATGTGTAGAAATCTGCAGAGATCTGTAGAGATCTGAAGAGATCTGTAGAGATATCTAGAGATATGTAAAGATCTGCAAAGATCTGTAGAGATCTTCAGAGAAGTTGATAAAAGGTTAAACTTTTATCTATGGATGGTCTGTAGCTATGCAAACACTGTTTTTAAGCTTTTAAAGGACTAGTACAAATTGAAGTCTCCAGCTCAAGTCTCTGGTTCAACTCTGTCTGATGTCTCTGGCGTCAAACCAATATACTCTTCTGATCAGTGCATAAACGCGCATAGAAATGAATGCTCTTATTTGCTTGGCCCGGTCAGGTGTTTTGCCTCGACTGTTGCCGCTGCCGCTGCCGCTGCTGCTACGTGGTGTGCAGTCAGGCTGACAGCGACAGCAGTTGCACTCCTTAATAGAAATAATTACAGCTGCTCGAGCACTGGCCTGGCATGAAATGTTGCCCGGCAACATGTGCGCTACACGCTGTTTATCACACGCATTTAAATGCTGCTGCAGCCCCCTCCTCTCCGCTCCCTTCTCCACCCCGTCGATCGTCCGCCCTCCGATCGCCTGGCAACATTTGCCTTTTATGAGCGCAACATGTTCGCACATCGTAATTTCGCTGCGGCCGGGCAACATGTCCCATAAATTTGATGGCCAATTATCGAAATTGCATTAGATGTGCGTAATTGCGGCAAGTGTGTGCGGCCCATGCCGCATGCCGCTTGCCGCTTGCCGCATGCCACATGTGGCACACGTACCCACTGCCCATGTTCAATTAACACTTATGTTGCCGCACCACCAACCACCGCCAATACCAATAGCTGCCCCACCACTGGCCTCCCATATTCGATCACAAATTTACAGCCTGCTAATTGTATGCGTCTTGGCCGCAAATCGCTTTCTTCGCTCTTCTTTCTACGGCGGACTCGAACCCATTGTCGTTAATCACACTCGCACACACTCGGGCCAGATTTGTTGCCAATTTGCAAATAGTTGAGTTGACTCGAAGGCGAGTCTAAGCAAGCCTTACTCAACTCTAATTTATATTCCAATTTTCCTGTTACTGTATGGGGATATATATATATATATATATATATATATAACTATAAAATATTGTATATTTACTGTCGACCAAAATTCTTTGGATTATCCTCATTCCAACTCCGGCAAATGTGTTTAAGTGGGTTTCATTGCAGTTCAAAATTCTGAATGGAAATTCAATATTTGTGCTGCATTTCAGCTATAGGAAAATGAAGTCAACTTAGGTCAACTTTGTCAACTAGAGTTTAGCAGGCAGTTTAACTTACAGTTAGTTAGTTAAGGGATATATAGATATATATATATAGCTGAAATAAAGCCTGTTTTAATGATATTCAAATTATATTCTTTAGTTATGCTTATATTATATATGGGTACTAACACAAGCCTGAAATTCCAACCAATTTATTTATAAATTATTACAAATTACATTCATTTGATGTGAGTGTAGACTGGTGTGGGCTACAGTAGATGAATGAAATATTATGAATACCGATCTCTTCTACTAGCTACAGACAACAAAAATCAATGCAGTCTCGATCACTTCATACCTACAGGATATTTGCTAGTCGTGCATTGAGCGCCTGTTCAGCAACTGCCATCTGACAGCAGCGAGCATCGTTTGGCTAGTTTATTCATTAGGTTCTGCGGAAAAACGTGTTTAATTTGTGACAAAACGAAACGAAACGAAACGAAATCTTTGCCCCTGCCACAGTCTGCGCCTCATATCAGTGGCATCTCGCGCTCTCGCACTCGCAGTGGCTGCTGCTGATGGAGGTATCCAGTGCAGTTAGAGCTCCACTCAGCTCCACTCAGCTCAGCTCAGCTCAGCTGGTGCGTAAATGTTGCGTTGTCAAATTAATACGAACAGGCAACAGATTGGGAACCCGTTTGCCATTTCGGCAGCCTGAGCTGGCTTCAGGCAGCGCCTGGGTCCCAATAGCCGAAACCCAAAGCCCAATGCCCGACCCCGGCGACGACCTGTTGCCAGCTTGCCGCAGATGTCACGACGCGCATTGTCAAACAAGCAGCAAAAGCAACAGCAACAGCAACAGCAACAGCAACAGCAACAGCAACTGCAACAGCAACAACAAAGTTGGCAACATTTTTGCCGGGCAGCAGCCAAATTGTAACATAAATAGACTGCAAGTTAGTTAGCCAAAGGCTACAAATGCTCATGCGCAGCGCCAACAACAACAGCAACAACAGCAGCAGCAGCAGCAGCAGCAATGTTGCTGTTGCTGTTGCTGTTGTCGTCGTCGTCGTCTCGTGGCGACCATGAAAAACGTGACATTTTTATGTTGCAAACTTTAAATCTTTCATATCAGAAAATGAAATGTTGCAATGCAATTGACTGCAACAGCAACAACAACAACGGCAGCAACAACAACAGCAACAGCAGCAGCAGCTGAGCTAACTTTTTGTTGCGCGTGCGCTGCGCTGTTGTTGTTGACATTTTGCTGCTGTTGCCACAGCTACAACAACAACAACAACAACAATATGTACACATGTGCGCCTCGCATTCGCCAATTCCTTGTCGCTGTTGTTGTTGCTGCTGCTTCTGCTGCGATGAGCCCATTTTTTGGCCATGTGAATGAGCCTAAGTCAACAGCATTTACCATAGCAAAGTCTAATCCCATTCTTTCTTTGATTTGGTACAGATGGCAGCAGTTTCGTCAAGTTACATATTATTATTTCTCATTGTAAGTGAGTGTGCCTAAGACTAACTATCGTTGAGTCAGAGTACTCTAAGCTATGTATGCAAAGAAGTATATGTATCGAATTAACTACGAAAGTGACTGAAGAGGTCAGGTACTCTGGCTTAATTATATATAAGGTATGATATACGATATATGGTATACGATAGATAAACTTTTTATGACATACGATATACGATAGATATGCTTTGCGAAATATACGATAGGCGATGTACGATAGGTAAACTTTGAGAGATATACGATATCCGATATACAATATATGATATGCGATATACGACAGATATGCTTAGAGACATATACGATATATGACAGATATTCGAAATCCGATAAATAATAATAGTGCGATAAACTATGTACGACATCTTTAAAATACGACGATATAAAATAAAGTATTATAGATCTCTATTTTATTGGATATCGTCGCAATCAACGATCCACAATTATAAGATATGCAACTAACAGAAATACACTATAATCCGTTATATGATATGATATATCACATACAGGTAGTACACAGATATGCTACGATATATGTATGTATAATTACGATAAAAAACCTTTTAATTTTCACCCGTTCTATGACAACTAAATGTAGCTAGTTTTTATCAATATGTTCAGATTCAGATAGTATTATTATTTCTGTATAATCTATATGTTTTAACTCGAGTCTGCAATTCCCCTTAATTTATTTGAATCATAAAAAATGACACTTCAAAAAAAAGGAGAAAAAAAAACTTTACTGCTTCAAAAAAGTTTTTCCATCACTTTGCATAAATATTTATGAGTGTTTTTAATAGAGAGTAAAAAATACAGAAAAAATTAAGTGCAGCTTAAGAAATTGAAATTGAAATGTAAAAAACTGGAAATAAAACATGGATATAATAATAAATATATTGATGAATGAGACAATTGATCTAATCTATTAATCGAACATTCATCTGGGAAATTAGCCCGCATTAAAGCCACAAAATATCTGAGATGTTTTGGCTTCAGCTGGAATCCTGGCAGCAGTCGCTGCTAACGCCGCCGCTTCCTCTGCATTGATTAGCAATTCAAAATGCGACAAGTTTTTCAGTTTCCTTTTTTCCTGCTTTTCCGTTTCAGTGCAAACATTTTCCTCCTCCTGCTGCTGCTGCTGCTGCTGTTGCTGCTGTTGATGCTGCTCCTGCTGATGCGGGTGTGGTTTCTAATTTATGCGCGCGTTTTTGTTTATTGCGGTGCACAGCAGAGTGGCACAGGTCTCCTGCCGCTGCCGATTCCTGCTGCCCATTCCTGCCCCATCCCTGTCACTAGGGCCGCGCCGTTGCGAGCGGTCAGCAGCTACAGAAGGCGACGCTGTTCGATTTTGGTTGGCTGCTGGCCATCGATGCAGAACACACACACACACACATCAGACACCCATCACACACACATACGCATGCAGATGCGCGTCTCCAGCTGCCCACATATGTATGCTATGCTTTCTTTCCTTCCCTCTCCCACACACAGAGCGAGAGCAAAAAGGAAAAGAAATCGCCAAAGGGAAATTCTTTTTAATTACTCATCGTTGTTGTTGCTTTTTTGGTGTCTTTTTTATCAGCACTCTCGCTGTGTGAGTGCAGAAAAATTCGATTTTGTTTAGGCAGCGAACTGCGCTTCAGCGCGCAGGACGAGCGCCAGGACCAACGGCAGGAGCCGCTCCTCTGCAGTGGCAATAATTCGATTAGTGTCCGTGTCTATTTTCAGGCTCGTCGTGTAGGCGTTCCAGCCAGTCGCCAGTTACCAGTCGCCCACCAGCAGCAGGAGCAGGAGTAGCAGTAGCAGGAGGAGCAGCACCAAGCCCCAATCCAGGACAAGGGCTACACTGGCACGCCCCTTGCACTTTTGTGTGCTGCGCCCACAGCTTCAGTTTTTTTTCAGCTTGTTGCTGTTGTTTGGTTTGTTGCTGTTGCTTTTGTTGTTGCTGTTGTTGCATGCAGCGCTGAGCTGCGGGTCGGGCAGCAGGACATCAACCGCGCCTGGACATTGGTCATCATTCATCAAAGCGAAATGTTGATTTAGTGCGCTGCGGCTCTGTGAGCTTTGGCTGAGTGGGCGACAGGGTGGTTGGGTGGTGCTTGCTGCTGCCTGCATTTTTGGTGGCTGAGCCTCGTGGCGCCATTTTATGTTGCGCTGCCGTTATTTACCCCATGCTCTGTCGCTCTCTCTCCCCCTCTCCGCTGGGCTTTCTTATCGTCTTCCTCTTTGGCCAGCTCTGCTCCTCCTCCTCCGCCTTTGCTCGTGTGTGATGAATTGATGCTGTTTATTCGACTGCAAACATAACCAGCAGCAGCAGCAGCAGCAGCAACGGCAGCAGCAGCAGCAGCAGCCATTGGGATCTGGATCTTTTGCTGGCTTTTCTTTTCTTCTTCTTTTCTGCATTTTTTTTCACATCTTTGTTTGTTTTTTGCCATTTCTGCTATGTCGCAGTTACTCTTCTTGTTCCTGTTGTGCTTTTTGATTAGCAAAAGGAAGCAAACACCGAAAAAAAGAGGAAAATTAAAAAATTTCCATTCAAGTCTGTGTGTGTATGTGTGTGTGTGCTAACATGTGTATGCGTGTGTGTGTGTATGTGTATGTGTGTGCAGCTGAACAAGAACATGAACATTTAGACAAAAGCTGAATGAAGGAACGACTCTTGAGATGCCCTGCATACCTTTATCGTACTGCTTACTCATATATCGATAACTTCCATTTATCGTTAACACATTCTATGCTCTAAATAATATATAATATAACATATATCATTATATATACATTCCTTTCCCTCATAGTCAAATTTTTCATAAGTAGTAGACAATTTTATCGTATATCGATAACATTTATCGATAACACATTCTATGCTCTAAATAATACATTATATAACATATATCGCTCAATATATAATCCCTTCTCTCACAGTCAAATTGTCTATAAGTCGTTCAGCTCCTCAGGTTCTTCTCTCACATTGCAGGGTATAGAAATTGCATTTTTTTCGTAATACAACAATTTTTTCAGATGCTGCATGATTTTTTGCACTTTGTATATGCCACACTCACACACACACGCACACACACACAAATCCGTGTGTGGGTGCTCTGACCAATCAAATAGCCGCGGCCCGCACAATCGGGGCGTTGCATACGGGCTTTTTCCGTCCATATATGTGCTACATTTTAAGTAACGCATGAATATGCACCACACAAATATCCGTACTACGATATATATGTATATATAGGTTACGATATATGCCACGATATATGCACACTCACACACACACACACATATATATATATATATATGCTATATACATTGTACTCTAACTCTGCCGTGAGCAGACTCTCTGACATGTCGCTAATGATTGAATATATCCTGGCAGCTGTTCAATATCTTCGCCTTTGGCAATGATTATAGCTAACAATATTTTTAATTAACATTTCCCTTTAATTATCATGTTGTTTGATCTTCAGAGTAGATAAGTCTGAGGATTAGCTAGGAGTGGAGTTTGATTCAGTTGAATTTAGAGAGAGGTAGAGAGCTAGTAAGAGAGAGAGAGAGAGAGAGAGAGAGAGTTAGAAGAAGTAAGAAAGAGATAAGGGTAAAAAGATGGAGGAGAGAGCAAGGGTAAGAAAAAGATAGCGAGAAAGTGAGTTAAAGCGAGTGAGGGAAAAACAGAGAGAAAGAGAGAGAGAGAGAGAGAGAGAGAGAGAGAGAGAGAGAAATGAATAGATAGATAGATAGATAGAGAGAAAGAGAAACAGAGAGAGAGAGAGAGAGTTTATAGAGAGTTAGAGAGAGAGGGAGAAAGTGTGAGAGAAAGAGAGAGAAAGAGGGAGATAGATAATATAGAGTGAGAGTTAGATAATCATAGAGTGAAAGTTAGAGAGTAAGAAAGAAATAGATAGAGATAGAGGGAGAGAGAAAGAATAAATAGACAATTTCAGGTAAAGTCAATTATATATGGGTAAATATAGTATAAGTCTAGTATATAGCAGACATTTCTAGATTGAAATAAAAGTATATAACAAATTTTTTTATGGATAATCCATACCCTATAAATACATAATGAAATTCAAAATAAAAATTAAAAAAAAATAAAATAAATGATATATAAAAAAAATATTAAAAATGAATATTTCCCATGAATACTACAATTATTTTGCTTGCATATAAATAGGTGAATATTCTTCGTTTCAAAAGCTTCAATTTAAAGAAATATTGAATATATTGGAGTTGAATACATACATATACATATATGTATATATATATATATATATATATATATATATATATATATATATATATATGTATGTATATGTATGTATATATCTGCTTTTGCATATTATTTGTTTGGAAATGCTCAGCACTGCGCACTTCACTTGTCCAACTGCTGCTCTCTGTGCTTTGGCAACTCTTTGGAGTGGTTTATCTTGGCTCTTGGCTCTCGGCTGGCCCGAACCAGATTCTTTATAGATGGAACACAATTCAATTTCGTTGCGGGCGCCATAAACTTGAGTTGACCGAAAAGCCAGCAATGCGAATGACATTCGCTGCACTATTTTCTATACCGCTCAGTTGTTGTTGCTGTTGTTGTTGTTGTTGTTGTTGTTGTTGTTGTTGTTGTTGTTGTTGTTATGCATTCCACCGCAATGGCAATGGCAATGGCAATGGCCAAAACAGATTCTGTGCAGATTCCCTGGCCGAGACAAAAAACGCAGGCGGGTGGGCGCCGTTGGCCCCAGCGCGATGAACGTAAAGCATAATAAAAAGTCGTGCCTTACGTGCAGCAAGCAAAAAGCCTACGCCAGCCCCACGCCCCGCCCCATGCCCCGCCAGCTGCAGCTCCAGCTGCTCCCCCTCCTGGCCAATCCCTGCCCCATCTATGCTGAGCCAATCTCTGTGGCCGTTGTTGTTGTCTGTCTTTTCTCTTCCCTTCTCCTCTCCTCTCTCCTCTTCTCTCCTCCTCTCTTCTTTTCTTTTTTGGGCCCGATAGAGTGGAAAACATTTTTGTGGCCGTGGCCAGCGCCGTTTGCCTATTTTATGAGCGTCTTAAGGGCACGCACGATTTTTGCGTTGCGCGTTTTAGTTTGCGGCCTGTGCGTTATGTGGCACTGATTACCGTTGCAGTTGTTGCAGTTGCAGCAGTTGCTGCAGTTGTTGCTGCAGTTGTTGCTGCCTTGCTGACTGACAGAGGTCAGCGCTGGCTATGACCATTTTTCCAGGCCGCGGCGGCGCCCAATGGCTGCGCTAAAATTGAATTTAATTTATTTAAGCGGCTGCCCAAAACATCATTATGACTAACATCATAATCAGCAGACATCATCATCATCATCATCATCGACAGCATTGACTGAGATTAGCATTGCGTTGTTTTGGAGGCCACAAAAAGTTCTTCAATCGACAAACAAATTTCGCATGATTTTTAAAGAATTTTATACTGCAGTTTAGTTCATCATTAAGTTTGAGTTATGACTAATCCTTAATTTATATCAATTTATAAATAGAAATAAATAAATATATAAATCTATGAGCCCAACATGAGGTCAAGTCTCTTGACCTGTTGCATAAAGAAATATATATAATTTAAGTGAAAGAGCTGAATAAATTTAAATAAAAAAAATATAATATAAATAATAAACATTAGCCGCAATTATACATCGTTTAGGGATCAATACCGCTCGAGTTGGAGTTGGAGTTGAAGGTGGAGTTGGAGTTGGAGTTGGAGCTCGCTTTGAGCTGGAGCTTACGAAGTGCTCAACACTTAACTTGAGACAGTTGCAGCTCATTAAATTGATTTGGAATTATCAGAAATTGTTGCCAATGGCAGCGCGCATAGCTAAATCAACAGAGAGTGTGAGTAAGTGTGTGAGTGTAGGTGTGTGAGTGCGAGTGTGTGAGTGAGTGCATGTGAGAGCGGCAATCGAGTGGCAGCAGCAGTAGGCGGAGAGCCCAAAGCATATGCCAAAGGCAGAGGGCCATGCTGGAGCCAGAGGAGCTGAAGGAGTCAGAGGAGCTGCAGAAGCCAAAGGAGCTGAAGGAGCTGGAGCAGTCAGAGGAGTCGAAGGAGCTGAAGGAGTTGTGTTCTACTACGTACAACAAATGTGAATTTAGTTGCCTCCAAAAACTGAAACTGCATGCAGCACACGAATGTGGCGAGTACAACTCAGAGTCAGAGAACGCCAATGGGGAGCGCACTGGGCGAGGAGGGCAAGGGGGGGGCTTATGGCTATGGAGGGGCATCGGAATGATCTGGGCATGGGGACAGTCATTTTGTTGCCGTTGGCTGTTGCTGCTGTTGTTGTTGTTGTTGTTGTTGTTGTTGGCTGTTGCTGTTGCCTGGCATTGTTGGTCCTTGGAGCATTCTTGTAATCCTGTCAGAGCGCAAATACAGCCATGCATGTGTGTGTGTGTGTGTGTGTGTCTGTGTGTGTGTGCCGCGTAGCTGCTAGTCCTTGCATTTTATTTTCGTTTATCATTTATTTACTACTCAATTTTTCTAGTACTTTAGTCGCGCGGCTCCCTCGTTGGGGGCCCAGTTGATTTCGTATGCCAAGTAACGGCAGCTCAGCTCAGCAGCGCAGCGCAGCGCAGTTGTTGGCGTTGCAGCTGGTGCTGCAACGGCTATAGCTGCTGCTTGCTCTCACGCGACTTTATCCTTCAAATGTCCTTGCGTGCGTTACAATGCCGCCCGCACACTGCCGACCATTTTACGTGCAACGTTGCCGAGGCAGCTGTGGATTTTAATGGCTGCAGCGTCGCACGTCTAGAGTCCCAGCAGCGAGCAGAGCGAGACAGAGACAGAGAGAGAGAGAGAGACGGGGAGAGTGAAAGAGAGAAAGCTTTCATGCCCCTTGCAACATGCATTCGTGATGGCGCTGCGTCCTGCCCTGCCTTGCCTTGCCGCCTCCTGCCTTGTCGCCATTTTAATTTCGCCTGCTGCACAACGTCGAATTTTCTAATCTTGTGCGGACTACGGCTCCCCAGTTGCCGACTTGCCATTGCCATTCAGCCCCACCCAGCAGCCGCCCAGTTGCATGCCCCTTATCCTAGCTGCTGCTGCTGCTCCTTCTGCTGCTGCTGGTTGTTGTTAATGTTGGCCGCAGCTTTTCGGCGCCGGGCAACAGCGTCCAGAGGTCGTTTAGAGGACTTTTTGCCGCAGGCCTCTGTGCGTTTCGGTCACCAGCTTGCTATCGCCCCGTCGCACGCCCACAGCGCCAGGGCGCTGTGCTGTGCTGTGCTGTGCTGTGCTGTCCTGTCCTGTCCTGTGCCCTGGCCGCCAAGATGGATGACGTGTCAGCTGGAATTGATGATGCCGAGCGAATGGCGGCCAACAAAATGGCGACTGCAGCGGCGCCAGCCCACACGGCGTATGAGTGACGCGAACGTGTACAATGCGCAACGTGCCACATGCAACGCTCGCCCCACGACCCACGCCCCCTTCACAAGCCCCCCACATGCATCAATGCGGCACCGAAAGCCGCAACTACCAAAGTGCAAAACTTCGCTCAGCTCGATTACTCGCACCGAATTTCGCAGGCAAATGTACAAAACGGCAAAAAAGGTTCGATATCGGCGCGGTTCTAACTTGCGCGAATATTAATGGAAGTTTTTAGGCATTTATACTAATAATAATAATAGATGAGTAAGGGATTCAATATAGAGATTTAATATAGATTAAATATAGTAATTTCAAGGATATTGAACTTAACTTTGCCAAGATTTTATAGATTTTGGTTATACCTAACGGAGCCTAAAAAGATTTCAAGTGAAAAACTATATTGAATTATTATTTTATACGTTTAAGAAATGTATTTAAAAAATTTAAAATATTTAAATATTATTATATGTTTAATTGTATTATTATATATAATTCTTAAATGTATTTTGTTTCGTTTGTGGAAGAATTTTGTCATAATTATTAATTTGATCAAAATTATCTACACCAATATGCTACTATTAGTCTTACAGAGTGAATCTTCTTCTTATTCTAATGATGACATTCTATTAACATGTCGATGACATTATAGTTAAAAAAACGATTACCCTATAGTTAAACATCGATAGTTAACTATAGTGATATTTCCTTACATTTTATTGGCCTACATATACATATATATAGAATATAAGTAGAGACCCAAGAAATGTTTTGATTCGGGTATTTGTTCTTCGAGCATTGCCCACTAAAAGTATTTTATATGGTAAACACATTTTTAATTTTTATTTCAAATCTGTTCAATATTATTTTATATTATCAATATAAATATTAATACTATTTCATATCATATATAATTTTTTTATTATTATTATTTATATTTATTTTATTATTTATTTTTATGAATATTTTTTAATATCTTATATTTATTTTTATTTCATTTTTATTTTCTACTTTGTTTGTTCTTTGATTTAGCATAGATTATTTGCTGTGTTAGCCACAGCTGAGTGACAGAGCCATAATGCCCTTCACCCAAATGCCAACAACAACAACAACAACAACAACAGCAACAGCAGGAGTGAAGAGTAACTGGGCTTAGAGACATCTCGAATGCACTTACCGCCAGAATCCAATCACAAATTGCGAAAGTTGCGACGTTCAAGTCAATGCAGTCCGATGTTGTTGTTGTTGGTGTTGGTGGTGTTTATGTTGCTGTTGTTGCTGTTGCTGTTGTCGTGGTCATGGCAGCGATAACATGCCGCAAGATTTGTTGTGCTTTGACCAGTGCTGGCAACGTCTTGCGACTTAGCCGGGACTTGCTCTCGAATGCCCGCTGCAGTTGTTCTTTCCATTGTTGCTGTTGCTGTTGTTGCCGTTGTTGCTGTTGTTGCTGTTGTTGCTGTTGTTCCCGTTGTTGGCTGTATACTCAACATGGTGCCATTCTGCTGGAAGCCCCAGGTCCGCTCAGGTCTTCAACTCGGACTCCAATTGCAACGAGGACGTCGCGCCGTCGACGCGCGGCTCATGTTGTGCGCGCGTTTCACTCAGCTGGTGAGATTTGTGCCACAAGACAAGTGCGACATGATGTTATGTGTCAACAGCTTAATTCGCAGCGCGAGTCGCCGGAGCTCGGTGCTGGAGATGAGCTGCAATCGCCTTTGCATGCACTCTGAGCATGTGCTCGCTGTTGCCCGTTGCCTGTTGCTGTTGCTGTTGCAGCCTTGATTTCAATCTAAGCCAAACCAAATGCAACAACAACAACTGCAGCAATCGAACAAACGCACTCTGCACACAGCCACTTTGGGCACTTTGGCCATTCAATTATTTATTATTTTGACTGCAGGCAACTGCGATTGCAACTAGCTCTGCGCCCCTCTCTGCGAGTCTCACCGCAAGCCAGCACGCCACAGCGCGATGCGCTGCTGACCTGATCTGCAATTGCAGCAATTGGCAGCTGAAAGGTTTTTATTGTTGTTGACATCGACCGAAACAACAATTTTTTTTTTTTACTCTGGCCAAAGAAGAAGCAGAAAAGGGTGAACATACTGTAGTGAAATATTTGAAATGTAAATTTAAATGTATTTAAAATAGTTTTAAATTAATTTGAATATAAAAATATCAAAAGTTTTTTTAGATGAAAATGGGAATCTATATAAATAAATAATAATAAAGTGAGAATATATATAGAGAACTAAATGTTTCGACTCAGAGGTCTTTTGCTGAGAATGGAATGAAGAGAAAAAGGTAAAATTTCCAGAATATTTATTTTGTACACATAAATTCGTCATTTGAAATTGATTTGAACTTTGTGGTGTGATTTGGAATCCGGAATCCGTACAGAAATTGTTAAATTTTCGATATATTCGAATCCAAAAATGGGCTATAATTATGAGTTTTTCGACATTTTCCGGTCAATAAACTCATAGAATAACCAAGAGTTCGATTCCTTAACTCTATATTCTTCACTTATCATCTAGCTAGAGTTTCCGCGGCTCTGCTTTCTACCTGCATTTAGTACACATAAATGCTAGATATACCATATACTCACACTATCAACCTATAGCCGGTCTGAACAGCTCTTTCTTCACTTGAGTATCAGTCGAAGACAGCAAAGTCTCTTATAATACATGTATATACATTCGGATAACAGATATTTCTGTACTCGCATGAGCAGTAGCTGATCATATACCTATACCTATATATGAACATATGTACGTGTTTATGATCAGCTACTGCTCGATTCGCCAGACTCGAATCAGCATTCAGCGAATTGAGCCTAATTAGTTGAATGGTTTTTTCCCACGCCCACGCACAAGACGTCGGCGGCGTCGCACTTGTCTGGCCGCGGCCCGGGCACGGATCAGAAATGATCTATGGGCCGAGGCAGTGAGCATCATGCAGCGCTGTGGCACCAAATTTGGCAGTGCCACAGCTGCAGTTGCATGCGCCGTCAACGTCGCCTTCGCCTTCGCCGAGTGGAAATCAAAGCACGCTACTTGCGCCCAAAAGGTATTGAAAGCCGCACAGCAAACACTCACAGGGCACTCGCGTCGTGGAGCCAAGGGGCCCTCGGCTGGGGGAGCAGTGGGCGGAGGCAAGGGTAGAGCCACAATAAAACTCATAAATCAAATAAGACAAAAGACTCGAGGCGAACGCAGGGCCCAGTACCAGGACATGTCTTTGGGACCACGAAAACGAAAGCTGCTGCGGCTGCTGCTGCTGCTGCTGCTGCATGGCGTGCGTTCATACGGGGAGCCAGAGGGGACTCCACATGGAGAGAGACATGGAGACACTGGGACCGACGAGGCGAAGCAACGCAATATTGAGCACGACCGCGAACAATGGGAGCAAATAACTGGCAGGCATTCGGCATGAGCCGAAGATGGAGCTGGAGACCGAGAGACCGAGATGGAGACGGAGATGGAGATGGAGACACAATCGGGGATGCTGGCCATGAGTGGAGCACCTTGTGACCACCGACCACCGTAGCAGTCGCGAAGAGTGCTCAACGATTTTCAAGGTAAGACAAAAACACAAACAACAACAACAACAACATCGAGTAAATGTGTCTAATGGATTAACATGACGAACTCCTGATGCACTTGACAACTGTTCGAGGCTTGCAGGAGTAAAGTGCATAATCCCAAGCAGCTCTTGGATAACTCAAGCACTTGTGAGTCTTTCGGCTATTGGGCTACTCATATAGCTGCCAAGAGAGCTTTAAAAGCTCATTAAAGCTGTTTCAGTAATTGCATCAGGCTCAGTAGAGCCTGTCTCGTCAAAACTCTTCTAGTGTTGCGTACAGTGGAGTGAATCTCATTTATAGCTGAGAGTTGATCATATGGCCTTCGAGTTGAGGTTAATGTGAATTTTCTGCTTATTCAACTTTAGCAACTAATCTCTTTGTATCTAATCGTCACTTCATCCTTTATCTTTCTTCTTCTTTCATATTCTCCGTATCCAGCTCCTTCTACATTTATATTCTTCTCCACCTCCCATTTTTGTCATCTTTCTCTACCTTTCTCAACCCCCCTCCACCTTTCTCTCTATGTCTTGTTGTTCTCTGTAGCACGCTTCTTTCATCTCTCTCAATCTGCTTCTCTCCACCTCAGTTTGTCTTTTAGCTCTCTCTTTCTCTTTTTTCCCCTCTCCATTTATCTCTCTCTTTCTTAATTTGTCTCTCCCCTCCTCAGTATCTATATGCATACTTTTTGTCTCTCCCTCCATCTATCTCTTTCTTTTTCAATGTAAATATCTGTGTGTATATTTCGACTTCTCTTTTTCTTTCTCTTTCTCTTTCTCTCCTTATCTTTCTCTCCTTCACTCTCTCTGCCTCTTTGATCATTCACTCCATCTCTTTAACTCTTATCTCTCTCTCTCTCTCTTTTTCTCTTTCTCTTTCTATGTAAATATATGTATATATTTCTAGTTCTCTATGGCTCTGTTTATATCTTTCTCTCTCTCTCTCTCTTTCGCTTTCTATGTATATCATTCTCTCTCTCTCTCTCTCTCTCTCTCTCTCTCTCTCTCTCTCTCTCTCTCTCTCTCTCTCTCTATTTCTACCTCTACCTCTATCTTTGTTGTTTCCCTTACTTTCTCTCTCTCCCTATCTTGCCACTTTTTCTTTTGTTCCTCCTTTCCCCTCATCATCTTACCCTCTATCCCTCATTCCGTTATCTTTCTCCACGCAATTCTCATCATAAATCTTCTCAATTTCAATATTTTCGACTGCCTTTGCCCATGGTCACGTTGCAAACTCGCTGACAATTCCATGTTGCTCTCTGTCGCAATGCTGCAATAGTCACCCAAAATGATCCGCAAGTGTCGCCAGTTGCCAGTTGCCAACTGCAGCTGAGGCAGCAACAAAAACAACAACAACAACAACAACAGCATCTGCTGTCTGCTGGGCCATTGTGGCTAGCAGCGGGCACCAACTGGAGCGAAGATGAATTTCCAGCGTATTGCGTTGTTTTTTTGGTCATGAGATCGTCTTCAGAGTCAGCCTCGTTGTCGTCATCAGCGTCAGCCGGCTGGGCCGGCGCACAAATATCTCGCCAGCCTCGCTGGCCTATCCGCCTAGATATATATATATATATATTTGTATACATATATATATATTTTTTGGGCGCTTCGTTACACAAAATCACGAACCAAATCGTGCACGACTATTTTGCGTGAGTTGAGCGCATGATCAGCTGCAACTGCAACTGCAGTGGAGAGAGGGGGAGGGGGAAAGGACGTGGGGCATGGGGTACGTAGACTGGGACCATGGGCTGCCCAGGGCCTGCTCTTGTTGCTGTTGTTGTCTATGCTGCAGCAGCTGCGACCTGCAACAGCGCTTGGACCTGTCCGTGGGTCGAGGCAGTCGCAGCGATCGCCTTCAATTCCTTTTTATTAGTTCACTTTTCGGCCAAAGGGCCCTTTTTTGACAGTTTTCATGATTTTTCGCATTTGATTGGCACATGTCATGGACACACACACACACACACAAAATGTTGCAGCAACAACAGCAGCAGCAGCAGCAACATCAAGTGCAACAACAAGCAATTCAGAGTCAAAGTCACACGCTCTGACAAATTCCATTCCATTGCCGTTGATCAGTCGAGTTGAGTGGAGTCGAGTCGAGTCGAGTTGCTGTTGTTGCTGTGGCCAACAGTTGTTGCTGCTGGAAGGTGGCAACTGTTAGCTAGTTAAACATAGCACGAAAAACTAATTTAAATTTAAATGTTAAATTCACGTAACAAAATGCGAAATCAAACTGTGCGCAGGATGGCAATGTTTACATTGTCTGATCCACTCATGTGTTGTCCGCGTGTCTGTCTGTGTGTGTGTGTGTTGCTTGTTGTGTGTTGTGTTGCTGACACCTGGGCGACTCAAAGGTTATCGCTAGCAATTAGCATGCCATCAGCAACAGCAGCAGCAGCAGCAGCAGCAGCAACATGGCCCGACAGCAACAGCAATTGCTAAAACGGCAACAATTTGTCAGCTCTCATTTCAATGTGTATGTGTGTGTGTGTGGGTGTGTGGGTGTGTGTGTGGGTGTGTGTGTGTGTGTGATTTTAATAATTGTAACAATATCTTGGAGTTTTTTAGAATTTTATTGATGCAATTTTAAAACTATTTCTTAACTATTATAAATAATTTTGAAACATATTGAAAACATATGTTTAGTTTCAATTTCCTTTAGAATTCTAGTTAATATTTTCAATTTATGTTAAGTGGATATAGATACATTGAATATTAATATTACGATGGAAACTGGTGGCTTTAAAAAATTATGAATTTCGATTAACTTAAGCATGGCTCGCTCATCTCCTGCCCCTCTCTTCCATATTATATCCACATTTTAAATGTAAATATAAATATCAAACTGGAGTGGAATAGTCAAAAGATCAAACCTACTAACCTTTACATACATCGGCATTTTTAAATTATTACAAAATTTTTTGTTTTTCTATTAAAAAAACTGGGGCCAGCTTGCCCTGATCTCTGAAAAGGTCGCTTCTAAACCATTCTCTGAAGCCACATATCTTTGCTTTTTTTCAAAACTTTATAACTATATAACTTTGGAATAGACTCAATATACCATTTCCAGACTCCTATGGCTATCGCTCAAAACTGCCTTTCTATGCCAAGCTATAACTCGTTTATATATATATATCATATGCTTAGTGTTGGCAAACGTAAAACTTTTATTTTTTAGTATTGGTTACTTTTTTTTCTATTTTTTAACAGTTTTTTTTCTAGCTGGGAAAGAAATGCGCACTCACAAGTGATTCGCAGTGTCAGGCTAATAAAAATAGTATCATGTTGCAGCGCACAACAGACGTGGCTGGCAGCGCTTGCAACAGGGCAACAAAACGTTCAGCTGCTGACACAAAGACAAGTGCAGGCCGAAGCTGTCAGCGGCGACAGCGACGCCAGCGACGCGTCGGCAGCGACGCGAGCAGCATTGGTTAATGAACATAGGAAATTCGTTTACATTTGCCATTTGTGCGAATTAGACAAGTCTTTGTTGAGGGACAACAGCAGCAGCATGTTGTTGCTGTTGTTGTTGTTGTTTGTTTGTTGCTGCTCTTTTATTAGTGAAACTAACAACAACAACAACAACGACGACGTCGACGACGACACATTGAAAAATTCGCTTGTCGACAGAAATGAAATTTTCTACTACATTTCAACGGCTTTTGTTTCACAGTGTTTGTTTTTGGTTTCCATCTATTTTCTCTCCTTTTTTTTATAGTTTCTTATTAGTTTGTGTTGCGTCGCCAGGTGGCTTAGCTATGTGAGGGCCTTTGTGACAGGGACGTTGGACATGGACATGGTGAGGTGGAGTCTTACTTAAATCAATTGAATACAGCAATTGATTCGGTTCACGATGTGAACTGGTTCACGAACCAGCCGAAATCTGTTCTTTAATATACAAATTTTGCTATAGCTGATATAGCAGATATGTTTCAAAATTTACACTCCCATTTGGTTCTTTGCGGAACTAGTTCTTTTGCTTGAATTCTCGAATATCTAAATTTTTAGATTGTGAATATTCTCGTTTACCATAATTGTTAATCTTGAATAAAAGACTAGGCTCCTGGATCACGCTTGATTCTAGCTCACGAACCAGTTCATATATGTTCATAACTAAACATATAGTTAAACTATCAGAAATCTCCTTTGTTAATTTATATCTGCTCGCATATCCAAGCTTCTTGGTTCTTTGAGGAACTAGTTCTTTAACATGAGTTCTTAAAGCTTTAATTTTTGTGTGTCGTAATCCTTAAATTTGAATCAAAGATTAGATTCGTGACGGGATTGAAGCGATTCATTCTTATAACTGAAATATTACAAATATTCTTTGCTAATTTCTATCTGATAGGACATAGATCTACCTAATTCTTCTCTGAACTAGTTCTAGTGAACCAGTTTATATGTGAGCATTCGCATGACTAAAATATCAGGAAGCTCTTTGTCCATTTCCATCTGCTAGCATATAGGATCTTGACTCCTATGCAGAACTAGTTCTTATGAACTGGTTCATATATGCTTATAAATACAATATATTTGCCTAGAATTGAAATTTAAAAATTCGTCTTTGTAATTATAAAAAAAAAAACTTGATTTTTTCCTAACAAGTCAAGAGAATTAGTTCTTTTCGATTCTGAAATTCTATTCATCAATCTTCTAATCCGCTAATCAATAAAATCAGTAACGATAAAAGCATTTGCCTAATCCTTTGAAGCTTCGCTGGGAAATTGAGTGTTAAATTTCTGGACACAAAGAGTTGCACATATCTTCGGCTCCAATCTGCCCATTCAGATCAGTTTTGGTGGACTTTTTTGGACTGTGCGACAAGTGCATTCACGCTTCGGAGTAAGATGAGCACTTTGAGAGAGCGAGGGATAGCGAAAAAGTCTAAAAAAGGTTTTCGCCTGCCTGCAAAGTGCTGACTGAGCAGAAGAACAAAGCGAATTGCCAGCATTGCTCGCTGCATGGGTGCAGCAGGGCCAGAGGCGCAGCCTGAGAGGGGGAGGAGGGAGGAAGGGAGGAGGCTGTGTAGGGATCGGGAGCAGCTCGTATATGGCTGCTTCTATGCCTGCACGGCACGGCTCATCGTGTGTGTGTGTGTGTGTGTGTGTGTGCAAGTGCTTTCCACTTGATGTAACATTACTTTGAAATCTCTTGCCAGGGCGGGCAGCGGCAGCAGGCGCAGCATCCAAATGAAAAGCAAAGAGAAGATGTTCGGCCAAAAGAAAACGTCGCTGGCTGAGTGTGAGGTGAGTGTGCGAGTGTGTGTGTGTGTGTGTGTGTGTGCCATGAGCTACAGCTACAGCTACTCGGCTTAATTTTCGAGCCTTTCGACTCGCATCGTTGGGGGAGGGGGAGGGGAGGTCCGGCTGTGTTGCATGCCCCCAGCAACTACTGCTGGCTGCCAGCTGGGGTCGCGGTCAACTGACCAAATGCTTTGTTCGTCCAGCATGTGTGGGGATGCACGCCGAACGCTTCGCTGGACAATGAACAAGCGAAATTAGAGAATGTAAACAGCGCATTTTATCCTGCTCGTTGCCCCTGCAACAGCAGCAGCAGCAGCAGCAACAACATCGTTGACATGGCTCGGACTCTGCCTTGGCTGGACGACATCGAAGACGTGAGCGGCGCCAGCTGCCACGCCTACTGCGGGCAGGCGCTGCACAGCAATTACAAGCAGATCAGCTCGCTGCATTGCCAATTGTTGTTCAAGGTGTTTCCTGCTGACGTCATAACAGTAAATTAACGCCAACCTGAGCGTGGCGGCCAGTGGCCGACACAGAACACGCTCCATGCGAACAGCAGACCAAACTCTAAAGCCCAAGGCCCAGAGCTATGGCCCAAGGCCCAAGGCCCGAAGCCAGCAGCCAGACCAGACCCGACCACACCAGACCAGACCAGACAAGTAAATTGAATTTTTTAAATGGAACTTTAGCCCCCAGCGCCGAAATTACAGGCAAAAACCTTTTGCGCATTGCGAATGCGATGCGCATGGAAATGAGATACACACACACACACACACACACACACAGAGACACACGCACACAAGTGCGTGCGCTGCCCCAGGCGAGAGTAGCCACAGAAATTATAAATTCAATAAGTCACAATTGAATTTAAAAAAATATGTTTAAATTATATTCAATTTATTCTGGAAAAATTTAAGATCTATCAGTGCGTTAGAGCTTATTCAAGCAGCGTTGGATAACGTCTAAGGAATTGATGTATACACTGATATAAATATGCATAAGTAAGGACTGCCTTCTTGTCAATGCTTCCAGTGTTGAGAAATGGACCAAAAATAATATATAATTATAAATAGAATAATATATAGAAATGAATTTGGAATACTGAAAGTTTAACTAAATACAAAATTGAAAATTTAATAAATAATTTTTACATGTGATATATATATGAATAAGTAAAGCTACTAACCTACAATGTATAATTTCAATGTTGTAAAATATATAAAAAAAAATTGATTTATCTCTGATTGTAATCATAAATAAACATAAGAATTTAGAATTATAGAGTTTATGGCTTTACTTAATTGGTTACAGTGTTTCAAAATTCATAAACATAAACAATATACATATATATATAATACTACTGCATATAGTTCAACTTATACAAGGACTTTCAGTAGTATTCAAAAAGTTCAATATTTATTAGTTATGAATTTTGTAACACTCTACGCAAACTATCTAGAATCTTAGTATGGATGAACAGCAAAGCGTCAGCTCACTCTATGCAGCATATTTGCTCATTCAGAGTTCAGTATTGGAAAACAGCAAACATATTTCGCCAGCTGTGTAGCAAAACGTTAGCTGACTCTAGGCAGCATATTTACATATTCCATTTTTAGAGTTTAGTATTGGAAAATACCAAGCATTTCTCGTCAATAGTGTTGCAAAACGTCAGCCTGCCACTCGTGCTTTCCACATTCGACAACTACTTACTGAGTCAGCCTCGCTGCTGTGTGCGGCCGTCTAGCTTCAGTGGCTACTCGAGCTGTCTGCACACATATTTATATAAAGCGTTTGCTAGACATAAATCCAACAAAACATTATATACAAACAAAAGCGGACAGCGCTCTTGACGGAAAACCCATTTGACTAGGCAGCAGCAGCGACAGCAGCAGCAGAAGGCCCACAGCCATTGTTGAGGATCTCCACACACACGCCCACGCCCACGCCCACTCCGCCTCCGTCTTCTCATCCGCCCAGAAGTGAACAAGTGTACGTAATATGTCCAACGGTTTGTCGGTCTGCTGCCGCTTCATCAATTCAGCCATAGCCATGTCCGCATTTTGGCCCAAAAACAAAGCAGCAGCAGAGCAGAGCCAAATTCAAAGGGAGATGGAAATCGAAATGCAGGAAAATTGAGAATCGAGGCGACGGCGACGAGTCTGAGATAGAGACAGCGAACGTACCACATTTCCATTTGAATAATTTAGACATTTTCGTTGATGAATAACCGAGAGCGCATTGATAGATATTTTGCCGGATACAAATGCTCGACCGTACGACGCGCCGTATACGCAATGCTCCACCTATGTATATCTATATATATATATATATATATATATATATAGATAACACATATGTACTATCTGTGGCTTTTGTGCACATGTCGCTGAACAGTTTAGAGAGTTTTGGACCCGGCCAGTGCCGTCTGTCTGCAAATATGTGTTTGTAATGTCGACTACACACGTCACATACTTATATAGACGTCCTATAGGTATATTGTATTGGCATAGAGCAGCGTGCTTGATTTTCATTTTGGCATTGAAGCCATCAAGTGGCTGAAAGGACCAAAGGACGCATTGCCAATGGCACTTTAAAACATTTAAGCAGGGAATTTCATCAACTGCCAATTGACAACATTTCATTTGCACCACTGCATCCAATTTCAAGGGCGACTCAGCCACGCAATCACTCAAAGCCTACTCCCTATCCAAATCGGTACAGTTGCGTCAAAGTCTGAAGCGCATTCAAGCAAAAGGAATCCATTCCAGTTATTGCAGCTCAAGCTGAGATGTCGGAATATGAATTCTTTGTGCTTGCCAAGAAATATGAATTCCAAGAGTGAGTCATTGAATGGAAACTCCAGCAGATACTCATCTGAATAAGAGTAGATACTAGATACTATACTATGAGTATGAGTATGGTATATACACATACTCTTTTATTGTCATAATCGAAAATATACTTGTATGCATCATATCATATTTTATACTCATACTCATTCCCATACCCATAGTCAAATTCATGCTAATACTAATTTTTATTCTCGTAATCATACCAAAACTCATTCTTATTCATTTATTGTACTTACGCACATTCATGCCAATATTCATTTCATACTCATATTCAGTGATGCCCACACTCACTCAAAATCATGTTCATTCCTCAATCTCATTCTCCCTTTTTATCAACACTCATCAATACTCATGCTCACATTCATTCTCATTAATATGCATACTCACTCACACTCATACACTCGCCTCTTTATACTCATACGCACTCTCTTAACTATTAAGAGTAGCACTCAGTGGTCGAGCACTAATTAATTTGTATAATGTGCTGTCGACGCGACTGCGACTACGACTGACTGATGAACAGGCGGACAGAGGGAAGACTAGACAGACGGACAGCCAGACGGAGAGACGAACGGATGGACGAATGGACGGATGGACGGATGGACGGAGGGACTGTTAACTAGCAGTAAACATACAACGGGCTCATAAATAATACCAACTAGGCATGCACTGGGCACAGGCGAGCCACCTAGCGGCCAATCAATTAAACGGCCGCTGCACAGCCCCCGGGCCCGGCACCGGGACCCAGCTCTCTCAAGGAGCCAAGCCAAGCTGAGACGTGGCGCGAAAAAAAAAACGTTTATAGTGCGTGTAATCAGCTCTTAACTTATAATTTATAAAAAACGGCCTCTACCTGGCCTCTACCGGACCTCTACCTCTACTGTGTGTGTGTGTTAGTTCGCAGTTTAGCGCTGGGAGAGATGCAACGCATCGGCGGAAGCTATAAACATCTGTATAATTAAATAAAATAAAATTAAAAATGTTAATGAGCGCCTCGGAGCATCGGCTGGCCATCTCGCTGGGCATCTCTTGGTTTTCGGTGCTTGGCGTTTTCCCTTTTCGTGCCGCATGCCGCATGCCCCATGCCGCATGCCGCTTAATGATAGGCGAAACGCAGTTTGGCGACTCAACCCGTGGCTTGTAAACAATTTAGCGTGTCTCTTCATATTATATCATTAAAATTAATATGAGTTTGGCGTGCTGCAAGTTATTGCCACTGCCACAGTTGCAGTTGCAGTTGCTGTTGCTGTTGCCGCAAAGTGCGTCGCCTCTACTAGACAGGCCAGACAGTGGCCTAAAGGCCTAGCGGCCCCAGCCAATTGGCCAAATGAGTCTCAGACTGCGTCTGCGTCGGCTTCAGCCTCTGCTTCGGCCTCCGCTTCTGCGTGTCCCTCAACTAATAAGACAGACTGTAGGACCCAGTGCTCAGATAGACACCAAATGCTTCTCCAGTTAGCTGCTAAATGATTGGCTACTGTTCGCGTCCACGGGAGGGGCATCAAATGCTCTGAGGTGTAATGGAATCCATAGCCGCATTTAGCACAGAGCGTACCAGGCCATTCATTACGCTTATGGCCAACAGCAGGAAACTATATTTATCCGTTTGCTGCCATTAACAAGTGTTGAACTGTTTTACGAAATACAGAAAAAATATTAAAAAAAAAAAAACTAAATAAAATTGAAGACAAGGAAATCGCATTGAAGAAGAGAGCAAACTCTGCATAGTAAAATAATTTGTAGATTAGAAATGTTTCTTACATAGAATGGATCTAGTCTGGCTATAGTCCATATGTTTTGCTGGAAGAAAGAGAATGGTTCTGCCATCCGTCCTTCCATCCGTATAAGTTTCTGCTAGCGCATGCTTATTTAACATATAGTTAATTACTTTAGCATCGATATAAATCGATTTTTAAAAAGATAAAGTATAACATAATTTGATATATGTATATATAGATTATCAATAAGAAATGGATGTGCTCAAAATTTCAAAAGTCAAGGGACTTAGCTTCTCGATCAGTAAAAAATCGCATCAAAAAGCTAACTCCTTTCATAGAGAATATCTCCTACCCAGCCTTAGGAATTGGTGTAGAAGATTTATAGAAAATATGACATAACATGTATATCAAAATGATTGACCTCAATAGATGTTCCAGCTAGATGTTACAGCACCTCAACTATAAAAAAAAAAACAATTCTGATTAGACTTCTCAGCCTGGAGACTCGAACTAAGCTTGGCAAATATTAATAGCAGATTTTGAAATGTTTTAGCTAAGCTCTGGCGATTTATGGGCCTTAAATGCTTCGGCTGCTGAGGTGCATCGAGTCGCATGCAGCAGCGATGATGACAATATTTACACATAAGCCAGAGGCAAAGCTGGCTGATGGCGTCAGGCCAGCCCAATCGAAGGCTGGCGGTGCCTTCTGGCCACAGTTGCAGCCGCAGACTGCATGCAAATAAGGCTCGCTCTGCTCCGAATTGGGGCTCGAAGCCTGGGCTGGGGCAGGCTTTGTGGCTGCCTAACACGACACTGACAAATGCTAATCCATTAAGGCGCTGTCAATGGCCAAATACGTCACAACAGGCTCTCGAGTCGGAGGGGAAACGGACAGGAAACGTCGGAAAACGGAGGTCGGAAAACGGGAGTCGGAGAGTAGCTGAGTCCAGAGTTGTATGGCTACTGTTGGCCTGGCTTGGAGCTGCGGCCTCTGTCTGCTGCGTATTAGCCGCGACCCGCAACTTAATTGGCCGGCGGCAGCTGGTCAAGTGCATTGACTTGGATTTGCTGGCAAGACAAATGGGAGACGAAGCTGAGAGCCGAGATCCGAGAGCCGAGAGCAGCAAATTGCCAATCAGCTGCGTGCGGCGACTCGCCACTCGCCACTCGCCACTTGCCACTGGGCAGGTGTTGAACAACTGGCAACAACTTAATAAACCCGAAACAAAATCGTTTTGGCTTCTTTGACTTGGGCTTTGCGTAGCGCGTGCCATGAACATTTTTAAGTGCCTGCTCATTAATCGTAATCGGCAGGCAGCAACAACTGAGACTGAGACTGAGACTGAGACTACGACTAAGACTCGACTAGGACTACGACTACGAGTATGGATACGACTCCGATTACGATAACTGCAGCCGGGGGCCAGTTGACAAAAAGGCTTAAATGGCAAAGCGGCCAGAGATCGTTTGTCTAATTGGGAACTGGAAAAGGCAGCCGAGGCAGCAGAGAGAAAAAGTACTCAGCCTGCACGCCTCTTTGTCATTTGTCAGCGTTCGGTTTTAGGTGTAAATATGTTAATGAGTGCGAATAATTTCCTAGAATTTCCTGCCCCACAGTCCGAACAGTCCAAGGCGCACTTAATTGCAATTGCCGGCGTCCCAGTCCGGCGCACACACGCCGTATGACGTATGCGAGCGATTAATTTCGCTCAGTGCGTAATCAACTCGAAAATTTATTGAAGTTGCAATAATTGCGCCCATGGCGTGCCATCAGCTTAAGCCCAGACGAGGTCCTCGTTGCCGTTGCCGTTGCCGTTGCCTCTGCCGTTGCCTTTTGCTGACTGCATCTTCGCATCGGTTGCCAAATGCCAAAACGCGCTCATTAGAAATGCTTTCACCTGCGTGCCTCTGATTTGAGGCCACAGCCGGAGGGGGAGCCGCCCAATAGGAAAGGGAGCTGCTTAATTTGAGACGTTGATGGAGATGCGCGCGGAGATGTCGTAGCAGCAGCAACAGCAGCAGCAGCAGCGGAGGAATGCTGCCAAGAACACGCCGGAGTCAACCTTTAAGTTTTGCATGTGCCCCGATAAAACGTCAATCGCTTAACCAATACACTGAGAGAAATATGCAAGTAGAAGACAATTAGAATTCTACAAATAAGACTCTACTCTACTCTTTTCTACCCATTCTCTACTCTACTCTACTCTACTCTATTCTACTCTACTCTACTCTTCTCTATCTTACTCTACAATAGCTCTACTCTACTCTACTCTTCTCTCCCCTACTCTACTCTACTCTACTCTCCTCTCCTCTACTCTATTCTACTCTACTGTGATCTATTGTGCTCTACTCTACTCTACTCTACTATACTTTACTCTGCTCTACCTTACTCTACTCTACTCTAGCTCTACTCTGCTTCGCTCCTCTCTTCTCTCTCTTCCATACTCTAAATGCTATCCCAAACTAACCCCTTTTATGTTTTCAGTGTATGTGGTGTGGCTCTTATTGCAATTTCTTCCACTCTAACCACTCACTGCCAACACCCTGGCAGATTTCAACGTTCGGCTTTTGCGGCTGGCTGGAAATATATCAGGAGCGCGTCATGTTTCATGCATGAATTGTAGCACAACTTTTGTTGTTCTTGTGCAATCGAGTCAAGTGGCGCACAGCCGCATTAAAATATGCCGCGATTTATGTTTAGAGCTTTCAATCAAGCCAAGACTCAAAACCAGAGGCAGCGCCAAGGCCCAGAACCACAAACCGCACACACACACACACACACACGCACCCACACACACGCATACACACATTCCATACATCCATCCTACCAGCCTCCCGCCCATCCATTTATCTGGGGCCAAGTGCTGGGATTGGGACTTATGCATGTGTGCCACTGACTTGGCCATTGTTCTTACGGAACTTTAACTCACAAATTGACTTTAAAATTGTTTGTCGCCCACTTTAAGCATTAGCAGACTCAATTCTTGGCCAGAAACAAGAGATCAAGGCATACTGAATACCCTTGAATAGTCTGGAAGAAATGAAGGATTATTATTATTATTAAATTCAAGTGAGATTAAGATGTGGGAGTTATCCAATAGAGTTGTTTACGATTATTGATTGATTGATTGATACAATATATTGATTTATCAGTCTGTATAATACCAGTCAATTAAGAGAGATGTATTGATCAATCAATTAATCTATCAATATATCGATCTATTATCCTGTCTTATAACAATCAATGCAGACAGACTGAGATATCAATGTATTGTAGCTCGACTGTTCGTAAAGATCTTGATATATGATTTCAGCAATCGAGATATGCAGCTTTCTAAGCACTCAGCATTTCAAACCTTCCTTTACCGTCTTATGACCTGGCAACCTCTATTAGGATAGACTTCTCTTATGATAAGACCCTCTCTCTGATGATCCCTTAAATAACAGACCCCATTCCTATGCAGTATGACTACCCCATGCTCAGCCTTTACCCCTATTGAGATAACCCTCACTATAATTCCCAACTGACTTAAGAAATTCCCTTATATGACTTCGCAGTACATACTGAAGTTGAGAACTGTGTCAATGGAGCTTAATAAAGTTTTCCAAAGCAGGCAGAGACAGCTGTTTATCATAAGATAAATATGGCCAAAGGCTGCCCCGGGGCCCGCAGGCAAATGCCATTTATCAAGTGTGAAAAGAAAGTTGCGACTGGTGCGAGATCTTATCCGGCGGGCAATTTGCAGATACACGAAGTTCTTGAGACGTGGCATTCGTATCAAATGTGAAGATAATGTTGCGATAAAATTTAACGGACATTGAACAAACGATCTGAATAAGTTCAGACATACTTAGCGAGTACGCGGAGCGCTCAGTTAGTCAGTCAGTCAGACAGTCAGGCAGTCGGACAGTCGGACAGTTGGTCCGTCTGTCAGTCCGTCCCTCAGCCAGTGCCTTGGGGCAGTCGCTGTCTTAGTCGGGTTAGTCGGAGGTTCTGTTGGATCTGCTGTGCTTCGCGCGCTGGCGTTAAATTTATTGCAAAAACAAGAAAAAGTAGGCGGAGAAAACGCTGCAAATTAAAACAATTGCATAGTTTGCATAATTTTTGTAAACAAAGTGGTGGCCATGCACCACCAGCACCACCGGCACCACCAACTATCGCGAAGGTGCGAGGGCTTTGGCTTAAAGCTGCTAAGAAACGCGCCAAAGTGCGGATTAAGCCAAAAGGCCTTTCGGGCCTTAAGCCAACTTTAAGCTTCGCTGATTCAATGTGTGTGTGTGAGTGTGTGTAAGTGTGTGTGCGACACCACAACGTCAGCATCTGCTTAAAATTGACTTCCACATGCCGCTTAGAGGGAAGTGCAGCAACAGCAACAGCAACAGCAGTCAATCGATTG
The DNA here is from genome assembly GCA_035045145.1 of Drosophila meridionalis. NCBI lineage: Eukaryota > Metazoa > Arthropoda > Insecta > Diptera > Drosophilidae > Drosophila > Drosophila meridionalis. The sequence goes on along the minus strand of JAWNPG010000009.1, from coordinate 4,200,445 downwards.
CCAAATCTCTCTCTATGTGTGCGTGTGTGTGTGTGTGTTGCAGTTATTCAATTTTAACCATATTATCGCTGCTACACGGAAAACCTTTTAAACAACACAACACAGCAGTGGGTGGCTGCTGGGCAGCGAGCCCTCGGCTTATCAACTGTTATCGATAGGCTGGTTGGCAGGCAACACACACAATGTGCCACAGAACGTAGAGGAGTGTTGCAGCTAGAGAGAGAGAGAGAGGGGGGGAGAGCGGGAGAGTGAGAGAGTCGAACACAGGAATAGGACAGTTCGGAAACATTTGAAAATTGAGGGAAATAAAAAACATTGTTAGACTGGGACAAATACACATCTATACTCACACATACACTCGCACACACACACATTTGCAGGCAGTTAAGCTGTCAGGCATAATTGGCTATAAAACATCTACAAGCTCCAATGACATTTATATTGACCGGGCCAATAACAAAAACAAATACTGAACAATAAGTGTATGTGGTTAAAGGAAATAGAGTAACTCGAATTACGAATGCTCTATGAGAGAGAGAGAGAGAGAGAGAGAGAGAGAGAGAGTGGGAGAGAAACAGAGAAAACAAAAAAGTCTATCAATCTCTCATCTATCCGTCTTTTTCTATATACCTGCCCCAATCTACATATATCCATCTCCGTATGTATTTCTACAGTACTGTCTATATAAATAAATTTCTAGATCTATATATACATATATGTATATCTCCTTGAGCAACTCGTATTCTCCCTCACAGCCAACTGTTATTATCCACTTGCTGCTGCTGCTGCTGCTGCTGCTGCTGCTACAGAATTCAATTTGATCTGTTGATAGAGACAGGTATTTATTGGTTGTTTCCCATGTCACGCACTGACGCCTTCGGTGTGCCCCTCGGCCGCGCAGCGACCATCCTTCCGGACACCTCCCATGCCACTAAGGATGCGCGCAGTTCGGATAACTATTTCAATTAAACGTTAATTATGCTAAATTGACACTGGTCATTATGACAAGTTGTTTGTGGTCTCGCTCCCAGCTCGTCTCGCCTTTCTATTGCCCTCTCTCAGTGAGTCTCTCTCTCTCTCTCGTTCTCTCTCTCCCTGGTGCTCTTCTCACCTATTCCGTTCATCGTCTGTTGCCACGACGAACACTTGCAACTGCAAATTTAATTTAATTGCATTTCATACGCCCATTTGGCCGCAACGCCGTCTCCCTCTCCCTCTCCATCTCCATCTCCGTCGTAACAGTTGACTTATTTAGGCAAAAAGGGAATAGCATGGGCGGCGGAGAAGGGGGGACAGACGCTGTCGACGAGTCCGGGCCGTCGGCTCTGTTAAGCAGCGGCTGCCTTCAGTCGCCGCAAAATTTTAATTGCCTGGCCACTGGACGCCGGCTACATTTGGCTCTGACCATCAGCGGCGGCCGCGTGTCAGCCAACCGACCACGAGGATGACGACAACGACGCCGCGCAGCGGACGGCGGCCTGTCCACTGGATGGCCAACACTTTGGTTGCTGCCGCGCTTCGCTGACTCCCGACCTGAGAGCTCGGGTCCAACAAAGTTGCCTACAACCTCATTTTTTCCTACCTTCTTTCTTCATTTGTTTCTTTTTTCGTTTTTCGGATACTGGCAAGGGGCAAGGGCCAAAACGAAGGAGGTTGTTAGCAATTATAAAACTATTGCGATGACGATGAATGGCATGAAGAGGCACATATGTGTGAGAGAGAGGGAGTGAGAGATGTTGGCAGAGGGAGAGTGAGTAGGCGAGAAAGGGAGAGAAAGTGTTGAGAAAGTTTTGGGTTAGATCAAAGGAATGAAACAGTTGCGCTAGCTATAACAAATGCAAATTAAGATGATGCAAATGAGAGATAAAGAGAGGGAGAGAAAGGGAAATTGAAAGTGAGAAGGAAACGAAATGATCAAATGTAAAGAACAATTTATATGAAGGGTATAAAAGTGGTAGGAATATGTATTTAAAGTTATTAAGAAACACATAAGAAAGAAACAGTTCTGAAACAGTAATAGTATCTGAGAGAAAACAGAAGAGAGATAAACATAATACAGAGAGTGCAGAAAAAGTGGAGTATAGATAATTGAAATATATCGAAACAATGAAAATAGTGAAAGATAAGGAAGACATACAAAAAAATGGCTAAATAGAAAATAAGATAAGAGAAGCAAAAAAGAAAGACTTACAATATACCATGCACAAAGAATGCAAAGAAGAGAAAAGTGTATGTAACGATAACCGATAACATAACACAAACCGATAATCATAATAGACAGAGAGGCATAAATCTGAATTAAAATTTAAATATAAATAAAATATATTAAAAAAAAAATTATAATAATAAATATAAGTGAATATAAATTCAAATTAGAGAAACGAAAAACCAAGACTTACCATATAAGATGAAGAAAGAATCTAAAAAAAAGGAAAGGTGTACCGATAACCGATAACATTACGATAACGATAACAAATATATATACATATATATACACATACGACTATATGTTATTGAAATGTAAATCTTTGGTTCGCTTACGCACTAAGCTCTAGGTTCAAGGTCGTGAAACTGCTCTTGGCGAAGTATCCCATAACGAGCATGCCCATTCGCATAGTCATCTACCAAATGCAGCACCACCACCCCCCCCCCCCCCTTACCCACCTCCCCTCGCTCCACTCACTCGATCATGATGCGAACGAGAAATGCCGGCCGCCAGCGATGGGGCACGCATCAAGCGCGCAAATAAATTAGCGACCGCAAAGTGTTGACATTTATTGTCAAGCCAATCGGGCCGAGAGCCCAATGTCCAGTGTCCAATGTGCCCAGAGCACTTGCAACAAGATACATGCCGCATGCGGCACCATGAGTAATGTGGGGCGAGCCGAGGCAAGCGGCGGGCATCTCAGCCAAGTGGCACCGCACGCTTTTGGTCAATTTCAATTTATTGCAACAAGTGACAATGGACACTCGCACAATCGAGTGAGCGCGAACGCGAACGCGAATACGAATGTGAATGGGCAGCCGTTGCTGGCTGTCCCCAATTTGAGCCGAGCCCCAATCCCAGTGCCAGTTCCAGTCCCAGTCGCAGCTCCAGCCCAAGTCGTTGCCGATTGCCAATGCAATCCCATTACCAGAGCCGCTGCGATCGACTCTTTAATTGGTGCGTTGTCTGCTGCGGCTCCTGCGCCCAGCTTCCAGCTCTCGGCTTCATCCTCGGCCTGGAGTGACGTCGACAAGGCGCGACCACGACAGCGACGACGTCTAAATTGTCGCACCTTTTACAGCCGCCCGATTGGAGCAGCTAGCGACAATGGGGCCGCACCTACTTCAAGGGTCTCTCCACGGCTTCTGTGCAGCAGCTGCCGCTTCGACTGGCTTTCAGCCAGAGAGACAGGGAGAGGCAGAGAAACAAAGAAAGAGAGAGAAACTGTCAAGCTAAGCTTTGCTTATAGATATAGATTATTATACAAGCAAGGCAAGTCTTAGGTGTTTTATGTTTATCTCATTCGGTAACTCTCTCTCGGTCTCACTTTATCTCCCACTTGCTCTCTCCCTCTCTCTTTATCTATATATATTTACTTGTATATATGTATATTTATCTTTCAATATCTCTCTCTCTCTCTCTCTTTCTCAATCCCTCTCATTCTTTTCAATAGTCATTCTTCGTCAATTTCTCACTGTCACTCTAATAACTTATTTCTCCTAATCTTCCATCCACTCTTTCTCTTTCTCCCCCCCCCTCTCTCTCTCTCTCTCTCTCTTTCCCCCTCTCTTCCTCCCTCTCTATTTCTTTCCTTCTCTCTATCTATATATCTTTCTCACTCTGTCGTTCTTTTTCAATCTTCTTCAACTTTCTTCTATCTCAATATCCCCCTTTCTGTCTTTCGTTCACCATCTTTCTCTCTCTCCCTCTGCCCATTTCTCCCTATTTCTCTCGATATTTATCTCAATCTCTCTCATTATTTTCCCTATCTTTCTCTCGCTCACTCCCTCTCTCTCTCTCTCTCTCTTTCTCTCTCTCTCTTTCACTCTGACTCTTCTTTTCTCTTCTTAGTACTCACTCTATACCTTTCAAAAATCATCGCCTTTCTTTGCGCTTCTCATATTTTCATACAAAAATTATTAATATATTTTATCCACTCTTCATTTCATTATCATTAGCTCTCATTGCCATAGTCTCATCGATAAACTTGTGATTAGTGATTATTTGCTTAGCTCAGAAAAGTCTCGCAGCTCTGTTGACCCGGCTTTATGGTAAATAAGTTGACTGGCAAGCACTTTGTGGTGGTTGCCAATGCTCATTAGGCGCATCCAAAACGAGAGCCCTACCCACATGAGGGACTGCCGCTCCGACCAACCCAGTGTTCCACACACACACACACACACACACACACACACACACACACACAGACACAGACACAGACACACATGAGGGCCAGTTAAACGACGGCACAGTTTAAGCCGAGTTGGCCCTTGCACTTGGAACGGGGCTCCGGTTAGTTGAGGTAGGTTAATTTTATTGGCCAAATAAGTGGGTATCAAATTTAATGGCCACAGCAACAAGCAGAAGGCCAAGACGCGCACGAACAGCACGAAGAAGAAGAAGAGGAAGAGGAAGACGAAGAAAACAACGTGAAAGCAACAAGAAAATGGGGGAGGCAGCAAATTGCGGCCCAGTGCGCAGTGCATAAAGCGTAAAAATGAGCCAAAATAAATAAAAGCCGCAACAACAACGAAGACGTCGACGTCGACGTCTGTTTGATTGATTGGCGACAGCAGCGGAAGCGTCGGCGTCGGCGTCAGCGTCAGCGTCAGCAGCGACGTCGTTCACAACAAACTCACAAAATGGCTTTTGCGTAAGGTCAGGCATTTTGCATTTGCCGAACCAGAAGCCAATCCCAACTGTCTCTGAGCGGAACCTGTAGCTCACTCACTCGCTCCATTGCGGAGCGGAATTTAATTAATAAATTATCGATTAGGAGCGCCCTGAAAAGGCTCTTTTGAAATTAACGAACAATCGGCTGAAAACTTCTTTTTGATATCAACTTTTTGTATAAAATATTAAGTGAGAATTAATTGAGCAGAGATCAAAGACTGAGACTGTTAACGAATTTTATGAATATGATATTTTTTAATATACCCCGAAATAAAACTAACAAACCTTAAAGGCCAAACATAATTTATAATTGGGATTTTAAAAGCTTTATTTTGTTTTAAATCATTTTAATTATTTTTAACAATTTTATTTTAATTTTTTTAAGGCAATAGCAATGGCTACAAATATCAATCATTCGAACATATTTTCTTCCAAAAATTGTTTATAGCTTGATCCTCAGCTAAATAAAGTTACGTAAATATCGATTAATATTATTAATTTAAATATTTTTTCTTCAATGGCAATTTCATAAATATCAATCATTCGCACATATTCTCATCAAGTTATTTTAATTGCTTGATTCTCGCTGAAACTTTGTGCAGTCTCTACCGCTCTCTCTCTCTCCCTCTCAGTTCATTTGCCCATCAACAGCTTTTGCTAGGCACGAAAATTCTTTAGCAATTTTCACATAACTCGGCTACATTTAAGAGTTGAAGTCCGCAGACTGAACAACGAACAACGAACAACGAAGAGCGAAGAGCGAACACCAAAGAACGAAGTCAAAGTCGAAGTTTACCGATATCCGACTTAGTAATTCTTTCACGATCCCTCACTGTGTAGAACCATTGTGTATCAAGATCGTGTGATCTAGTGTGGCAGCAAAGCCAGTCGAGGCAGTTGAGGTAACCGAGGTACCCGAGAGGCAGCCCAGAGAGAGGCAGGCAAACGCATGATCACGTTTACGCTTACGCATCATTTAATGGATGATCGTGGTGCGGCCGACTCAGCTGATGGCCAGCGAAGCTGTTGATGAACAAACGCTGCTCCGCTTCGTATCTATCTGGCTGCAGCTAGGCCTGAGACTCAGCCTGTGCCTGAGCATGGGCCTGGGCACGGCACCCACCAACTGGGCATACAACTTTATCACTTGGCCACAAAATATCTTCAATTGGTTCCATTAAACTTAAGCAGCGACCGTGCACGCTCTACACGCTCTACACGCTGTACATGACCAAGGCAGGCCGCGCTTCGTGCGTTGCCATCATCATCGTCATCATTGGGCGTCGTGCCCAAAATTAACCTGCCCGGCCAGCCAGAGAGACAGAGAGTCAGAGTCAGCCTGGGCCGTTTGGTGGTGCTGCAGGTGATGGCGGTGCAGCCTCATGCCGCATGATCATGGCGACGCAGGCTACGCGCAGCCGCTATAAATTCTATTGGCGTATCTATCTACACTATTTCTAATTTAGCCTTTTGCCTCTGCTGCGCTGCGGCTGAGTCGGAGCTGAATCTCTGGCTCAGTTTACTATGTTACCTTAGTCGACGTCGTCGTCGTCGTCGTCGTCGTCGTCGTCGCTGGCCAATTTAAGTTTAAGTGCTTTGGTAACAGTTTCGCGCTTTCGAAACTTGAGTCGTGATTTATATTTTTTTTTCTTTTTCTTTTTGCTTTTCTCTCTCTCCCACTCTGTCTCTCTTCTTTTCAACTCCCTTTTGGCAGTCGGGCAGCAACTGCGATTCCTTTGCAGGCACTGTAGGAATTTTCAAGTGCCGTTTTTCACGCCACGACACGCAATCGCTGCGCTCAAGTAAATTAGGAAAATTGATCTAAATTTTCTTGGGAACCTTTCCATTTTTCTATTGCTGCCGCTGCTGCTGCTAGTAACTGCTTGCGCCTTTTTGCCAAGATCGTTTGCAGCTTTGGCATGAGAGCAAACCCCGAGCTCGGCGAGCAGCGAGCAACCCATCAAAATCAAACACATGTTGTCGTCGTTTTGCAATTTGGTAACTGGAGCTCAACGCGCGGCTATGACTGACGAGCAGATGCCCTGCAAACTGCATTTGTTGCATTGTGTTTGCATAGCTGAGAATCTCATAGTTGGAATCTCAATATGAGATCAGTTTTGAGCTCATGTTTTAGCTTGTCGAAAGCGGAAAATCAAATTCTGCTCATTCCTCGATGTTAAATCTTCTCCTCAACCATTTGCCATTTCCTGCTGATCGTTATTGAAGCTCCTTCTCATTAACCGTTTCCTGCTGATCGATATCACTGGAATAACTTTGCTTAGTGACAATGTTTTGACCGCTATGTGTCGCTGCTTGTCGCCACAAATTCTTATCGATATGAAAGCAGAAATCAGACTGAAATTATAACTTGATATATCTAATCTATTTATCTAATCTATTATTTAGATATAATATATCATAGATTAGGACTAACTTATATAATTATATTATTATATATAATTCAAACCAACTTGGGTACAAAGCACTTGCTACAGAGGCCTTGATCTATCTATCTATACAATATGTATATGGTACGCAGTTTCAGCACTTCAGTATGATCGACAGCATATAGAGTCGCAGCTTCAGTCTATCCCCGATCAATCGATATACCCTTTCCAATTGATAGTTGTGAGAGCTCTAATTTATGTTGGCAGAGAATAACAAATAATTTAAACTATTTTGCTGAGCATGCAATAAATCGCAATGCAACTTGAGCGATGCCAACTGCTTGCCAAATGGGCAGCACTGTGCCAAATAAATACCGAAATGGGCAGCACTTGGACTTGACTTTGATTTGTTTAGACAAAAACTCTAGACTATTCGAACAGTTAATGTCTATATATATATATATATATATATATATATATATATATATATATATATATATATATATATATATATATATATATATATATATATATATATATATTGCATATCTGTGATCTATCTGCCAGCTAGCTGAGCTTTCACACATCGACGAGGCCTGCAGGTCCATCGCATCGCACATCGCACATCGCGCATCGCATCGCGTTTGCTATTCGTTATTCGGAGCGAGCATAAATGCAATCAGCAATCGCATTAATTTCAGCTACACAACGTGGTGCTAATGCGACAAGTTGTGTTGCGGCCCGGCCGCAATGGCCATGGCCAGTTGCCGCTTCCTGGAAAGCGGCTGCCGAATCGGAGCGATCGGCGATACGAAAAGGGGCAGCGCATCGAATGGAAGCGGAGCACTGGGCCCGGCACTATCGGCATTGGCCATCGACTAGCTCGCGAGTGACTGAGTGACCAGGCACTGGCAGCCAGCCGACTGGCTCAGAGATAACGCTCGAGCCGTGGCCGGCAATTATAATATATACAAAATGCAATCGAGTTCAGAGGGCAAACGTAGAAATGGCCAAAGAGAGAGAGAGAGGGAGATGGAGAGAAAGAGAGGGAGAGAGAGGAGATATTGTTGGCCAGCGGCTGGTATCGGTTCATTGGCAGCTTTGCACGTCGTCGTCGTCGTCGTCGTCATCGTCGATCAATGCGCAGCCTGTAGCGCCGCATCCGTATCAAGATGTTTGGCTTATTGAGCCCCGAACCAGGCAATCGTGATCAACTGTGCAACAGAATTCGGCAGCAATTTTCGTGGCACATTGCAACTGGCGATGCGGCGACAGATTCGTTTTGGGCGCTACGCAAGTCGGAGTCGGAGTCAGAGTTGGAGCCAGAGCCTGTTCCATGCCAGCTGCGGGCGCCCACAACGCACAAGCTGCAGGAGCGAGCGAGAGAGCGAGTGGAGCTGTAGGCTGCAGCTAGCCACAGCTCCACGTTTAATAAGCAATTTTGATTTGGAGCAGATTATGTGACGGGCAAACGAGCCTCGGCACCAGGTTGCATGCAACATGAGGCAGCAGCAGCTACTGCAGCCGAAACGTGAGCTCCTTGAGTGCCTCGCTTTGGCTTTGCCACGTCTCGCTGCACTTGACTCTGTAGCTGACCCGGCCAAAAGATTTTTAACTGACTCTCTCTGCCTCTCTCTCTCGCTCTCTCTCTCCTGCTCTCTCTCTCTCTCTCTCTGTGCGGATCTTGCTGATACTGTTTTACATGGAACTCGTACTGATTGCTCCTAGTCATGCCCCGATTCGCTGATTTCCCATTTTGTGATAAGAGTGTGCATCATTTTCATTGGAATTGCATGTATTTTTTTATTGAATTTTAATTGGCAGCCCAACAGACAACGGCTACAACATAAAACTCAGACTCAGGCTGGGACCGCAGAGATACTATGAGTGACATGCTTCGCTCTCGCTCCTTCTCTGCCTCCCGCTCTTGCTTGCGCTCTGCTTCTCTGTCTACATATCTCTATACTCGCATAGGGATATGCTCATACATAAATGCACAGCCAAATTTGTGTATGTGTCTGCATGTGTGCGTGTGTGCGTGTGTTTGTGTGTGTGTCTTTAGTGTGTGTATTTGCATAAGGGAATTTTGCAATCTCTTAACTAGTTCACTTAAACGACTCCAAGTCCTTTTCGCATGTCTTGTAGGCCACTCCAAAGCCAAATCCAGTGCCAAGCAATATCGGCCAAACGCGCCGACGCAGAAACAGCAGCGATATAACAGCGCCAACGACAAAGCCGCCGCCGCCCTTGACGATGCCATTGGCCATGCAGCGATCGAACTTCCTTCCGGGCTGGTCCTCGAAGAAGACTTTCTCCTCGACGGGCATTGTTAGACGGTATTCTTAGCCTTACGTATTTCCCACAGGTCCGGCGCAGATCCCCAGCGAAAAGTTCGTGTTGCTCTTTTGACTTTCACAATAACTTTGACATAAAAACGGGAAATTTTCCTTAAACAAGTCGATACGTTTAAAATGAGGCACGATTGTTAATGATGTTGTTGCTTCGAAAAACTAAAAGTCATCTCAAGTCATCCCTCTACACAGCTCGCTCCGGAACAAGTTGCCCAAAGCCAACTCAGTTATGATTGTAGTCGATTTTATAATCGATTTCGATATTGAATTTGGAATGTTTGGAATATATATATATTTAAATATGTCAAATATGTTAAATAAAATAAAAATAATATAATATAAAAAATATATATTTATTATATTTCAATGCAATTTCTCGCTTTTTAAACTCTTACAACTGGAATGAAACTCTGTGGCTGCACAGTGTGGGGCAGCAAGTGGCACCCACTGCTGCCGCTGCCAAAATGCTGGGAGGTAGCAAGATGCATGCAGACACACGGGGAGCATGGCATGTGGAGCCGTTGTTGCATTTGCCACATTAACAACTCCACGAATGGCAATGGAAATGTTTGTGCAGCAGACTGGAGGCGGGCAGCCAGCACCTTGGACTCCTTCAGAGCACGCATGCTGCCGGCAATGAAGCGCAACTGGCTGAGATTTCAGCCAGATATTCTTGCCACTTAACCTCTTGCAATGCTGCAGCAGCAGCAACCACAGCAGCAGCAGCCCCAGATCGATCACGATCGATATCTGCCAAAATAGATAATAATCGATAGCTGGCAAGTGCCTCGGCCACAATCATGCGCAATCTGAGCCATGTATATGGTCCAGCCATAGAGGTAATCATGTCAGTTAAGGGAAAAACACCGTAACATTGTTTCCATTACGATTCTCGTTTTGGGTCGATGGGAACTCGCCGAACATCGCTGACGAGCGCTGGCTTTGTTGACGTGTTAAGTGTTAAAGAGACGCCGACAACTTCGTGGCCCAAAAAAGAAACTCTTGGATTTTGGCCAGGCTAGTTGGTAACAGCAAGGCTATAATTTGCTCGCCCACCATTTGCTGGGCTGGCCAAAACGAAGCCTAACTCGAAAATTGCAAATTCGGGTGTTCAATGGCGTCCGAATCCTTTTCTATTACTGCTGCCTCCACGTTGCTGCTTGACCGGGCTCTGTGTTTAAAGAAATTGTTGTGCCTCCATTCGCTGCATCGGCAATTTACTGCAGTTGCTGTTGCAGTTGTTGTTGTTGTTGTTGCTGGTGTCTGAAATTGGGTGTTTTGTGGGTGTTGCGCATTTTGCACTTTGGCACAGTTATTGTAAACTCTGCTCAGCTCAGCTCAGCTCAGCTCTGCTCAGCTCTGCTCAGCCATTGCCGTGGCTTGCGGTAATCTTTTAAATTAAACGAATGCATCATATGCCGCTCGAAATTGGGGTCAACTCGAAGCTACTTAAGGCTACAAGAGAGATGTACAAAGATAGATACTTATATATAGACCACAATGGAAGCACTGCAAAAAAAAAAAGAAAAGAAATGTTGTTTTAATTGAGGTGATTTAGGCAAAACGTAGAGCTTCAAGTACTTCTGCTCTTTAAATTAATAAATATATATTTATACTTATTTATATATTTACATATTAAATTCGATAACAAGTAAAGGTATTTAAAAACCTGTAAGTATTTCATATTTAATTTTAAAATGAATATAAAAATTAAAAAAAAAAAACAATTGTTTATATAAATTAATATTCATTGATTCTGCTGAGAAATCAAAAATAGTTTGAATAAGTTTTTAATCCGTTTTTTTATAGGACAAGTGACGGCATTTAACGGTTAAAATGCAGCAAGAGAACAAAGAGAACAGAAGATGTGGAGGTGGAAGCGCAGAGGAAGGCAGTTGAAACCACAAATTGGCAAAAAGCAGTTGGCTTATAATAAAGACATTTATGGGCCGGAGCGATTCAATTGTGCGGCAGTCCACAACTTTGCAGCCAATGAGGTAAACAGACAGACAGACAAACAGAGAAAAAGGAGAAAGAGACAGAGAGAGAGAGAGAGAGAGGGAGAGAATGAGTCGAGTACTCAGTTGATCAGCTTTGAGGTAAACAGAAATAATTCGACTGCAACTCGGACGACGATTACCTTGAGGGCAACGCACAACGTTGCGTGTGTGGGTATCTCTGGGTGTGCGTGCGTGTGTATATGTGTGTGTGTGTGTGTATGTGTGTGTTGGGTGGGTGTCCCTAGTCAGACATCGTGCAGCAACAACAACAACAACAGCAGCAGCAACAACAACTCAATGAGCACATGCTCAAGTCAAAAAGAAGAAGAAGAAGACGCAAACATGGCCAAGAGCCGAGAGCCATATGGCCAACAATTGAGATTCGGGCCGCAAAACTTAGGCCCAGCTCTGCTGCATGGGGATCTGTGGCATGGCCAGAGCGGGCCTCATTATAGATGCAGCGCCGATTTGTTTTGTTGTCCCCCCATTTGACTTTGAATTGATAGCATCAGGCAGCAGCCGGCAAACGGTTTAGCCCCAGACGCTATCCAACCCTCCTCCACTCCCCTCCCGGACTCGGACTCGGACTCGGACTCCCAGCTAAACACAACAACTACAAATGTGACGCAGGCCAGCGGGTGCAGCAGCCGCCGCAGCAGCCAGAGCAGCGCCCAGTTTTGCCTGCATTTAAGATATAAATGTATCTGAACAATTGAGCTAGCAGTGCATGCGCATGTGCAGTGCAAATATTTTAGATTCGCATAAACTTTGCATAGTTTTTAGATGCTGCGCACAGTGGTCGAAAGATGTGGGAAAATCTGTGAATGTTTGAAAATCAAAGCTACTGAAAATGCGAATCTATTATGGGTATTATTAGCAGAGAGAAAGAAAAGGAGACAGATATTGAGAAAGATAGAATTTGAGAAAGAATGATGAAGAGAGAGAGGGCCAGATAGAGAGAGATAAAGTGAGAGAGGAGAAAGAGGGAAGACAAAGAGAGAGACATAGAGAAAAAAAGAGTCTGAAAGAAAGAGAGAAAGAGAAAGAAGAAGTGTGAGAGAGAGAAGTAGAAAAAGAACAGTGACAGAAAGAGAGAGAGAGAGAGAGAAAGAGACTGAGATAGGGATAGAGAGAAAGTGAGAGAGAAACTGAGATAGGGATTCAGATACAGACGAAAAAGAATGAAGCGTGAGATAAATAAAGGGATATTAAGAATGGGAGAGATAGAGAGAGACGGAGAAAGAAAGAAAGAAAGGAGAGAAAAAAAGAAGATATTGAGAAAGAACGAAATAGAGATACTGAAAGATAGAGAGATTTGAAAAACAATAGACAGAGACCGAGATATAGAGAGTGAGAAAGACAGATGGAGACAGCACGAGAGAACAGAGAGTGGAAGGACAGCGAGAATAATATAAGGATAAAGTGAAAGAGAGGGTGGCTATCGTACCCAATCTCCATGTCAAATCAAATCCTACATAGAAGCAAAGAGAAAACGAGACAGACTGAAATATAGATAGAATGTAGCAAAAGTATAAAGAAAAATATTAGGTAAATCGATTCACAGTTGAAACTTATTTTTGAGTTGATATGAGACTATAGCTAAAAATATTGTAATTCCAATGTTGTACTTAACATTCAGTTTAACACTAGTTAGCTCTAAGAACAGGTTTGAACTGATTATTTTTTTAATCAAAGTTATCCTATACAGAACTTAATTTTCATTTTCACTTATATATATAAATTGTAATATATATAGATATATAGTTTAGCTGATCAAGTTATACGTTTCGAACAACTTGAACCACTGTGCGCTCAAAGCACTCACGCTCGCGCCTGCCCCAGCGCGTTTCCACTTGGCCCCGCAGCCGCGTCGCGTTTTTGGCCCGTTCGCTGCGTGTTGTCCACGCATTCGTCGCCGTCGTCGTCGTCGTCGTCGTCGTCTTCGTCGGGCCCGTCGGCTGTTTAGCTGCGCATTTTATTTAACATATCATTTAAAATTCATGTAAAACACATGTAGCTGGAGCTGTGGAGCTGTGGAGCGGGCCTGCCCTGCTTTGCATACCGTGGGCATAAAGTACATGGGGCACAGCCACAGACAGAACAACTGCATCACACCCAAGCGCCAGGAGCGAGCCACAGCCACATCGACATCGACAACGGTCCAGGCGCACTGTCCGTCGTCCATCTGGCCAGATCGCATTCATAAGCAGCCTCAGCGCAGCGCTGACTCTTGTATATCTGTGCGCATATCTCGCTCTCTTGGGCTGGAAGCTTTGCCTGGATGAAGATGTCGATGTCTCTCTGTCTCCGACTCCGACTCCGACTCTGTTGCTTGTTGCATGCTGCATTTAATTTGTAAACAAAGTCTTTAGTTTATGACTGGCGCGTTATTTTAGCATATGCGCATCTAGGCCTCTACACTGTCCACCTTGGCTCTGGCCCATGGCCGGGCTGAAGCGTTTTGTATGAAATTTGTAAACAATTCCGAGCTGCAGCTCAGTTGCCAGTTGCCTTGCTTGGCATTTGCAATTTACATATTTGCCTCCGCTCTGCTGCGCCCCCTTTGCCGCCCACCGCCCACCGGCCGCCTCTGGGCATGGATATTGTAAGCTAGTGGCATTTCATCAATGTGTTTTGGCTGATCTGACCTTTCGCTTCCCTCTCCCTCTCTCTCACTCTCTCTCTCTCCCTCTCTCTCTGTTGCCTGGCAGCCATAACAAATCACCAATGACTCGGCCCGACACTAAATGCAATTTATAACACTCTTTGCCTCCGTTGTTCTTGTTGCTGTTGAGCAGATTGTCAAACAAGTTGACTTAAAGGCAAGTTAACGAGCGCTGTTAGCTGCCCGCCTTTGCCATCATCATCATCATCAGCCTCATCATCATAATTATCATTGTCATTGTCATTATCATCAGCAAAGTCATCGGGCTGAACGACAACTTCATCTCGTGACAGCCGCGCTGTCATCAACATCAGCACACGGCGCGACGCGACGCCCCGAAAAAAAAAACCATCAAAAGCTCTGGGAAGTGCACGTAAAATGCAACACAAAATGAAACATTAACCAACACTGGAAATAACGAACGGCAAATGCTCTACACTTGACTCTAAACCATATAAACAAAATCGAAGATACGGAACTTTTCTAGACTGTAAATATTTTCAAAATATTTTAATATTATTAAATTTCTATCAACTCTATTGATATTTGTACCTGTAATACTACAAATCTTTATATAAAGTCGTTTCAATGAGCATGTACATCATGATTCAACATTGTTTATGTTACTAGGAGGGAATTTATACTCAACTCTTCACTCATTCATTTCGTAGAAAGCTGATACAATTTAAGTCTTAGTTATAGCAAATATATGTGTTTATATTTAAAATATAGTGTTGGAAAACACATTGCTATAACTCAAATATATTGCTTATTACATATTTGAATGTCACAGCTAATGTCGAAACTAATTAATATTTAAGTCTAAATTAAACTCATCTAGCAGGTCTGGTCGTTTGCATAGTTTTCCAACTCTAGAAAATTTTATAAAATTGGGAAACTAATAGAAACTACTACAGGTATTAAATCATCTGCTATTATTAAATAAAATTAATATAAAAATTTAAAAAAAAAATATATATATAGCATATAGGATATAGAATATAGAACATAGAATATAGGATATAGGATTTAAAATATAGGATAAAGGATATATGATATAGGATATAGGATATAGGATATAGGATATAGGACATAGGATATAGCATATAGGATATTGGATATAGGATATAGAACATAGGATATAGGATATGGATTGTAAAATATAGAAGATATGATATGATGTTAGATATGTGATATAGAATATATCTTAGATATAAACATTTTTTTGTTAATAATTAACAAAGATAAAACCTTGGCTCAATGTAAACGAGTTTTTATTGCGCCGCATGCCGCTAGGTGGCGCTACTAAATGATTGAACTTAAATCGCCTCAAACTCTGGATCGAGTTCTTCTTTAACTGATTGATGAGTGATTCATTAGTGAAGCATTGCAACCCTTTTGTTGCATAGGGCATTGCCCACGCCCAAGACCCAGCGCCCACCGCCCACCGCCCAACACTCCGCCCACTGGCAGTGCACTTGTCAGTTGGGTTTTTATGAACGCTTCGGCTTTCAAATAAAACTACAGCGCCTGGCAGCACATGAATAATGCAAATGCCAAGTAAAAGACGCCAAACACCAAACCCCGCTTAACCAGAGAGTTCCTCAAAAAAAAAAGAGGAAGCTTAATGCGCCATAACTCACCCACCCACACATAGATAGAGAGCCGTGTGTGTGTGTGTGTGTGGTGCAGGGGTGTGGGGCACTCATGCATCGGATCTAATATGACCATCCGTCACTCATTAAGCCGCTGTCGCTGCCTGACGTCCGTTTCTTTATTGTTATAAATCCCTAAAACATAAACATATATAAATCTATATATATGTCTGCCTGTGTGTGTGTGTGTGTGTGTGTGTGTGTGTTAGCCGGCGGTTATCGGAGCGACGGAAATTGCGATTTTTCATTTTCAGTTTTTCGGTTCGCTCATCAAATTTTGTCAAATTTGGCTGATGTTGCTATTGTTGTTGCTGTTGTTGTCGTTGTTGTTGTTGTTGTTGTTGTTAATATTTTAGCAAAATAATTAACACGAGCCCAGGCAGACATCCTTGGCAGGACCATCATCAACAACCAGCGCCCAGCCACGTCTCGTGCCAGCCTCAAGGCAGTCAACCATCTACTCTCCCTCTCTCCATCTCTCTTACTCTCTCTCTCTCTCTCTCTCTCTCTCTCTCTCATTCTGCCTGTCTGGCTGTCTAAGCAGCCGCATTATATGCAACATTTTGTCGCCTTGTGATTATTTTTGGGTATTATTTGATGGCGGGGACCGACAACTTCTGAAAAATGCACCTCATTTTGCCTGATTGCTCGGCTTGGCTGCCTTGCACAGGGCTTGCCGCAGCAGGGCCACGCCTCCATGTGGGTGGGCGGCTGCTGCGCTAGCTGCTGGTGCTCATCATTTGTCTTATAGAGGGTCTTGGCATATGTGCACGTAATATTTTAGTGTCGTTTACTTACTGCAGGACCTGTTTCCCGTTTCTTCCTCCTCCACATCCACATCCTCCTGCTCCTCCTCCTCCTCTCTCTGCACGGGCCTGAGCCTGCGGCTGCTGTGGCTCTTGCGGATCGAGCTGTCCCTGCCCGGCAGTTATTTCTTTGATATGCATTTAATTTTTAATGGCCGCCTGAAAGTAGGCAACGCTTTTTTGCCTTTTACGACTGCCTGCCACTTGGGCTAATTAAAGTGGCCGGCTGAGACACCGAGACACCGAGACACGGGCCAAGATAGTGCTTGAGGCGAATAGCCCAGGCAGCAGCAGCAGCAGCACTACAACAACAACTACAACGATAACTACAACTATGGCAACAACAACATGCCATTAAGTCTTTGCATTCAGCTTATTAGCCTGATTATTTTTCAACATATCGGTAATTGCTAGCTATGGAGACAATGCTTGGGTCTGTATGTATTGTATATAATAAGTGAACTAAAATCGTATTCAACTATTAAGTGCATAAAAAAACACATCAATTATGGATAATTATTGTAGCTGAATAGTTGTGAGACCTTTGAAGTATCTCAAGCAGGTCACAGGCCAGAAGTGAAGGCAGCAAAAATCATTGCATAATTTTAGGCAGCGCATATAATTATATTTAGTGGAATTATATTTAACTAGCAACTGAATGGGTGTTATGAAGAATATGTATACTAATGGTAGTATATATGTATATATTCTTGATCTGTATGAAGAGCAAAGTTCACTTTAAACATCTATCTATTTTCCCATCTGTATATATTATATTCTATTAGAGTTGAAGACTTGAAAGCTTAGAGTCTTCTGTACGTCAAATATATTTATATAAAATTCAAATTGAATTTTAATTTTCCACCATCCTCAAAAGCTGCTGGCTTAAAAATCAATGTAATAGTAATAGCTCCATAATCTTTGCCCGTAATACACCCTAAAATCTCGTTTTTTCCCTAGATATGTATCTTATTTTAGAGTATACTACAGCTTATAGATGATAATATGTATTCAAGTCATTTCTGTTTAGATCAAATTGAATAAAGAGTAGCAAAACGTTAACTTGTACATAAACACTTCTTTATAAAATATAATGTATATATTGTATATTCATTTTCAGTATTTTTTTAGAACAGCTCAGACTGTTAAAGCTCTAAAAATAACCTATATATGCGCCTGAAATGCAAAGATAATTAAATATATTTATGTATAAGAACCACTGAACCACTTTTTCTCAAACTCCAAAAATGATTTTAAATGAATAATAGCGCCATCTATGTGTGTTTTTTGCAAGCTATTAAATATTAATAAAAAGAGTGAAAAATAAATAAAATAAAAACAAAAGATTTTAATCAAATAAATAGCATAGTCGTTGCTATGGCATATATGTATGTATGTATATGCAAACACATATTTATATACATATACATATATATATTTAATTCACGGAAAAGCCCTAATCCGAAACAAAGCACATTTAATTAATTCGCCCGCTTGTTTGCGGGATAATAGCAAAGGCATTCAACTCTTTGACAAATATTCTAAAAACGTCTGCATGAGCTCAACGTCCAAGAGATTCATAGTTTACAAATATCAATATATATATATTTATGCATAAATTAAACTTAAAGGGAATTCCCATCTCATCAAAAACATCCAATATAATCAGAGTCAAGAAATAAACTGAAACTGTCAGATATAGAGAAGGGAAGTTCGGGTTCTTATACATATGTTCGACTTGTTCCGATTTTCTCACGCTGTCACAAATGGGTGCAGTTTCTGCGCGCTGATCGTGAAATCGTTGGACAAATTGATGGCCACTCAAAAGGCTAATAATTATGGCAATCAGAGTTTGTCAATTAATTTATCTGAATGCCAATGCAGCTGACAAGTGTTACGCCGAGCAATGCAAACTATGTGAAAACCTGATTCGCGGCTTGATTTTGTAATTGCTGAGCAAATTACGCGCTGAGCCGGCAAAAAAAAAAAAAACGATACTTGAAGTCGGCGTGGCCCGAAGTGTTGCTCACTCATGAGCAAAACCGGCTTCCAGAGGCGCTGCCCCCCTTGCCCCCCTTATGCCCCTGTCCATGCGCCATCTGCCGGCCAAGCTAAAGCTTTATTTATCGAACGTGTCAACGAAATTGATATCAACAGCATGCGGATGACATTATTATGCTAATGCCTAGAACCAACCCTGACTCTATTCTTCGTCTTCCTCGTAAGCATCCAATTGTACTCCGTAATGCACCCGAATACCGGGAGTCCCCGAGTCGGCTTGCGGCTTAACTTACATTTGCATAATACGTTATTCAACATTCCAAAACGGAATGTAAATTTCGGATACCAAAACTTCTTCAACTTCTATTCCTGTATTGCTTTATATGGCCAGAGTGTCATCAATTTTGAGCCAGTTTTAAAAATTAGGCAGTTAAGTGAACCAGCTTGATCTTGAACATATTCTGTCAAACAAATCAAGTTAAGTTATAGATACGGATACAGGTATGCTTATAGACATGGGCGGAGATGTAGATGTGACTAGAGAAACAAATTTACGTAGAGCTATACCTGAAGATACAAGCAGTTTAATTGATGCATAATGAGATATATCTAAAAATACAAATACACCTAAAGATACAATTACAACCATAGGTAAAGATTAAAATACTATCATGATCTAATACAGGTAAAGATACAGATACGGATCAGAGCATACTTTATATTAGAGTCTAGTAATTATAGCGCATATAACCCAATATCAATCTTTAAGTAACAGAGTTTATGCACAACATAAGCAATAACTCATGATCTACATTCAGTTCAAACTCTTTGATATACTTAATCTCTCCTCCTCAACACAGCTCTTTCCCCACTGAGTGCGCATACGCCCGTCTGGCGCTCTGCAAACAGTGTATGAGCACAACATAATTTATGATCAGCGATGATCGCAACTTATTTCTAGGCCAAAGAAAAAACGTTTTTTCGCTTTTATGCGCAGCATCGCCCTTCACATTTACCCAGACACAATAGTAGTTGGAGTAATTACTTAAATTAAGTTTGAATTCTTTTGTTTTATGGCACGTTTTTTAGTTTAATTTCGCTTACGATCTATCCTTTAAGAAATATTTGGCAGCCGTGACCGGCAAAAGTATGTTGCTGGCCAAGGCCGTTTGTCTTTTAGCTGGACAAGAAAACTGAAAAGCAACGAGAAAAAAAACCCCCATTTCGCGTTATGTTATTAAACAATTAAAACACACACACACACAGACAGACACGCACATATGCAGAGATGAACGAAAGAAATGAAGTGAATAGAGAGAAGCGAGCGAGCGCTGGGCGCAGAGCAGCATTCGGGTGTTCGTCTACTCACCTCCTCAATTGATGATAATCATTTATTTTTATTTCCATATTTATTTATACGAATTCAATTTGTCGAACCTTGGCGCAGACAAGTTAATAAAATCGATTGCCTTAAGGCGTCAATTAGTGTAAATAATTCAACTGCTTCGTTTTTGACGCATTAACAGCGGCAGAGACCTGGCTACAGCTGCAGCGAGAGCTACGGTCGTGGCAGACTATAGATACATATAAAGATGTAGATGTAACTATATAGATATAGACAGAGATACAAATAAAGATATGGATTCAGCTAGAGTTGGAGAAATAGTTAGATGTGAAGATACATTAATGAATGCAGATACACATAGATGAAGATACAAGCTATTGATATAAATAAAGATATGGATAGAGAAATATATAGAACAATATTGCTGAAAAGTTACAAGTGGATATATAAATAGGTACAGCTATAGATACATCTATCGATGCAGCTATAGATACATACATTCACATAGATAGAGTTCCAAGACAACTAAATATATAGATAGAGATATATATATGAATATAATATAAACAAGTACTACTAAAGATATATTATCTCTATAGATATAGCGGTAGCTACATATACACATTCACCTATAGATAGACCCACAGCACATGCAGCTATAGATACATTTATGATTTGAGAGATACATTTATTGATAAAGATAGAGAGAGAGTTATAGAGGTAGATATTTATCTATACAATACATAGATACAAATACAGCCATAGATACAAACAACTACAGATACAGATATTTGTACTCAAATACAGTAGATACATGAAGATTTAGATACAGCTTGAAATACAGATACATCTAAAGATACAAATACAGCCAGGTCTATATATGCAGATACAGCTAGACATACAGCTAAATGTACACTTAAAAATGTATCTGTAGACTCAACTATAACATGATAGATACATGATCATCAGATAGAAATAACGATATTCATCTGCGGGTAAATCGGCATCTAGTGAAAAAGAGATATATATACATAAATATATATAGCTATAAACACAGCGAAACCTTAAGCCGCCGCAGGCAGCTTTAGCTATAAATACAGCTACTGCTACCGATGCAGATATACATGCAATCATAAACACATCTACATCTATATATATATATATATATATATATAGCTAAAGATGGACATTGGCTAGTCATCAAACAGTTTTTAGCATTAATTAATTAAATAAAATAAACTGCCTCGCCTTCCAAGCGGCAACGCGTCGACCAACTTTCAGTTTCAATGTTTGCCCGTTGAATTAGGTGTCGAAGAGCAGCAGCAGCCAAATGGCCAACAGCAGCTAAATGGCCAACAGCTGCTGTTTGGGCCATTTGCCGAACCACTCACCTCGATGGCAGGACAGGTGTGCGGGGGGTAGCTGACGATGTTTGCATCTTATACAGAGACAGAGATGGCGACACATATTCGCGGCTTTGTTTTAATAACACGCACAAAAGAAGTTAAATAACGCGCCTCTCTTTGCGAATCTCATGGCATATGTGGTACTTGTCAAAGAAGCACATCAAATTGCTTGACGTAACTCTCCCTCTCTGACACCCTCTCCGTCTCTCCTCCTCTCTCTCTCCCTTTCTGCATGTTGCATTGCATTACTGCTATTTGCGCTTGGCCAACATTCAGTGCAATCCACACCTCCCTTTGACAATCCAACAACAGCAACAAGATATAGTTACTTGAGTTCAGGCTAGTTTGGCTACAAGTGCTTTTCTTGCTCCATGTTAACTAAGCAAAGTGTTTTAATTAAGTGTCTCGCTGGCCATAATCCCATTCAGATACGAATTTAGATTAGAGATGGATATGAATATCAAATCAAATTGTTCATTATGTCTGATCTGATGTTATATATAGCGCTCAATTAGCTACAAGATCATGTTCAAATATGTTCAAATAGAGATGTTAATTTGCGTTCCCCAATCTGCAATCATAAGAATCGAGACTAGTGGGAGATTTTGAAATTCGAACATTACTAAGTATAGAGGATAGCCCTTTTTGGGGATAATTTCACACTTATTTTGATCTAGGGCTATAAAAAGCACCAAAAGACTGGACTAAATTGATATCTCTAGATCTGAAAAAGTATAAAATCAATCAAATAACTGAAATAGGTCTCATCGCTTACATGATAAATGGGAAAAAGTTATCGATAGCTAGAAGTAGCTCAAAGTTGCTGAAGGATGGCTTATATCTCTTGCTTCTATAGGTAAATAGTTTTCGTATGATTTTAGCTCGCACCTTGATGAACTAGCAATATATAAATATATCTCTAATAGAGACTCTCTATATTGGATGTCAGAACTCGGATCTACGATTCTTAAATGCGAATTCAATTTTCCAATTTTTTTCTCATTTTTTCCATTACTATTTAATGTAATAATAATATCTATATAGTAGCTGCTATGGAGTATGCAAATGTTGAGCATTTGCCGCCAAACAACAGTGTCACAAATAAATATGCACACGCCGACGTTTTGTGTGAAAAGTATTAGCGATCCACTGATGTGTTTATTTTTCTTGTCACTTGTTAAGAGCCATATGACATGTGCTTGGAGTCCGTCTGTCTATTTGCCAGGTCTGCCTCGGAATGCAATTTTACAATCGACTCAGCTCAGCTCAGTTTAGCTCATTGCCGGGCCGCAAATAATGTGCGGGCTGTTCCGCAATTGTTTTATAGAGACGTTTAGCGTCGCTTTTGCTTTGACCTCAGCGTTTGGCAGCATTTGCCAGAGACAAACAAGACCGGCAAGTGGGTAAATTTTGGCCAAGTGCCGCTGGTCATAGCCAACACTGAATGCCGGCTACCAGTTGTCTTGGCCATCTCTAGCAAGCCTCCCCAATCAATGCTCACTCTTTGATCATAGATAAACTCGCCGATTTATGTGCCATCAGTCGATCAGTAGATACTCTCGACTCTACTAATATATCATGCCAACCTTTATACTAAATCAATCCAACTGCACTAGAAGAACCAATAGCAACACCAGCAAACTCTGTCGAGCCCAACTTAATCAAGCCAGCCGTTGATACTCGTCTCGGAAACCCAACAAGTTTCCGCCTTTATTTACGATATTCACTGAAATAAGTTAGAATTCGAAATAAACACATTTATTCGACTCAGAAATAAATAAAATTTATAATAATGTAATCATTATAGTTTGTTCAGTTTAGTTCTTTTAAAGATGAATTAATAGATCGATAGGAATAGCGAGAAATTGAGATAGATAACGACAGAAAGGGAGTGAGAGATTGATAGAGTTATTTCCCCACATATGCTCCAAGGTTCCAATTAATGTTTAATGTGTGTTGATTGTTTATTGACAATGGTAGAAGCTAAGGCCAATCCCATATAGTAGCAGGTTATTGATCAGAACCTAGAACATCCCAATCAAGTGGGATATAAGAAGAGGAGGCATAAGCTATGGGGAGGGTCTAAATGTTGCTATCTGTGTGGACAAGAAGAGATGAATTGCTGAGCACAGAGGTGAAGGTATTTCCTAGTTGGAAACGTCCAAACCTTGAGCTGTGCAGACATTTACAATACAATGAGTACATATTTAGATATATGATTATACAATTTATGGGTACATCGATATTAATATATCATAGAACATTTATTCATATAGTCAGTTTTTTTTTTTTATTTTCATTGGATAGCAATACTGTTCTATATTTATGCTGTCTGGGAGGGGTTTATTTAAAGAGCTGTTTAAATTCAAAAGAACCGGTTTATCGAGTGCCGTCCATTATTATGGTTAAATCAACAGAATTTAAGTATTTTCTATACAGAATCAAGAATATTAATATGATGATATGATCATACAATATACAAAATTAGTAAGAAAAAAAAAAGCCAATAAAAATAGTTTGCAAAAACAAACTAAGATTCTGGTTTGTTTACAGACCCGTCGGCTAATATATGTATACTTTACAGAGGGAGCATACATAGTTCACATGATAATATGCCTAGAGTGGCTGAAATAGAATCGAAACCCGTTGGGCGGAGTACATCAGGTTTCGGGCTTCATAATTATGCGATAGCTGTGACAGCTGCGATAGAATCATGAGTCAATCCCGGGCCATCTAATGGGCCCAGAGCTGGTCCACCTGAATGACACTCTTTGTTTGGCATTTGTAGACGTCCATAAATATACCAGCATCTGACAAGATTGACGCATGCGATTTGCATTTTTGTGTAAGTTGCTTTTTGGAATTGCGGTTCGAAAACAAGTTGGGTCGCCACCTAGCTGAATATAATAAATATTCATGCAGTCGACAGCCGGAATCACATAATGTCTCATATTAACTAAATCTTATTAGAAAGAAATATGTGGACAGGCAAACAGACCAATGATAGTTTTACATTCTTAATGAGTATGACTATATTCGGGCAAGAGAGCCAAATCCTGATCTTGGCCTATCTTCTTCGGCAAATCTTTAAAAATTATGAATATCAAATGAACCAATTTAAACAGATTCTTATCGATTCCAGACTTTTCCATAAGTATAACAAATTTCCAAAAATTTGTATATCAAGTTTAAGCTAGACGCCATCAACTATAAACGAGTATTACACACTCAGAATACTTGCCCACACTTGAATAATAGTTTGAAAACTCTGATAAGATATATATCCTAAACTGCCATACCTCCAGAAGTCAAGTCTCCAGATAAATCAATATACTCTTTTCACTTCATAAACGATCATAAGAAAGTAAAAGTTCATAAAATTTCTTGCTAATTAAATGATATACACAGCTCTTAAGTAATATCTATATCAATATTGACAATGAATACTCTAACTTAAGACTTCTTTAGAGCTCTCCCATCTATGAGCACATAATAAATATTTATATAGCAATAAAATCTAAATAATCTGTTATGTTGCAAGAAAAGAGACTTCAAACTATATATTAATCGCCTATCAACCAGTTCTATATAAGCGAACAACAACATGATTATAATGCTAATGTGCAAACAAAACATTCGCATACAAGAATGCCACTAACGAACGAGCTTGACTAACATATACCCTGTGAATATGTAAATGATTAGATGTTACATATAAGAGCTAGAATTTATAATCTATATCAAGATACTTATACTTGTAGATCCCAATTCAAATTTTAAGACTAGGCTTTCTTATTGAGTTCAAAGAAAAATGTAAACTTTTCTTAATTTAATTTTCATTTTTAATCTAAGTAAACAATTTAAAAATTGATGTATTTTAAATATAATAATAAAAATAAATAAAATATTTATATTTATTTAAAAAAAAAATTATATGTAATAAATATATACATATAGAAAATACAAAATTCTTTAATCTGATTAAAATATAGCAAATAATTTTTCTGCTTTTTTCTTAATCAATAAATAAGATTAATAGAAAAGGAGATCAAAATAATAAATCAAAGCATAAACAAAAATTTGTTGCCATAACATATAATAAATCAAATAATGAAATAGTTTAATTTCCATATACACTCGTATATCGTATACCCAACTGTGGCTCGTAGATCTTGGCCAGTTAGCCAAACAATAGATCTGTCAGAGCAGACTCCGAGACGACGAGTGGAATATAAATTGTGAATACATTAAGTATGCATTGGAGTATCGGAGCTGCGAACTTCTGATACAGTTCGAGCGACTTCAATGGGTTGAGTGAGTGGAGCTGTGAAAAGTAAACAAGTTAATTGAATGCTTTGCGCTTGCAGCTCTTGCTCGCAGAGTTATTGATTGAATGCCATTGGAGATGCGATAATTGGGTTTCTAAAGACAGTTATTGCTCTTTGAAGTCGACAGAGTTGGGCTCAGCGGTGTCAGTTGCCAACTAAACATGTTATTGGGGGCTGTGTGGAAACTGGTTTCCGACCCAAGCCGCTTATGGGACCCGAAAAAAAGCGACAGTATATAACGAAAATTATATATAAATAAAATAGTTTGCGCTAATTTGTGGTTTTTTAGCGATATTTTATGTGAGGAAAGATGCCGAGAGATGCGATCATAATTAGTGGAGGCCGTTCAGATGTCGGAGACGTTCTAATCAATATTTTGTATGTCGTATTGTCGCCTTGTCTGCGTCTCAAAAATACATATTGATAGCCGATTCGTTGCCGCCTTTGCCATTAGCTGGACGATGAGGCAAGCCGCTATAGAATTTGTTATTGTGCTGTAGGCATTTATTTAAATAAAGAAATATATATATATTTACTTACGTGCTTCTATCAAAACAATAGATACAAAAACGATATAAATTACCAATTAGCATAGAGCTCCCCAATATTGTATTCCATTCGGTATTTTTCGTATAAAAACTTGATACCTCGGCGCCACCAACAACAGATCAACACAGCCCACAGACCCTAAACATGGTAGGTTCTAAGAACATAATTTATCGAGTGAAGGGCTCGAATCGATAACATTTTGATAATACAATTTTGTTTTCATGTTTATCGCAGAAGTTCTGCGTTATCGCTTTGGCTCTGCTCGGCCTAGTGGCCGCCGATGTTAGCCACCTGCTGAACGCGGGCCAAGCTTCTGGCTACGGTTATGGTAGCTCATCCGCATCCTCGTCCTCATCGTCATCGGCCTCAGCTGTGGTGCCTGGCGGTGATGCCGGCAGCTACCAGCCTGAGCACTTGATTCCCCAGCATCTGAGAACATCTACTTCCCAAGTCGTCAGTGGATCATCATCGGAATCAGCTGTGCTGCCTGGCGGTGATGCCAGCAGCTACCAGCCAGAGCATCTGATTCCCCAGCATCTTAGAACATCTACTTCTCAAGTTGTTGTCGGTGGCGACTCGAGCAGCTACCAGCCTGAGCATTTGATTCCCCAGCATCTGAGAACATCTACTTCCCAAGTCGTCAGTGGATCATCATCGGCCTCAGCTGTTGTACCTGGTGGAGACTCGAGCAGCTACCAGCCAGAACATCTGATTCCCCAGCATCTGAGAACATCTACTTCTCAAGTTGTTGTCGGTGGAGACTCGAGCAGCTACCAGCCTGAGCACCTGATTCCCCAGCATCTGAGGACATCTACTTCTCAAGTTGTTGTCGGTGGAGACTCGAGCAGCTACCAGCCTGAGCATTTGATTCCCCAGCATCTGAGAACATCTACTTCTCAAGTAGTTGTCGGTGGCGACTCGAGCAGCTACCAGCCAGAGCATTTGATTCCCCAGGCCGCTCAAGAGGAGTCTGCCTCAGCTGTTGAGCAGACAGAGTCGTACAACATTGGCGCTGATACATATACACCGGAGCAGTTCATTCCTGAGGCCGACCGCATTGCCCACGCTACCTATGGCCAGCAGCAGGCGCCAGTTGCCATTGGTGCCAACACCATCACACCTGCCCATCTGTACCAGGAGCCAACCTCCAATGGCATTGAAGAGTTCAACGCTGAGACCCATGTGCCCGTTGTTGTTGGTCGCAAGACTGCAACAGCTTATGCTCAGCCCACATACACTGCACAGGCTGCCTCTTCCAGTGGCTCCGCTAGCTACGGCACACAGTACGGCTCCAACGGCGGCTATGTTTACTAAACTCTCTCATTGTCCCTCTCTTCTATGTTCGCCCTGCCTTCTACCTACCCTGAATAATACAAATTCAAAATAAAATCTGCTTACTGACTTTAAAATTCAATGAACTCTTAGTTGGGTAGGGTATTAAGTCGAACCATCTTAAATGAAACTATAATTTGAAATGTCAAATCAATATTCTGGCAGAGCTCGTCACGGCCCATTCGCTCATAACGAAGATTCGCTTCGAGTCTCTAGCACTGCGATTAATATTAATTAGTCGGATATCGGATTTGATTCGCTGGCAAATCGAAGCTGAGATACTCTTGCCATATTTGATATATGAAATTGCAATCAACGGCAATTAAATATGGATCTATTTAAAAAACTATGGCAATGCTGAAGCCAATTTGGATTCATTTACATTTTTCTATCTTATATAAGCAATCCACAGTTAAGTCAAACTTGGCCCAATCCATTTATACGAACTGCATTTAGTTAGCTCATATTGATTTATAATCCATAATTCAGCTATGTTAATTATTTCAAGACGCTCGCGTTTATGTAAATGCAATCTCAGTAACTAATGTTAACACTCTGTTATATGCATATATGCAGAGGAAGCTCGGGTTTTTCTATGCCAATGTTAGCACTCAACGGGTGTATGATTAATATGATGTATATTACACATATAATGTATATGATGTATATGATGCATATGATGTATATGATGTATATGATGTATAGATAGATATGTACATATATAAGATGTTGACTTAGATATGTTAATTTCAGTATTCTATAAGGTATATTATAAAGAATGATTATTTTTGCATATTAATGTTAATATTGTGTTAAACATATGTACAGGCACTTTGATTATATATGTTAACCTTAACCATCTCTGTTATCTGGGAATGATATGTTATTAATTAACAAATGTAAATGTTGCTCAAATCCGTTCAAGGCAATTTACTTCTCAGTTAATCAGAGTCGCTTTGCTTTAACGCCTCCCATTGCTTAATTCTGTTAATTGATTACAATGTAATTGACTTCCTGTTAAGCATAATAACATATTATATATTGTGTTCGAAGCAATTAGAAGGCTTTTCAATCCTTGACTTACTTCAACCTGTCTCGCAACATACAACTACAATCCGTCAGTGTTGGAATGTCCTTAAAAAACGTGGAGACAACTAAAGACTGAAGTGATTAAGAAATGCTGTGAGCTGTGCAGGTTCATGAACCTTTTCGGTCGATGCTTGAAGTAAAAGTTGATCCGTGACTCCCGCACTCGACCGGCTCGCTGCAGACTTCGCATGCCCTGTGCTTATTATGTAAAGCTGTGCGCTTCGCTCGTAACCTATGTGTGTCCGTTCAGAGAGTTCTCAAGGCCGTTTGGCTTCTTTTTTTTAGAAAGTGCTACGTAATGGCAAAACGCAAAACCGCACTGAATCATATCATTTTGCATTCTTGGCCCGTCGGCAGCAGCAGCAACCGCTCGGCATGGGGATACGGGATACGGGATGCTGGCTGCGCTGATCGTGCCAAGGTCTGTGGAGCTGGGGCTGGGCTGCGCTACCTCTACGAATTGTTTGACCCTTTTCTTTTTCGCTATTTTTAATTTTCTTTTATTTCTTTGTCTCAAGCTGAAATTTAATTAATTTCTTAAATTGAATCCATGCGGTCAAAGGGGCAACCAGGTTCGACCAGTCCACATAAAGCCATCAAATCCATGACCTTCAATTCGTTCGTGTGCGCCCTTTACCCATCCCTCTCTCTCGCTCTCCCTCTCTTGCTCTCGCTCTCTTCGCACTCACCTTTTCTGGCACTAATGAGTATGAAAATTAGTTGACAGACTAGTATTCAAATCTATCTATTAGCCGGTTAGATCTTTGAATCACAAAGTTGTCCACCAAAAAAAGTAAAATAAAAAAATGTCGGTTGCGGAAAAGTTTTGTAAATGCGTAAACTTGTTTAACGCGTGTGCTTTTTTCTCTCGCTCGCATTGTTTTTGTTTTTTTTTTTGCTTTTTCTGACTTGTCTTTATTTATGTTTTTGTGTTTTTTTCTTTTCGCTTAGTGTATATTTTAAGTGGAAGCTGCAGACGTAGCTGCTCCCAGCACCGCCGCTGCTGCTGCTGCCTCTGCTGCCGCTGCTGCTACCGCTGCTGCTGCTGGTGCTGCTGCTTCTTCTTCTCCAAATGTGCTGCAAGTTGAGTGATGCTCTTTTTTCGCTATAAATTGCCGGCATGCTTTAGGGATCAGCATCAGTTCCAACGTCTAGCTCGTCCAGTACAGTCGTAGTCGTAGCTATCATTCCAACATGGTTAGTACGAATTAACCGTTGGAGCCAGCGATCATTAATTGGTTCAACTACACACGTTTTTTTTCTGAATTTTTTTTCTTTTCTTATTTTCTATAATTTTTTTTGATTGTGCAAGTGTTTTTGTTATTGTGCTGTGCGCTGTGTTTAATCGGAGCAAACGTCTTCTTCTCGTCCATTGCAGAAATTCCTCATTGTGTTCGCTCTGTTCGCCTGCGCGGCGGCCGATGTCAGCCACTTGGCTCCTAGCAACGACTATCTGCCACCTGTGCAGCAGCAGACGTACTCGGCTCCATCGGTGAGCTACTCGAACGGCGGCGGCTTCTCTACCGGCGGCAGCTACTCGTCGGGTGGTGCCTCCTACTCGGCCCCAGCTGTCAGCTACCGCCCACCCAGCAACGACTACCTGCCCCCAGTGCAGCAGACCTACTCCGCTCCGGCCGTGCAGCAGACCTACTCTGCTCCAGCCGTGAGCTACTCTGCCCCAGCTGTCCAGCAGAGCTACTCTGCTCCAGCCGTGAGCTACTCTGCCCCAGCTGTCCAGCAGACCTACTCCGCCCCTGCCCCAGTCTACCAGCAGACCTACTCTGCCCCAGCTGTCCAGCAGACCTACTCTGCCCCCGCTTACCAGCAGACCTACTCTGCCCCAGCTGTCCAGCAGACCTACTCCGCCCCAGCCTACCAGCAGACCTACTCTGCCCCAGCTGTCCAGCAGAGCTATGCCGCACCATCGGTTAGCTACGCAGCTCCCTACTCCGCCCCCTCTTACCAGCAGAGCTACAGCACTGGATCATCCGCTGGCAGCTACTCGACTGGCGATGTCGGCACCCAGTACGCCTCCAACGGCGGCTATGTCTACAAGAAGAAGTAAGACGTTGCAAACTGTTCACCAAATCGAATCAACAATAGTGTAAATAGCCTATGATATGCCTTTTGCACCATAAATTCTATTAATTTGTTTTTTTTTTTTACCAACCTGTGTGTAAATAATTATTAAAAAGAAAAAAAAAACACAAATCAGAGAGATTTTATTTTAGATCATTCCTTTCTCCCTTAGGTATCAGTAAACCAGATCAATACTTAGTCCATCAATGAGTCAGTCAATCAATCAATATCGATTTGATGCTGTCACATGGCAGACCTGCGAGCTTGAAAAGTCTCGAAGAGCTTTTGCAAAAGGCGCCAAAGCTCACAAGCTGCCTAGACAAGCTTAAAACAAGCTTGGCTCGAACTTTTGTATAGCTTTTAAGCTCGCAATTTGCTCCTCGAAAAGCTCTCTTTCATGCTGGACACTGATGTGTTATGAAATGATAATAACCGACTAGTTAATACCCTGTAAAAAGCTTTGTAATAAAGACGGTTTAAATTATAAACTACAAGTCATTCTAAAGTACTGAGTATCCTATCAGAGTATCCTCTACGTCTGATCGCAGGTGATATACAATATATAGATATAATATGGTAAGTACAGGGTATCTTACAGTCAAATAACAGTTAAAATACATCGTATGCTCTTTATTATACAAGACAGGGTATCTTATAGCTAAAATATATTGAGAGCAGTTCAAAAGATAGACATAACACATGTCAAATACAGGGTATCTCATAGCAAATAGAAATCAAAATACCTTAAGAGCATTTTTATTTGTATGTTTATGTCAAGTACAGGGCATCTCAAAGGCATTGCAACATGTAGATATTAAAAGTTAAGTACAGGGTATTTCATAGTCAAATTGCAAAATACATCTAAAACACTTCTGTATTGAAATTGTATGTATGTACGTAAAGTATAGGGTATCTAGGGCATCAGTCCAATTACAAAACAATCTCGAACATCATCATCATCAATTCGAACATTGATTGTTTATTCGAAGACAACTGAGTACTATTATGCTATTATTTGAGACTGTCTTCGGGTCTTTGAGTGTGTGAATGGATTTGTGATGAGACTCATTTGCATTGTGAATGCTTAATTGAGAATTGAAGGCGTGCGCATCGATAAAAGATTCTTTTATATCTGGATTGTAACATTTATAATTATTATATCATAGAAAGCGTCGATGCCGAAACTGGAACTGAATCGTTGATTGCCGCGGGGCAAACCTGTTGGGAGAAATGTGTTTCGGGCAGTCTTTGTATGCAAAATCGCTGAGGCGCCACGGGAGGGGGAGGGCGTGTGGGAGGGCGGAGGGCGGAGGGCAGGGGGAGGAGGAGTAGGGTCGACATATGTGACAGTTTAACAAATTTGCCGGGCTGCCTAATTAATTTTTATAGTTCAAATTCGGATTTGGCGTCACAACGGAACTTCGCATCGCCCAGATGATGCCATTATGATGCAAAGTAGACGAAAGTGAAATGGAATGGACACGAAATAGGCATTTATGTAAGTTTTGCTAGATCACAATGCAGCCGGCGAACCGTGGCTCCCACTTATAAGTGGCCAACTTCATGGCCAATGCCGCACACAGTTCACACCGCCCGCTCGAGCTTGAGGCCCGCTGAACGACCAACCCGAAGAGCTCCAACCGAAAGATGCCTACGAAACCATGGACCACGTGGCTGCTGGTGCTGCTGGCGCTGCACCTGGCCCGAGCGGATGTTAGCCATCTGTCCAAAAACTATTTACCGCCAGATCCCAAGCCGTCGGCCGCGCAGCCTCTGGCCGACGAGCCGGCGCCTGCCGAGCCTCCTAAGGCCAATGATGGCGCCTTTTATCCCGGCGGCGGCCTGATGCTGCCCTCGGGCTACTCAATACCCACCGGCAGCAATGTCCCACCACCGCCCGTGGCGCCGCCCAACTTCCCACTGCCCATTTATCCGCCGTTCTTTGGCTTTGGCGGCGGCGGTGGCGGTGCGGAGGCTTTTGGAATGGGAGCGGGTGGATACGGATCGCAGTTCTCCGGTGGAGCCCAAGGAGCACAATTTCCTCAGCCTGGAGCCTTCCCAGTGGGTCCGCCACCTGGACAGTTTCCAGTCGGACCACAGGGAAATCCATTTGCAGCAGGACAGCAAGGCCTTCAGTTTACAGCAGCACCGCAGGGTGGAGGATTTCCAGTTGGTCCACAGCCCGGAGGCTTTCCAGTTGGCCCACAGGGCGGAGGTTTTCCAGTTGGCCCACAGCCCGGAGGCTTCCCAGTTGGCCCACAGCCTGGAGGCTTCCCAGTTGGCCCACAGCCTGGTGGCTTTGCAGTCGGACCCATGCCATTTGCGCCCGATTATCTGACCATGCAAGGATTGCCTGCATCCGCCATGCAGCTGGCCTTCCACCAGAACAATGGCTTCGGCCCGCAGCCTGGATTTGGCGGCCAGCAGCCCACATATCCCTTCCAGCAGCTGGTCAACGTGGGTCAGCCCTTCTCGCCCAGCTTCGGCATACCGGGCCAGCACTATCAGCCGCAGCCCCAGCCTCAGCCCTTCGCCGACGAGCCGCAGCCGGAGAGCCAGAGAGCGAAACCAAAGAGCACAGCTGCCAAGGCACTGGCCAAGTCCCAAAACAAGGAGACCATCTACGCCTCCAACGGCGGCTACGTCTACAAGCGCGCCAAATGAGTGACGACGACTTTTAGTGCCAATAAATTATTATTAAATCAATTTGTGTTTTTTTTCCCCATTCGATTCGATATTCAGCTCGATCATCACCTTGTGCTTTTTTCCACTTTTACGATCGCACACGATGATCAGACACACGAGCCACAAAAACTCCGCCTGGCTTTGAGAAGAACATAAAAAAAAAAAAAAAAAAAAAAAAACAGTCAACAAGCCACAAGTCATGTTTGGCTTGACCCGGACTACGCCTGAGTCCAATTATAATTAGATTACTCAATAAAAGAGGCGGATATATTTGACTTGTTTACTGGAAACTTTAACTTTAAAGTATTTCAGACCTTGAACGAGGTTGGACTTCTTCTCCAGTTCTCCCTTGCAGTATTTCTCTCTTTAGATATATCTGGTTTAGTAAACACACTATTGGAGAGTTTTGAATTGGGAAAATAAAAATATTGAGCATATAGTTCCATATAAAAGCGGTCTGATCTATAACTTATACAGCCTTACAGATATAAACTTAATGTTAACTCTGAGTTTCTGTTGACATTCTTTATTGATTTACCAAAAACTATATTTATACTCTATTTAAGCCTTATGCCTTAAGCTTTAGAGATGGATCTTCAAATTCTGAGATTAAATATATATTAAACTACATATGTATATACCTATATATAAATATTTATAATTCCTATGTGAAAAAACAAAGTGTGAAAAAGGAATTTTTTTGAAGAGATCAAACCCTTTTTTATAATTGAACAAAAATAATATACCCACACCAGTAGAGAAGTGGAACAAAGAAAGTTTCGACTAGAATTTGCCAAAGATCTATATATCATATGAGTCACACACGTATCAAAGTCACGGTTTTCACACTGTAAACGAGTATTAAGCAGTTAGTCATAAGCTACGTTATTTTATGTATAATATATTTTTGTATATTTCAGTACAATTGTATAAAAACATATATATTTTACGATACATGCTTATATGCCTTTTTATTTCATATTAACAGCTCATATAAAGTTATTTTAATTATATTTTTATTTATTCTTTTTTTTTTTTGTTATTTTTTTATACCAAAATGTTAATTTTACTTCCATTTCAGCTTAATTTTTACTATGTTTGATTTAAATAAATTTATTTTATTGTTATTGTCAAAGTAACTATTTAATTAGCTTTTAAAAATAAAAAAAAAAATAAAAAAAATTGGCAATTTTTAGATTTCCTTATAAGAAATTTATACTATTTTTAGATTGCTCCATAAAAAGCCAAAACTTTTTTCGATTACTTTCTAACCTCACTAAGTAAATTCTAACCTTCCCAATTCTTATTATCTCATCGAACCAATATCAGAACATTTGCAAAATCAACTTTTGGTTTCGGCTAACATAACGACTATAGAAATTAAAACACCCATTAATAGTAGAATAACTATTTGAAAACTAGCTTCAAGTATCAAATTTGTTCCACATAAAATAGATTTGCTAATTCTTTGCGTGCGACGCCCACAGGTGTCCAAACTGAAGTGATATTTCCTTCGGTTCGCAACCCGTATTTTATGTCTCTATGCAAATTCATTTGGCAAGCGTCGCTTCATCTTCTTCTTCACCTTCTTCAGTTTGCTTTGTTTTTTCTCGATCTCTTGTGGTTTTATAGTCGTTAATTTTTCATATTTGTCTACACAGTTTTTTGATGTTTTGTTTAGCTGCAGCCCCCCTATTGTTGTTCATTATTATTTAACGTGTTGTCTTCGAATGTTGGTGAATAGATTTCGTTTGTTTCTGTTTAATATATACTATGACGTGGGAATACCCTGTATAGAGTAAGATATGCAATGGGATGTGATTAGTTGAAGTAAATAAAGCATAAGTTGACGTCGAACCTTAGCTCGCTTGAATTCACAAGCGGACCATTGGATTTGCCCAATTATGAAAGCCTTATATTATATCATAATATAATCTATGTTACAATCAGATATCATAGAGAATTTCCAATAGAACTTACTCAATTTCATAATAATCACTTTTGCTGAGCAATTGAAAAATAATTAACTTACAGGGTATTCCCTAGTCGACATCTTCATTGCTGTTTCGACCTTTCCTCCGTTTCATTTGCATTTGTTTGTAAAACAATTTCATTCAACGCTTTGACAATTATACCATCCATGTTTTACTCTATGTAAAGCTCAAGCTCTTCATCTTCGCCTTCTTCTTCTTCTTCTTCTTCTTGTTAATCTTAAAGGTTGTCCGATCGGCAATTAGTCATAATTACTTAATGCAACTGTTGCCACGGGCAGAGACCCTCAACTTGAAATTTTTTCAGCTTTTTGTTTCAGTTCCATAATTTTGAGCGACGCGTGCAAAAGCCGCGGGTGCAAACATTTTTTTTTTTTTCTTGTTATCGTTGTTGTTGACAAATATTTTTATATCGATTTGTATGCTTGATAAGAAATTATCTAGCTGCGATCTGACTGCGATCTGACTTCATTATCATTATAATAAACATAATTTTCTAAGCAAATGTGAAACAGAGTCGCACAGTATCATGGAATATACATCAGCATTTTATATGTGAAGGCTAAAATTTAAGGAATTACATGAATATGGATATACATAATGTACATATACATATATGTATGTATGTATTTGACTGCGAAACATAAAATAGCACCGTGCTCTCATTGAATCAATTATCATTATTATATAAAAAGAAAAATACATATATTATATTACAATATACATATATGTTTATAAAATAATAAATAACAATTGGATATACAAATACAAAATAAAGATTTTATATATAAAGCTTATAACAAATTTAAGAATTAATTTTTTCAAGTTTCAATTTTTTCATATTTCAATTTTTTTTCAATGCATATTTGATTACATTTTCGAAACGATATTATAAAAAAAAAAAAAAATGGATTATATATGAATAATATTATTATTTTTATTCCAATTTTATACATAAATAGCTATCAAATTAAAATTAAAAATTGTACATATTTTTATATTATTTATGACACAACTTTTTTCGAGTATTTAGTTTCTCATTTATTTTGGCTTATTTTTAATTATTTATTATAATTTGAGCAAATGACGCAGAAGGCAAAATAATTAAAAATAAAACTTGAAGAGGCAAAAAAAAAAAACACACAATTAAACAACACTTTTTTTTTATACATTTATGTGAGTGTTTGTTTTTGCTGGATTGCATAATGATGATTTGAATGCCAGCGTTGCCACCTCCCTTTAGAATCTGTTGACATTCAAGCTTAGGCCTCGTGCTGTTATCGCACTATCGGCGATGCCTATCGCCGCTGTTGATTCAATTCAATGCCAACTCCAAGGAGTTCGCCACGGATCGCCGATCACTTCGCATTGCGTAACTTAACTAGGTGAAGTCAACGAACGCACCCAGGCGTCAATTGGTGGTCAGCAGAGACTGCACCACCAGCAGCAGCAGCTGTGCAATGTGCAAATGTGCAACTGCAGCAAAATGCAAACAAACAGACACATAACACACTTTGAGCTGTTAACTGTTTGCTCTGGAAAACTATTGCATGTGTGTGTGTGTGTGTGTGTGTACGTGTGCGAAAAGAAAGCAATTTGTGTAACACCGCCCACAAGATGGGAAATATGAGATTAGACGCGATTTGCCCACACCTCAGCAGAGACACAGCCGCGCCGGACAGTTGGCATTGTGTGCAGCGCCGTCGAGACGTTGGGGCATTGTTTATTTTGTTTTTTTTTTTGTTTTGTTTTTTTTTTTGTCTTCAACTTTTTGGGCATTTATTAATCGGCCCAAAGTTATAGCCAAATTGCAAGCCTTTGTTGCGAGCATTTAGCATTTACATATTCACACACAAGCGACACACGCAGACTGTGAAATATAGATGTCCGAGAAGAGGCTGAACCAATTATGGCATGACAATGATGCTAGCCGTCTCAGGCCCCAAGTGCTCTGCCATTTGACTATAAATGCCCATCGGATCTGTTGGGCAGGCATCAGTTTTACGGTTTCGTTCGTTTGGTGTAGCACGCGCAGCGCTGTAACCTGTAACACACACAACATGGTAAGCGAATGCGCCCAGCCGAAACCAAGACCGAGACGGAGACGGAGACGGAGACCATCCACACTTTTACCACCTGCCATTAGCCAACTCTGGATTGTTTAATCTGTTTCTGTTTCTGTTTCTGTTTGCTTGGCAGAAACTCATTGCGTTAGTCGTGGTTGGCACTGCCATGCTGGGCCTAGCTTTGGCGCGTCCGCAGTCGAACACCTATTTGCCGCCGGCTCCCATCAAGGGCCTGCCCCAGCCACAGCCCGCTCTGCCAGCGATCAGCTACCAGAGCTACCAGCAGCAGCAGCGTCCCATCGCACAGATCGAGTCGATCCGCCCATCCGTTTCGCTGGGCAGCTTCACCATCCACAGTGGCGGCCAGTCGGGCCAGCAAGTGTCATCTGCTCCACTGCCCACAGCCGTCAGCTACGAGGCACCCAAATCGATTATCGCCACGGATACGCCCCAGAGGGTAGCCAGTGTGGTGACCGCCACTCCCACCCAACTCTATGTGCCTTCGCCTTCGCCTGCTGCTCAGGAATCCACAGCTGTCGTTGAACAATCGGTCAGCGCTCCAGTTGCTGCTCCAGTGGTGCAGCAGACCTACTCCGCTCCGGCTCCAGTGACACAGCAAACCTACTCAGCCCCAGCTCCAGTGGTTCAGCAGCAGTCATACGCCGCTTCGGCTCAGGTGGTGCAGCAATCGTACTCCGCTCCAGCTCCAGTGGTGCAGCAAACCTACTCCGCTCCAGCTCCAGTGGTTCAACAAACCTATTCCGCTCCGGCTCCAGTGGTTCAGCAAACCTATTCCGCCCCAGCTCAAGTGGTTCAGCAATCATACTCCGCTCCAGCTCCAGTGGTTCAACAGCAATACTCTGCTCCAGCTCCAGTTCCAGCTCCAGCTCCAGTGGTGCAGCAGACCTATGCCGCTCCAGCTCCAGTAGCTCAGCAGACCTACTCCGCTCCAGCTCCAGTGGTGCAACAGACCTACTCCGCTCCAGCTCCAGTGGTTCAGGAGACCTACTCCGCTCCAGCTCCAGTGGTTCAGGAGACCTACTCCGCTCCAGCTCCAGTGGTGCAACCGACCTACGCCGCTCCAGCTCCAGTGGTTCAGGAGACCCAATCCGTGCAGACTACTGCCCAAGTCTTTTCAGCTCCGGCGCCAGTGATTCAGGAGAGTCAGGTGATTGCATCACCCGCGCCCACTGTTCAGGAAATCCATTCCACTCCAGCTGCCGCTTCAGTGGTGCAGCAGAGCTACTCCGCCCCTGTGAGCCAAGTGATTACGTCCTCTGCTCCAGTGGTGCAGCAATCATATGCTCAGGCTATTCAGGAAAGCTATGTTGCATCCCCCGCTCCGGTGGTGCAGCAAACTTACGCTGCTCCCGCTCCGGTGTTGCAGCAATCATATGCCGTTTCTGCTCCTGCTCCTGCTCCTCAGTTGCAACAAATCTACTCCGCTCCGGCTCCAGCTCTGCAGGAGGCTGTCGTCCAGCAGGCGCAATATTCCGGCTATAACTACCAACCACCCGTAGCCACTGCTACCTACAACGTGCCCGAGATCGTGTCTGCCTCCGCACCCACGCCCATCCAGTTCCAGGCACAGCCGCAGCAGCAGCAACAGCAGCTGACCTTCACCACCACGGCTCAGGCTCCAGTGCAATTGCAGCAATCCTTTGTGCCAGCACCACCCGCACCACTCCAAGTGAGCCATCCAGTGCCCGCACAGGTGGCGCAGTACACGCCCAGCTACAGCTTCACACCTGCCCTTGCCCAGCAGGTGAGCTACAGCCAGCCAGCCGCCACGACCCTTGTGCAAAGTGCTGTCAACATCCAGCAAGCTGCTCCAGCTCCAGCTCCA
Source organism: Drosophila meridionalis (assembly GCA_035045145.1). NCBI lineage: Eukaryota > Metazoa > Arthropoda > Insecta > Diptera > Drosophilidae > Drosophila > Drosophila meridionalis. The sequence goes on along the minus strand of JAWNPG010000009.1, from coordinate 4,160,985 downwards.
GCCCCAGTTGCAGCTCCAACTCTGGTCGCAGCTCCAACAGCCACAGCCAATGCCATCTCGGAGATTGGCACCAATTACGGCAGCAACGGCGGCTACGTCTACTAGAAGACGAACCAAATGCGTTTGAACGGGTTGCCTGACCGACGCCCGAACTCGCATTTGCGACACCGTTAATTGTTTTTTTTTTTTTTTATTATTATGTAACTTAGCCAAATTGTAGTACTAGTTCTGTTAAATTGCTTCTTTTTTTATTTGAAATAAAATCAACAAATGAAATGATTCGAGCCGTTACAGCGCTGTAAATTTCAAAAGCAAGAGTGAGCGCAGCCAAGTGTGTGTGTGTGTGAAGCGAAAACTTATTTTCTTTTGAGAACAGTATGCACACATACTGTTCACACACACACACACTTGTTAGGGAACGTTCAAAGGAACTAATAAATGGAGCGTTGTATTCCAATTTGTCACTTGCAGCGCTGCCAGCAAAATTAAAAAGAACTAAATGTGATAAGTGGTTCGCCCTTTCAAATGTCCCTCCCTATTGCAGTGCTGTATGAGCTCTTATGGAACATTCAAAAGAACTGCTAAATGGCGCGCCATTTTTAAATTCCTTCTATACAGTGCTGCCAGAACGTTTAATGAACTATTAAAGGAACTAACAAATGGAGCGCGAATTTTAAACAAAGCTGCCAGAGCTAATAAAACAACTGAAAACTATTAAATGCGCGCAATTTTTGAATAGCTCATAGTGCTGCCAGAACCAGAGCTAAATGGAGCGCCAATTTTAAATGTCTCACGAAATACAATAAGAACAAAACAAAACATTTAATTGTCAAGCAGAATAGTAAATGATTAATTAAACTATGCAATTGCGAAAAGATGAAAATACGTATTTAGAAAATGCTAAAAATAGCTGGTATTTAAAATGCAATAAGTCTAATTGCGAAGCACATTTCGCAGTCGGATATGGAATTGCTTTGTATTGCGTTACTCATCGGCTGCTGGCTACCTGATGTTGATTAATTAATTCCAGACCGTCTCGGCTCTCTGAAAACCCCACCGTGTTTTAATTTGTATTCTTATTTATATTAACGCAAGCCAGATTTGTTCATTGCTTTCATGTTGATTGATTGTCCGTTGTGACTGATTGCAGGGCATAGAACTCGCGGCCAGTGGAGCCGCCAAGCTGCGCGTTATGAATGGAGTTTCGTTGCCAATAACTTGCTTTATGAGCCGCCCATCAAATGGACGAGCTGTGCAGCCATAAATGCCAGCAGAAATAAAGCCAACAAAACATGTTTCAGATAGAATTCAGAGTTCTGCGCCCGCTAATGAACAAACGGCCAATCATCATCAGAGACGGACGTCACACTCGGATTCCCAGTAGGAACTGAAGCTTGTTCTGAGCATTGATTTTATTATTATATGACTATTATTTGTTTCATTTTTTTCATTATAATTTTTTTTTTTATTATTTTTTGCCTGGTTTATTCATAGAAAGCTTATAATGAACGATATTTTATGAGGATTTGTTAAATTAGCTACAAGTTCTTATTTTCGCGTTCGTCTCGTCGCTTCGCTTTGACATTTGTGACTTGGCTATAAATATGCTAGGACGCGCTAGCCAAAAGTTAGTTCTTTGACCAACTTTGTGAACGCAGCAACACACACCTCACACACTCCCTTCAACATGGTTAGTAAGGAGATGCCGCTGTCTCCGCCTCCTGCTAATCGCTCGTCTCCTTCTCCGTCTCGTTTTAGCAACTCTTTGCCATCGTCTCGTTCGCCCTGGTGGCCCTGGCCGCCGCTGATGTCAGCCACCTGAGCAACACCTATCTGCCACCTCGCACCTACTCGGTCTCTGGCGTGAGCAAGGGCTACATCGCTCCGGCCGCCTCCTTCCAGAGTGCTTCGTATGCTGCTCCAGCTGCTGCTGAGTCTTTCGATGATTCCTCATTCGTCGCTCCCGCTGCCACCTACCAGAGCGCCTCGTATGCCGCTCCAGCCACCTCATTCACCAGCAAGAGCTACACTGCACCCGCTGCCACCTACCAGAGCGCCTCGTATGCCGCTCCAGCTAAGACCTTCACCAGCAAGACCTACTCCGCTCCAGCTGCCACCTACCAGAGCACCTCCTATGTCGCCCCAGCTAAGCCATTCGTCAGCAAGACCTACGCCGCTCCAGCTGCCAGCAGCTTTGTCGCCGACACATCGTATGTCGCTCCCGCAGCCACCTACCAGAGCGCCTCCTATGCCGCCCCAGCCACCTCTTTCGCCAGCAAGACCTACAGTGCACCCGCTGCCAGCTTCGCCAGCGAATCGTCCTATGTTGCTCCAGCTGCCAGCTACGAGAGCGCCTCCTATGCCGCTCCAGTTGCCAAGTCGTATGCCGCTCCAGCCGCTAGCTTCGCCAGTGAATCGTCTTATGTTGCTCCCGCTGCCACCTTCGAGAGTGCCTCGTATGCTGCTCCCGCTCCCGTTGCCGCTGCCTCCTACAGCGCACCTGTGGCGAGCTACTCTGGCATTGACACCACCTACGGCTCCAACGGCGGCTACGTCTACAAGCGCAACTAAGTTGGCTCCAAGAACCCCACAAATTGATATTCCTTCCAAGATTTTTTTTTGCAATCCAAACTTTTTTTTTAATAAATTAATGTGTACAAAATGAAAATAAATACGCTACCAGAAACGATAAACGATTGATTTATTGGCATTGAAAGAGAGAAGCTTTGTCGAATGGTATGGCATCCTGGTTACACAATCTTGACAGGATGGCAGCACCAGCAACAGTGATAGAGGAAAGTATACGTTATAAAAAAAACGTTTATGTAGTCAAAGAAATTTCAGTATTTAACAATTATTGAGTATGTAAATATATATAGAGACTTTTAGATAATAATAACTTTATAATAATAATTAATAATTTAATAATTTTTATAATAATAATTTTTTTTCTTACATATAACAATAAGCAAATTTTATTGACATTAATTATAAATAACCGGATGGTTTCATTTCAAGTATGGATGAATTATGGACGAATACGGGAATTTCGCAAGAGAAGTATGCGACCTGGCAGGTGTTCACGTTGGACTCTTTTAAGTCTGTATATGGATTTGGCTGAGATGTGTGCTGAGTGTTCTTTTTGACTGAAGAGTCTTGAATAGAGTTTATGACGTATTCGAGTCTCAAGTCTTTACATCACTCCGGGGAAATGGAAAAGGAAGGAAATGTCCGCAGTTGATTGGAGCTTCTTTAACAGATAAGGTGCAGTTGCTTCCTTAATGAACCACCCGCATCTCTTAACTAATACTTTTGTTCTACTATAGAGAATTCCGAATATAGTTCAAATTTCTGAGAAGTCTTTCATGAGTTATCTCGAGTTATTTCGATGCTATCTGTGATGTCATATGATACAATGATATCATGAAAACCTAAATATATATATATATGTATATATATATCATGCCTAAATTTTGATAGGCTAGGAAAAATAAGATCACTAATATATATGCATACATATATTTGCATAGTTTCTTTCAACACTGTAATTTATTCAGAGCTCATACAACAGATGGGATATATATAAATAACTTGGACTATTCCTAGGTGGCGGCCTCCTTCTCCTTGGCCGTGGCCACAAAGAGAATGTTGAGCTTGCTGCTGATGGGTCGCTTGCTGTCCTCGTGCTTCACGTGCAGCGAGCCGGAGTCGATGCTGAATGTGCCCAGCAGCTGGCCCGGCTTCAGGTAATAGTTCTGGCCCAGCGATGTGGGCCGATGGTCTGTGATCAAGTGATAGAGCATCGAGTCCGGGCTGTCGTTGCTGTTAATGAGCAGTTTCGGCCTCGCTGTGCTGCCCGTGGGCAGGGCGACGGCGTGCATTGCCAGCATCGAGCTGGCGAACGACAACGACAAGAGAATCCAAGTGAACTGCATGAAGAGGAACGGAGAACGACGAACGACGATGCGCAGACGATGGCAACAAGTCGGCATCTGAGGTACTGCAACGGACCTTAATTATATATATATGTATATTCTGGATGCAGCTGCAGCATTGGGCCAGGGCAACGGCCCTTCTATGCGCTTCTCACACGACGCCTCCTTACTTGCACTCCGTTATTCGGGCATAACAAGTTTCGACTGTCCATTAACATTAACCCGATTCAGCACAGAGAAGAATGCAATACATAAAATACAATATATATATATAAACTGGGATATATATGTATATATGAATCTGTATATATATGTATATGCTCACGCTCCCAATTCAGCAGCACAAAAGGCATACAAGAAAGACGAAAGAAAGAGGTGCAAAAAAAGGCACAACAAACTCACGCAACAAAAAATAATCTTTGCAAATTACGTTTGTCGTATCAGGTTTTTGATACTATATATAATACTATATATACATATATATTGCGTACGTATGTCAGTTGATCAACTCATAATAGTAGTAGGTGCGCATAGTATAAATAACGCATAATCAGCTTTGCATTCGCTTGTATTGGTTAAGCTAATGAATTAACTTTTCTTTGTCAATGTCTGCACATACCCTGTACACCTGCTGCAGGGGGTATGATAGCACCAACTTCATATGTGATAGCATACAAATAAATATAACTTCATATATCTAATTTCTGGTTAGGGTATACTGCAGTCGTTCACTGGACACTCTTCATACTCGTTTGCAATTAATATGTATGTTCGAAAAATAATTTATTAACGCCGCCAAAATTGGTTAATTAAATCTCAAGAAGATGATGAAGAATTAGGTTAGCTTGATTTGCAAAAGAAGAGGAACAGCACGAGATATGGCATGCGGGTGTAGGTAATTAGTAGAGCTCTGAGATATATCTAAGCGCTGCTTGAGTTATTCCTCAGCTAATTATCTCATCGGCACCTGCTTGCTGTGGATTCCATAGTCAGGTCGAACTCCTCTGGCACCTATGGCACCTCGATAGTGAAAGTCGAATCGATAATCAAACTGCATTTGATCAAGTTATGCAATGTCAGCTTTAAATGTTTCCTAGATTCGTCGATGTTTACATTTTTGTCAAGCAAAAATTGTTTTGGTTTTATTTTTATTTTTCTTATTATATATAAGTTTTAATATTGAAGAAGGAATTCCATGCGGGTCTATTAAACGATGGGCCATAAACAGATACATCTTAAGCCGATCAGAAACAGTAGAAAAAAGAGTGTTAGGAGGTGAAAATGAAAGTGGGAGAAACAGTAAAAGCCGAGACTGGAAAATATATAGTAATACTTACAGAAACAGTAAATGGCATAAAGCTGACTGCTTCATATAGTAAGAGAAGGAGTAGAAGTAGAAAAAGAAAAAGAAAAAGAAAGAGAATCAAGATATACATATATAATGAGTAATACAAATAGATATAGTGATAGTTGGATTAAGAGTCGAAGCAGATATAGTAGTAGAGGCTAAAGTTGGAATATATAATTAAAACAAGTAAAAGTATGTAGAGGAATGGAAGTAATGGTAGAAAAATAAATAGTAGTAGAGCTAAAATTGGCAGAAGAGGTAGAAGTAGTAGCAATAGTTATACTTCAAGCTGCAGTAATTTCAAAAATCGTATAAATAAAAAAATATATAAAAGGTAGTAGTAATCTTAGTAGTAGAACTCGTACGTAGTAATTTAGTAGTAGAATTAGTACTAGTAATAGAAGTAGTAGTAGTAGTAGTAGTAGTAGTAATAATAGCAGTAGTATTAGTAGTAGTAGTAGTAGTAGTAGTAGTAGTAGTAGTAGTAGTAGTAGTAGTAGTAGTAGTAGTAGTAATAGTAGCAGTATTAGTAGTAATAGCAGCAGCAGTAGTAGTAGTAGTAGTAGTAGTAGCAGTAGTAATAGTAGCAGTATTACTAGTATAATTGTAGCATAAGTAGTATATTAGTAGAAATATTATTTCAGTAGTATTAATAATGATATAGTAGTAATAGTAGTATTTTAGTGGAAATAGTAGCACAAATGGTATTAAAGTAGTTATAATAGTAGTATAATAATTTAAATAGCAGTATAATATTACAAGTTTGAATAGTTATAGTAGCAGAAACAGTAGTATAATAATTAGTAAAACTATAAGAAATAAACAAATATAAGTAGGAATAATAGTAGTAAAAGTAGTAATTGTAGTATAAACAGTCGAAAATTATAATTAGTAGCAAAACTTATAGAAGCACTAAAAGAAGTATGCATAGTAAGTAAGTAGACCCAAAGTATGTAGTAAAAGTAATTGGGAATCAAATACAATCAAAATACCACAATAATACACACCTATGTATCTACATATACATACATCCTATATATCTACTATTTATAAGTCCTCTGTAATTACGGCTCAACTTTTAGGTCTCTTGCCGCCAACACTTTAGTTCGCATGGACTATCAACGCCCAACTGATATATGGCACCTGAGTGGGGATTGCGATCTGCAAAGCCGGGCGCATAATTTAGGTTCGCGCCCATAAACAAATTGTTCAAATTGTTCGCTTTGTTGCTATTTGTAGTTGTCTTTTTCTATTTTTCTGTTTCTGTTTCTGGTTTCTTCACCTCGCATTGGAATAAACACTGTACGAATTATAATTAATGTCTAATGTGAGTAATCGTCACTTTCAGCTCGAATAAAGCATTAAAACGTTAAAGCTTTCAACCAAGATTAAGTGCCCGATTCCAGCCCCCAGCATGCATGACCCGCAGCTAAACCAGTCCGATTTAAGCAAATCCAAATAGAGCCGATGCCTCTCCATCTACTTCTCACACCTTGCCTCTACCTCTACCTCTACCTCTGCCTCCATCTCTACATCTATCTCCACCTCCACCTCCACCTCTACCTCTACCTCTACCTCTACCTCTACCTCTACCTCTACCTCTACCTCTACCTCTACCTCTACCTCTACCTCTACCTCTACCTCTACCTCTACCTCTGCCTCCATCTCTACCTCTATCTCTACCTCTACCTCTACCTCTACCTCTACCTCTACCTCTACCTCTACCTCTACCTCTACCTCTACCTCTACCTCTACCTCTACCTCTGCCTCCATCTCTACCTCTATCTCTACCTCTACCTCTACCTCTACCTCTACCTCTACCTCTACCTCTACCTCTACCTCTACGTCTACCTCTACCTCTACCTCTACCTCTACCTCTACCTCTACCTCTACCTCTACCTCTACCTCTACCTCTACCTCTACCTCTACCTCTACCTCTACCTCTACCTCTACCTCTACCTCTACCTCTACCTCTACGTCTACCTCTACCTCTACCTCTACCTCTACCTCTACCTCTACCTCTACCTCTACCTCTACCTCTACCTCTACCTCTACCTCTACCTCTGCCTCCATCTCTACCTCTATCTCTACCTCTACCTCTACCTCTACCTCTACCTCTACCTCTACCTCTACGTCTACCTCTACCTCTACCTCTACCTCTACCTCTACCTCTACCTCTACCTCTACCTCTACCTCTACCTCTACCTCTACCTCTACCTCTACCTCTACCTCTACCTCTACCTCTACCTCTACCTCTACCTCTACGTCTACCTCTACCTCTACCTCTACCTCTACCTCTACCTCTACCTCTACCTCTGCCTCCATCTCTACCTCTATCTCTACCTCTACCTCTACCTCTACCTCTACCTCTACCTCTACCTCTACCTCTACCTCTACCTCTACCTCTGCCTCCATCTCTACCTCTATCTCTACCTCTACCTCTACCTCTACCTCTACCTCTACCTCTGCCTCCATCTCTACCTCTATCTCTACCTCTACCTCTACCTCTACCTCTACCTCTACCTCTACCTCTACCTCTACCTCTACGTCTACCTCTACCTCTACCTCTACCTCTACCTCTACCTCTACCTCTACCTCTACCTCTACCTCTACCTCTACCTCTACCTCTACCTCTACCTCTACCTCTACCTCTACCTCTGCCTCCATCTCTACCTCTATCTCTACCTCTACCTCTACCTTTACCTCTACCTCTGCCTTTATATCTATGTAGATCTATAACGACATTTAACTTTATATCCATCTCCACCTTTAGCACTACTTCTGCTTCTAGTCTAAGTCTATCTCTACTTTTATCTCTACGCCTCACTTATCTCACGTTCTTCAATAATACCAACGATCAGCCTGGCCAGACTGAGCTGAGAACCAAAAATAAATAACAAAGACCCCAAAAATACTAAAAAAAAAAAAAAAAAAAAAAAAAAACGCATCATTAATTAAACTTTCAAAGTATTTGCGTTAATGTTTGTGTTTGGCTCTGCGACTTCCGAAATGGACATGGCTAAAAATAAACAAACTATTAGATGCCATGGCATCCTCTACAATAGCGCAATTCTGCGATCACACTGCACTACACATTGTTCGATTTATTTTATTTTATAGAATATGTAAATTATTTTATACATATATACATTTGTTGCTAAATATTCTCTTTTTATTTTGAAATATAATAATAAATTATATTTTTTTATAATTATGTATATTTTTTTTCTTCTTATTTTTGTATAACGGATCGCTTTATATTACTTTTATGATATTTTTAAAAAATATTGATTTTTAAAATATTTTTGTATATACATATATAATATATTGACATTTTTATTTATATATTGTTATATATATAGATCTCCATATAAAGTAACGTCTTTTAGTAGCGTTGCCACATTTTTAAAATTTTAAATATTACTTTTAAATATTGATATTTCTCGATATTTTCTAAGCAAAATTTATCTATATTAAATTTTAAAATTAAAATATAAAAATATTGAAATTTTAATAATAATTTTATAAAATTTGAAAATTATAATATAGATAAAAAACTATATATACAGATACAACCCTGATTTTAAAAAAATTTAACAAAATATTTTGTGGGCATGATATGATAGTTGAAATAAAATTCGTACTCCCCCTAAGTAATTATTATAAGCAGCAAACCTAATCACCATTAGCCAGAATTATGTTTCTTGTTTGTCTTCTGTATAAGACTCGTTTCGTCTCCGTTTCGTCTGCATAGCTGAGTGAGCGGGTCCCAAGATTCGGCTGACTAGTTTAATTGAGTTCTTGGATTCCGTTTCGTTGCTCCACACGATTTGTACGCGCAATTCTTTTGTTTGTGAGCGCTATAAAAGTGTTGGCCCCCATCTGCAGGGGCATCAGTAACCGCTTGGTTAGCATCTCTGAACAACCGGCAACTAGCTCGTCATGGTAAGTGTCCAGATCCTCATCTAATCTAATCTAATCCCAGCTAATCGAATCGAATCGAATCTTTCTGCCAACAGCGTCCATTCGCCATTTGCGCCGCTCTGCTCGCCCTCGCCGCCCTGGGCGTGGCCAGTCCTTTGAGCAACACCTATCTGCCGCCACAGGCCAATGCGTACAGCAGCTACAGCTCGGCGGGATCGAGCTCCCTTGGATCCTACGCACCATCGAACTCCTATTCGTCGCGCTCGCAGGGCTCCAGCTATGCGACGCCGTCTCGACAGTATCTGGCACCGGCTTCATCTCTGAGCAGCTACTCGACCGCAGGTGCCAGTAGCTACTCTGCCCCAGCCATCTCACAAGGCAGCTACGCATCAACTGGCTCCTCATACGCAGCTCCATCGCGTCAGTACCTGGCGCCGGCTGTCTCTCGCAGCAGCTACTCCGCTCCAGCTGTTTCACACGTTAGCTATTCGGCTCCAGCGGTGTCTCACAGTAGCTACTCCGCTCCAGCTGTCTCCCACAGCAGCTATTCCTCCCCAGCCGTCTCCCACAGCAGCTACTCCGCTCCAGCTGTCTCTCATAGCAGCTATTCATCCTCGGCCTCCACATATGCTCCATCTCGGCAGTACTTGGCGCCAGCCGTCTCCCAGAGCAGCTACTCCGCTCCTGCCGTCTCCCACAGCAGCTATTCCTCCCCAGCCGTCTCCCACAGCAGCTACTCCTCTCCAGCCGCCTCCCACGTTAGCTACTCCGCTCCAGCCGTATCCCACGTCAGTTACTCCTCCCCAGCCGTCTCCCACAGCAGCTACTCCGCCTCGGCATCGTCATATGCTCCATCCCGGCAGTACTTGGCGCCAGCCGTCTCTCGCAGCAGCTACTCCGCTCCTGCCGCCTCCCACGTCAGCTATTCCTCCCCAGCCGTCTCCCGCAGCAGCTACTCCTCGCCAGCTCGTTATGCGTCCTCCCATGGTGGCTATGCTGCAAGTTCTTCGGCCTCCTCTCGTAGCTTTGGACAGAGCTTTGGCGGATCCCGCTATGCCACTGGAGGCGCCTATGGAGGCGGCGGCACTCGCTACGCTGCCAACGGTGGATACGCCTACCGTCACAAGCATTAAGCTGATCTCCACAATTTCCGATCGAATCCGGCTAAAGGTTAACAACAAAACGAATTTATAAATAATCAATTTTTTTTTTTAAATTAAGTTTCTTAATTAGTCTGCGTATAAATAAAGTTTGAAGTGTTCAAGAAATGAAATAAATGTTTCTTTCTCTATTTTTTAGCTCAAAAGTGGAGGGAGTGCCCGACTAGCAAACACCCAAACCAATCTTTGGCAGATTCCCGCTGCTCTTAATCTATAATTCTATAGTTTGAATAGAATTCAAAATAATTATAGTTTGAATAACTTTATTTATGGTAAAAAAAATGATATAGTTAAGCATATATGTATATATATCTATATTGCATATAGAGATAGGTGTGATACTGGCACAAGTAAAGGCTAAGCTCGTCTCCTAATAGATGTAGCCTCCATTGGCGGCATATTTGGTGTCCAGGCCGCTGTAGCCTGTCTGAGCTGGCAAATAGCTGCGTGCGGGCGTGGCATAGGTGTTATACTGCGGCACAGCTGAGTAGGTGCTGTAGCCAGAAGTGACCAGCGGAGCAGCGTAGCCAGAGTTGAGGCCAGAGCTGTAGCCAGAGGTGTAGCCCAAGCCGAGGCCGGAGGTGTAGCCAGAACCGAGACCAGAGTTGTAGCCCGTGCCGAGACGAGAGCCCGAGTAGTAGCCACCACTGGAGTAGGAGTTGCCTGTATACGAGGGATACGAGGAGTACGTCGAGTAGCCGCCGGCACCACTGAGCGGGGGCAAGTAGCTCCGCGAGAGGGGCAAGTGGGAGACATCAGCGGCGCACAGCGCCAGAGAAGCGATCAAGGCAATTGCAGTAATAGAGTGCTATAGAGAGGGAATCAGATGAGAAAGATAAGAGTTGAGATCAAACCATACAAATGAACTAAAAAATATTCCAAGAGAGTCATTGTGATCTCATGATCTCAGGTATTCCTCTGTGGAACAGGATATATAAGAAGAACTTGCCATTGTAAGGATTGAAGGGTTGTAGCTCTTAGAGTTCAGATTAGCTGAATAGGAGTTATACGAGTTCACTGGAACGAGGTTGACGGATGACTGTGGCTCGTCAGGGCATCGTGTGTGCATTTTATACTCTAGAGAAAAAACAAGTCCGAACTGTTATTAAATGAAATGTATCGTGCGGGCAGATTTTACAACTAATTTGAACGCCTTTACGGCACTGCGAACATGTCGACGGACAAAGCTCATTACTCAAGCCCAACAACCGAATACCGAATACCGAATAACCGAAAGAAACAACAAAAACTCAAAAACTGAGGAACTGAAAACTGAAACTGAACTGCTTAGAAATGTTGGGCGACGCGTTTAGCGGTGTGTGGCGAATCCCACGATCCCACGACTCATCGACGACGAACATCCAATTTCGTATGAGACTCGTAAATGCATTTGGCTAGATTTTGTGGTTTGTCTTTATACCCTTACAGAGGGTATACGGCACGGCAGATAAGATCACATTGGGTGTGCAGCTCATCTATAATGCTAGTCAGGGGGATACACAGAAAGAGAGAGAAATAGAGAAGGGCAGATAAAGAGTAATAGAGAGAGAGAGAGAGAGAAAGAGAGGGGAAATATGTAATAATATCGTAATTTAATATCGTAAATAAAAAAATACATGCCAATTTACCAATGTTGGCAAGGGTATTCCATAGTCGATTTGCCTTGCTCAAATGTTCCTTGTTGTCATTTATTTTCTTATTGTTTTTATGACCCTGCCACGCCTTCTGCGCACTCGCCTCACCTCCTCTTTTGCTCCGTTTTGGGGCGTAACATTGTCGCGCGCTCCTTTACTTTAATTATACAATTTATATATTTTTCAAATCTACCTTGGGATATTGTTTTGTGTTAAGTGGAGGCTGCTGCTGTTGTTGCTTTATGACAAGCACTGTAGCCGCTCTAGCGCTTTGGTCTTATATGAGTCGTTGGTCGTAAATCTTCGAGTTATTAATTGTTGATTCATAAGACTGTAGTCAAACTGTCTCATCTCCGGATCCCAGTCCAGTCATGTTACTTGGATATTAAAATGCAATATAATTGCTATTATTTATATTTAGATTGGCAAATCAAATGGCACTTAAAATCTCATTGAATTTGTGTCCGTATAACCACTAACCATACAACACATAGACTGGACATCAGTACAAAATTGCGCAGAGCTCGGAATTTGTAGCGTGGGTCCCAGACAACTTCGTATTTGCTCGGCTCGGTTACTGTAGGTCCCAAAAAAAAAAAATAGCGCGCAGCAGAATCATTCTGCTTCAAGACATCGGCCGAACAACAGCGGACGAAAATTGAAATTTGCTGTCATGCGATTCCATTTCTTTGCTGCTGAGTGAAGAGTATGCCGAATTCTTGAAAGCGTTTGCCATACTCATGTAAAATGTTCGCTTTTTCATGCTTTTTTGTTACACAGGGTATGAAAGCGTTGGTGCGCTTAACAATTTGATTTCACGACAAGCATGCACACATTCTTACAGTCCCTTACTACATATGTGTGTATTCATGTGCCTATATGTGAAACTTGCTGCCTGTAGAATTTACAGTTGCTAGATCTTGTGGCCTGAGTATGGGATGGGATGGCTGAGAAAGTTTTGTATGTGTGAATGTGTGTGCATAATATGTTCGCACAAGCAGCAGCTCCCGAAAATTGTAAAATTTGTTCTTCAAGAGCTCGCATTTCTTCCCTACTGAGCAGGTATGCCACATTGATGAATGGGTTTACCATGGCTCATGCAAAATGTTGAGACTTTTACTATTATTTGTGTGAAGGGTATGAAAGCGTTGGTGCGCTTAACGAATATGTTTTTGTAGTCGCTCTTGCTGCCTGTGGAACATTTGTATTCGAATATGTGTGTTGATAGTACATGAGCATTGGCGTGCGCCTACCACGGGCTTTTAATTGCGTGAATGATTATGCATTAGAATTGCACAGGGAGTGCTAAAGACTTTTTATTATTAATTTTATCTTTAGATAGTAAATGGTTTTATTATTATTTTTTATTTATTATTTTTTTTTTTTATTACTTATTATTATTGGTTTCCCCCACCCACCCTTGCTTTTGAAATAGAAAATTTATTCTTAATCAATTTAATTTAATTTTGATAAAAAAGTATTATGGCTAACAGAGCAAATCGTTGGTAATAATATTAATAATTTAATGAATTAATTTCGTAACAACAGAAAACGCTTAATTAATAATAAAAGGTCTTTAATGCTTCTTTAATACTCCCTCTGCAATTCTAATGCAAAATCATTCACGCAATTAAAAGCCCGTGGTAGGCGCACGCCAATGCTCATGTACTATCAACACACATATTCGAATACAAATGTTCCACAGGCAGCAAGAGCGACTACAAAAACATATTCGTTAAGCGCACCAACGCTTTCATACCCTTCACACAAATAATAGTAAAAGTCTCAACATTTTGCATGAGCCATGGTAAACCCATTCATCAATGTGGCATACCTGCTCAGTAGGGAAGAAATGCGAGCTCTTGAAGAACAAATTTTACAATTTTCGGGAGCTGCTGCTTGTGCGAACATATTATGCACACACATTCACACATACAAAACTTTCTCAGCCATCCCATCCCATACTCAGGCCACAAGATCTAGCAACTGTAAATTCTACAGGCAGCAAGTTTCACATATAGGCACATGAATACACACATATGTAGTAAGGGACTGTAAGAATGTGTGCATGCTTGTCGTGAAATCAAATTGTTAAGCGCACCAACGCTTTCATACCCTGTGTAACAAAAAAGCATGAAAAAGCGAACATTTTACATGAGTATGGCAAACGCTTTCAAGAATTCGGCATACTCTTCACTCAGCAGCAAACAAATGGAATCGCATGACAGCAAATTTCAATTTTCGTCCGCTGTTGTTCGGCCGATGTCTTGAAGCAGAATGATTCTGCTGCGCGCTATTTTTTTTTTTGGGACCTACAGTAACCGAGCCGAGCAAATACGAAGTTGTCTGGGACCCACGCTACAAATTCCGAGCTCTGCGCAATTTTGTACTGATGTCCAGTCTATGTGTTGTATGGTTAGTGGTATAACGGACACATGTTTAACAAGGAGTTGCCACTAAGGCAAAAATGGTGACATTTATGACAGATGGTGTGTACACACTGAATATCTCTGAATTTTGCCAGCTTTTCAGTTGAAGGCCTAAACGTTTTTGAAGTAAATATTAATTAAGTTAATGTGAATTAAACTTGAAAATTTCACAACGCAGAATGAAATGCTGTAAGGCCACTAAAGTTGACATCAAATCCAACTAAATTCTCGATTCCCGTAGCTTTTTTGACCATGCCGAAGATCACTAAATGGGAGAAGCCATGGTGGCATAACTTTAAAGACAATCCGCATTTACCGCTACTAGAACGCTGGCAAATGCCACTCAAGAAATTGCCACGCAAGGTGCGCAACCCTGCCGCAAGTCGTGGAGCAATAGCCACATCTAATGGAAGAAGTGTTAATCTTAACAAGATCAAAGACAACGTTATTGTCGTGTATCGCATTTGCGTAAGCCCACTAAGGCCCCACTGGAAGTGCCGCAGCTTTCATTGCAAGATCCCGGCATATGTATGTGTGCTAAAAGAATTTGATTCAGCCGCTAATAACATGGCAGCTGCTGGACCACATCATGGAGATGCCGCTGGACGACCTCCAGATGTATGTTACCGATTTGCTGAAGTTGCCGGAAGTTGACAGCGATGCACTTACATAGTATGCTAAGTAATTATACTTGAATGTGCATTGTAAGGTTGCAACAATCAAATACATTAACAAACACAATTTATAAATGCAAAAATCAAAATTTGAATAAGCCATTTGCCCGCGTAGTTAATGGTATTTCACCGATGGCACCAGCTGGTCACACCAAATGTAACGGAGCTTAGCCGAATTTCGAAATATCTTGCATGTGTAAGTGTGGGGGCGTATAGCGAGCCAATTGCACTTCCTTGCAATTGAACATCGTTCAGTTCGCTTTTTGCATCTTAACGTTTGCGTTGAGTTTGCGCATGCTTGTTGCATTTTGTTAGTAATTTGTGTTGAACGTTTCATATCATTTGTCCCGTTAATGTTTAATTTATGAATAAGAACGCGGTGAAGAAGACCACAAGCCGCTGCATTAAAAGCACAAATCAAATGTGAGTAACAAAATGCGCCGCAGTGAAGCTCGTTGCGCAACCTAACCTCAATTGCACACGTGCGTTTCCTCCAATAGGGCCACAGCCTTGCGGAAGAATAATGTGCGAACACAGTGCCATGTGCAGCAGTCCTGGCGGCTTTTGTGCCTGTGCGGTGGAGTGCTGCTGCTCATTTGCGGTGCGATTCCTGCCTCCACGGCGGGATCAGCGCACGCACGGTGCGATGGAGATCAGTTCCAGTGCAAAAACGGAGTCTGCATCTTACAGGCGAAGATGTGCGACGGACGTAGCGATTGCCCAGACAACACGGATGAATTGGAATGCGGTAATCGAGTCTAACCTCAAACTGAAATGTGATTAATAAATTGATCCTTGATCCTATGTCATCTACATGGATTGCAGACTACAAGCTGTGCCGGCAGCCGCATTGGTTCCCGTGTGCCCAGCCACACGGTGCCTGCCTGGCAATGGAACTAATATGCAATGGTGTCGACAATTGTCCCGGCGGCGAGGATGAGCTCCATTGCCCGCATCGAATGGTGGTTAGCTTTGGGCACCGCAACTGCAGCCAGTATGAGTACATGTGCCAGGATCACAGCTGCGTGCCGCTCGACTTTATGTGTGACGGCAAGCCGGACTGCCCCGACAGCTCTGACGAGACCGCTGGCTGCAAGCAGTCAGCCACCAGCTGCACCACAGGCCACATCTGTGCCAACGGCCGGTGCCTGCAGCGCAAACAGTGGGTCTGCGACGGCGAAGATGATTGCGGCGATGGCAGCGACGAGAAGGATTGCGGTGAGTGAATGCTCGAAAGGATTTGCTCAACTGAATGCTCTTGCATTGTGATCTTTTCTTTGCAGAGAATCTCTGTCAACCGTCCATGGGAAAGTTCATGTGCCGCAACCACGGCAGCTGCCTGTCGCTCGCCCAGGTGTGCGACGGTCAGCCCAACTGCTCGGATGGCAGCGATGAGAGCGAGAGCTGCCATGTCAAGCCCGACTGCAGCAGCAAGCAGTGCCCGCCCGGCGCCACGTGCCACATGATGCCCACCAGCGGGCCGGAATGCTATTGCCCGAGCGGCTTTCGGCTGCTTAAGTTTAAGGATAAGTGCGAGGACATCAACGAGTGCCAGGAGCAACAGGACCTGTGCAGTCAGCGCTGTGAGAACACATCCGGTGGCTACCGCTGCACCTGCGATGCAGGCTACGAACTGGATGCCAGCAACAATCGCACCTGCCACGCCATAGGCAGTGGAGCGGAGAACCAATCACCGCTGCTGCTCTACACCACCCAAGTGACCGTGATGGGCATGCACATAGCGCCGCAGTCGAAGGAGCGCCATCACGTCTACAGTGTGGCCACAAATCTGACCAAGGTGATTGGCGTGGCATTCGACGGCGACTTCATCTACTGGACCAACATACAGAACGAGGCGGAGAGCATTGTACGTGCGCATGCCGATGGCTCCTTGGCCGAGATATTGCTCACATCCGGCCTGGACGCACCCGAGGATCTGGCCGTCGATTGGCTGACTCACAACATATATTTCTCGGACAATGTGATGCGACACATTGCGGTCTGCTCGAACGATGGACTCAACTGTGTGGTCCTGGTCACGGAGGATGTGCACCAGCCACGCAGCCTGGCGCTGTGGCCGCAGCGGGGCCAAATGTTCTGGACGGACTGGGGCAACAAGCCCATGATAGCCCGTGCCTCCATGGATGGCAGCCACTCCAAGCCGATTGTGTCCGACAATATACACTGGCCGAACGGCATTGCCCTGGACATGCATCAGGAACGCATCTACTGGGTGGACGCCAAGCTGGGCAGCATACAGAGCGTGCATCCGGATGGCAGCGCGCGCCAAACTGTGCTCGACGGGATGCTGAAGCATCCGTATGGCCTTGCCGTCTTCGAGGATCATCTGTACTGGTCGGACTGGGGCACGAGGAGTATTCACACGTGCCACAAGTTCTCGGGCAAGCAGCATCGCGTGTTGGCACGAGATCGCACCATCTACGCCGTGCACGTTTACCATCCGGCCAAGCAGCCGCAGGTTCCGCATGCCTGCGAAACGGCGCGCTGCTCGCATCTCTGTCTGCTCGCCGAGCCAGGAGCAGGTGGCCACACCTGCGCCTGCCCAGAGGGCATGACCCTGTCCGCCGACGGACGGCGCTGCAGCCAGACGGAGAAGAAGCAGCGCCTGTTCATTGGACTGCGCCAGGTGCTGCTGGAGATCGAGCACACCTCGTTCGGCCGCCATGTCGTCAGCAACTCGCACAACCTGGGCTGCTACATCAGCGAGATGGCCTTCAACAGTATCAACGGCACCCTCTTCATTGCGGACAACGTGCAGCGGGCGATCTTCGAGTACGTGCCCCACGTGAACGAGAAGCGTCTGAACATGTTGGTCTATCGGAATCTGGGCAATGTCAGCGGCTTGGCATTCGATCATTTGGCCCACAATCTCTACTGGGCGGACAGCGAGCGGCGCGTCATCGAGCTGCTGTCCCTGCGCACCGGGCTGCGGGCACTGGTCCGCTTCTTCGCTGGCGACGAGGCGCCCATTGGGCTAAGCGTAATGCCCGCGGAAGGCTTTATGTTTGTGGCGCTCAAGGCGCGCCGGCACACGCACATCGATCGTTTGGCCCTCAGTGGCAAGGGTGCCCAGACGCATGTGTTTGAGGACGACCTGGGCGATGATGACATCAAGTTCGCCGTGGACTATGAGACGCGCACCATGTTCTGGTCGGACAGCGATACGAGTCGGATCAGCTACAGCAACTATCGCCAGACCCATGCGCAGTCGTTCCGAGGCAAGTTCCGGCGACCGTACGCCCTGGCCCTGGTCGATCAGGATCTGTTCTGGAGCGAGCTCGGCACACCGGCCATCTACTGGACGCACAAGAACAACTTGGGCCCCAACAAACGCATCGAGATCGATGCGAGTCCGCACATGGGTCGCGATGGTGCGGCCGCAGCATCCGCCGCCTTCCTCTCGCACGTATTGCCCGCTCGCATACCGCTGGCAGGGAGTCGACGACTTGGAGCTAGCTTGTCCCCGCATCCCTGCCAGCATGCCAACGGCGGCTGCTCGCACGTGTGCGTCAGTGCCGGACAGTTCGACAGCGCGTGCCTGTGCCCCGCCGGCTTCGTCTACCGGGATGCCTTCAACCGCAGCTGCACCGAGGCCCTGGACTGCGAGTTCCGCTGCCGCACCTCGGGCGAGTGCCTGACCATGGCGCACCGTTGCAATGGCCACCAGGACTGCGCCGACGGCTCCGATGAGTCGGACTGCGACCAGGTCAAGCGCGCCAAGGTCAAGTGTGATCTGTCGGACTTCGCCTGCCACGACGGCGAGCGGTGTCTGCCCAAGAGCAAGCGCTGCGACGGCCACAAGGACTGCAACGACAGCTCCGACGAGCTGCACTGCGCCCAGTTCGGTAGGCCACAAGTTACTACCAATACTACTCCTACTCCTACTATATGCTCAAATCCCTTTCAGATAGAACAAAGCTCTGCCACGCCCACCAGCACGCCTGCGACAACGGCAAGTGCGTGGACTACACCCTGGTCTGCGACGGCAACAACGACTGCGGCGACAACTCGGACGAGCTGCGCTGCAAGGAGGCGGCCAGCTGTGAGCGCGGCATGTTCCAGTGCAGCAGCGGATCGTGCATTGCCAGCAGCTGGGAGTGCGACGGGCGAATTGACTGCAGCGACGCCTCCGATGAGCACGACAAGTGCAGCCAGCGCCAGTGCCCGGAGAAGATGCATCGCTGCCTGCTCGGCCAGTGCCTCGATGCGCAGCTGGTCTGCGACGGCCACAACGATTGCGGCGATCAGTCGGACGAGCTGAATTGTGACCGGCGCGGCAGCGGCGCGAGCAGCGCAGGAGTCAACATCAGCTGCGGCACCCTGGCCACGCCCATGTTCCAGTGCAGCAGCAACCTGAGGCTGTGCCTCGACATGGCGGCGCGCTGCAACGGCACCGCCGAGTGTCCGCGCGGCGAGGACGAAGCCGACTGTGGCGAGCTGTGCAGCATCTACGAGTTCCAGTGCCGCGACAGCAAGCACTGCATACGCCAGGAGTTCCGCTGCGACAAGGAGCGCGACTGTGCCGACGGCAGCGACGAGGAGCACTGCGAGCAGCACTCGCTGCCGGGCAACGCCACGAGTAGCGACATTAGTCACTCCTCCGGCACGAGTGCGAGACGCGCATGCAAGCCGCATCTCTTCGACTGCCACGATGGCGAGTGCGTGGACATGTCGCACGTCTGCAACGGCTTCGCAGACTGCACCAATGGCAACGACGAGGGTCCGCAGTGCGGCAGCGCCTGCAGCAAGCCGCTCTGCCAGCACAAGTGCCAGGCGACGCCGGCGGGCGCCGTGTGCACCTGCCTGGAGGGCTATCGGCTGCAGAGCGACCAGCGCAGCTGCGTGGACATTGACGAGTGCGCCGTCTCGCCGGAGCAGCGGCCGTGCGCGCAGCTCTGCGAGAATACGCCGGGCAGCTATCAGTGCCAGTGCCATGCGGACTTCATGCTGCGTCAGGATCGCAGCAGCTGCAAGAGCATCCAGTCCGGAGCGACGCTGCTCTTCACCAGCTACAACGAGGTGCGCAATCTCAGCGAGCAGCCCGTCATGCTGTCCGTGGCCTGGTCAGCGAACGACTCGCGCATCAGCGGCTTCGACGTGGACATGCGCCGCAAGCTGGGCTACTTCAGCAGCGAGGAGGAGAATATCATTTACCGCACCGACATGCGGGATCGCAGCCGCATGGCCGCGCTCCACCTGCGCTCGCCCAGCAAAATGGCCGTGGAGTGGACGACGGGCAACGTGTACGTGATCAGCGGCAGTGCGCCGCAGCAGATCAGTGTGTGCAGCTTCCAGGCCAAGATGTGCGGCCAGATACTGCACATGACGTCCCGGTTCAGCCTGAAGGCGCTGGCGGTCGACGCCCACCTGGGGCGTCTCTTCTATGTGGCCATACGCAGCGAGACCTTCGGCGTGCACATTACGCAGCTGCACATGGCCCGACTGGACGGCAGCCGGCGGGAGCTGCTGCTGCGCAAGCATCGCAGCTATGTGACGGCGTTGGCAACGGATCCGCACCAGCAGATACTCTACTTTGTGGACCTGCACAGTCGCACCCTGGAGATGATCGGCTATGGAGGACGCGGCAGCGCCAAGCAGCGGCAGAGCTATGTGATGCTGCAGAAGAGCAACGCCCTGATACAGCCGACCGGGCTGAGCATCTACGAGAACCACGCCTACATCGTCAATATGGGCGCCAGGGAGGCGGTCCGCTGCCAGCTATACGGGCAGCGCAGTTGCAAGGCCATCAACTTGAATGTGATGAATGCCCAAGACATCATTGTGGCCGGAGTATCGCGCCAGCCGCTGGCGCCAGCAAATCCCTGCCAGCATGCCCACTGCGCCGGCATGTGCGTCCTGGCCGACTACGGCTACGAGTGCATGTGCGGCGACGCCGTCGTGCCGGAGTCCCAGCAGTGTCCACACGGCAGCACGAACGAGATCGACATGAACTCGTTGCTCTCCAGCGAGCAGCGCTCGGACAGCAGCGACGATGGCGTGGGCGGGGGTCGAGGTGTCTGGCTGCTGGCCGCGCTGCTGTTGATGGGAGTTGTGGCCACTGGCATTGGGTACATGTTCTATCAACGGCGGCAGCGCGGACATCGCGATCTCAATATTAACCTGCATTTCCAGAATCCTCTGGCAACGCTTGGCGACAAGTCGCACCAGGAGGACGGCAACGAGGTGGACCTGGCATGCGACTCCGGCAGCACCAGCAGCAGCAGCAGAGGCGTCACCACACACACCACAGCTACAGCCACAGCCACGGCTCCTTATCCGGCCGCCCGCGAACCCCTTCAGTTCGGTGTACCCAAAATCCTGCAAAGAATCCTGCAGCAGAGGCAAACACAGAGCAGCGAAATGGCTACACAAGTTCCGCTCGAGAACACCAGAGTAAGTGCAGCACTGGAGCTAATGGATATATCTCTGATTCTGACACTAATCCAAGTCTATTCCCTTCCCATAGTCGAGTCGATTACTTTCGCTGGTCAGCGAACGGGGAGGAGAACGCAGAGGCTCGAACGCCCTGGTACCTGGCGCTGGCGATGATCCCTTCCCAGCCGGGCCCTACGGGGGAGATGACGCAAGCGATGATGTGCATGCACGACTTGTGCCATAAGTGATCCTCGTCCACCCCACATTGTTAACTATTTAATGTTGTCTTTATATATTTATATATGTATTTATATTTGTACAATTTACGTTTTACGATCCGCGCCTTTATAGAGGTGCGCACTCCATTGAGTGAAAGTCGAGTCTACAATTAAACTGCATTTAATCTGATTGCGAATACTATATATAGTCAGAGATAATCATAAATACTAAGATTAAGGTCAAGTTTAAGGCAAATATCGGCATAAGCTATATCTCCACAGCTCGATCCCAGTTGATCTCCGATAGAAGTTAGACTCTGATTGAATAGATTTGTCGTTTATTACGAGTAGAAAAAAAAAAACCTTATATAAGATATATACACTGTAGACACCCAATATTATAGTTGAAGATGTTCCCAGCAAAGGCTAAGCTCGACTCCTAATAGATGTAGCCTCCATTGGCGGCATATTTGGTGTCCAAGCCGCTGTAGCCGCTCTGAGCTGGCAAATAGCTGCGTGCGGGCGTGGCATAGGTGTTATACTGCGGCACAGCTGAGTAGGTGCTGTAGCCAGAGGTGACCAGCGGAGCAGCGTAGCCAGAGTTGAGGCCAGAGGTGTAGCCCAAGCCGAGGCCGGAGGTGTAGCCAGAGCCAAGACCAGAGTTGTAGCCCGTGCCGAGACGAGAGCCCGAGTAGTAGCCACCACTGGAGTAGGAGTTGCCTGTATACGAGGGATACGAGGAGTACGTCGAGTAGCCGCCGGCACCACTGAGCGGGGGCAAGTAGCTCCGCGAGAGGGGCAAGTGGGAGACATCAGCGGCGCACAGCGCCAGAGAAGCGATCAAGGCAATTGCAGTAATAGAGTGCTATAGAGAGGGAATCAGATGAGAAAGATAAAAGTTGAGATCAAATGAACTAAAAAATATTCCAAGAGATGTCTTTGTGATCTCATGATCTCAGGTAACTTCTGTGGAACAGGATATATAAGAAGAACTTGCCATTGTAAGGATTGAAGGGTTGTAGCTTTTGGAGCTCAGATTAGCTGAATAGGAGTTATACAAGTTCACTGGAACGAGGTTGACGGATGACTGTGGCTCGTCAGGGCATCGTGTGTGCATTTTATACTCTAGAGAAAAAACAAGTCCGAACTGTTATTAAATGAAATGTATCGTGCGGGCAGATTTTACAACTAATTTGAACGCCTTTACGGCACTGCGAACATGTCGACGGACAAAGCTCATTACTCAAGCCCAACAACCGAATACCGAATACCGAATAACCGAAAGAAACAACAAAAACTCAAAAACTGAGGAACTGAAAACTGAACTGCTTAGAAATGTTGGGCGACGCGTTTAGCGGTGTGTGGCGAATCCCACGATCCCACGACTCATCGACGACGAACATCCAATTTCGTATGAGACTCGTAAATGCATTTAGCTAGATTTTGTGGTTTGTCTTTATACCCTTACAGAGGGTATACGGCACGGCAGATAAGATCACATTGGGTGTGCAGCTCATCTATAATGCTAGTCAGGGAGAAATGCAGAGATATAATAATAGAGAGAGAGAGGGGAGATATGTGAATATCGTAAATAAATAAATACATTTATATTTACCATTGTTAATAAGGGTATTCCATAGTCGGCTTGCCTTAGATGGTTGTTCTGTGTTGTCATTTATTTTCTTATTGTTTTTATGACCCTGCCACGCCTTCTGCGCACTCGCCTCACCTCCTCTTTTGCTCCGTTTTGGGGCGTAACATTGTCGCGCGCTCCTTTACTTTAATTATACAATTTATATATTTTTCAAATCTACCTTGGGATATTGTTTTGTGTTAAGTGGAGGCTGCTGTTGCTGTTGCTTTATGACAAGCACTGTCGCCGCTCTAGCGCTTTGGTCTTATATGAGTCGCCGATCGTAAATCTTCGAGTTATTAATTGTTGCCTCATAAGGCTGTAGTCAAACTGTCTCATCTCCGGATCCCAGTCCAGTCATGTTACTTGATATTAAAATGCAATATCATTGCTATTATTCATATTTATAGCAACAAATCAAATGGCATTTAAGAGTTATTATCTTTAGGAGTTGCCACTATAGCAAAAAGAATAATATATTTCACAGCAGATGGGTACACACTGGAGAGCATACGGTGGAGAACTAAAACGTATTTAGAATAAATATTGAATCAATTAGACAAAGCATAATGAGTCGCCATAATACCACTAAAACTGCCATCAAACCCAGCTGGATTACCGAATCTCGCAGCTTTTTTGACGATGTATTAACGGATACTTTGAAATATGTTTGCATTAATTCAAATCTAAATAAAAGTGAGAAAGACTCAATATGTAAACTGGAGACGCAGTGGAGGCAGAAGTACAAAACCGTTGAGCGCATGCCAGAGTCAAGTCCACTGCCAGTACAACGAACAAAGACAGCGGCGCCTCGGAAGCGGCGCCGCCCTGTCGCAAAGCCTGCACCAGAAGTAGCACCGGATGCACCGCCTCTTGATCCTCACAGTTTGGAGGACAATGATAATATCGTGTATCGCATTAACGTGCCGCCACTGAGGCCCCATTGGAAGTGCCGCAGCTTTGATCTCAAGATTCCGGCATATGTGTGCAAACAAAATTTGATTCAGCCGCTAATAACATGGCAGCTGCTGGACCGCATCATGGAGCTGCCGGTGGAGGAGGGCACGGCCGAATTCCAGATGTATGTTAATAATTTGCTGCAGTTGCCATAGGTTGATTATGCTGGAATTACATAAGATATCAATTTTAAAAAAATAAATAAAAAAAATATTACAATAACGCTAAAATTATAATTGCAAAAATTAAAAATATTGCAATTCGAGGTTTGTAAATTGGCATTCGCATGCGTTGTTGTGAGTATTTTGCCGGTTGCACCAGCTGGTCACACTAAATGTAACGGAACTTAGCCGAATTCCGAAATATGCATACGTAAGTGTGGATGCGCATTGCGCATACATATGTATGTATGCATGTCGAAGTAGTTGCGTTTTTTCTGCAATTAAACATCGGCAACAGACGGCCAAATTATTTTTCGTCGAGCGCAGAGCTCGCTGAACATTAGTGTAAATATATATATAAATTGTTAAAATATAGCATACTTTTAGGACTATGTTATATATTATGATATATATACATATAATAATATATGACAAATTATAAATGTGCATTTTATGCTGACAAGCGAATTTAAATAAATATATAATGTAACATGTCAGTAGATTACTTTAAATATCAATATATAGAATCAGTAATATAAACAAAAACAAAATATACATGATTATTGCATTGCATTATTGAATCGTGCTCATCGCATACACATCACGCACGCGAGCATCTCTAACAGCAACAAAGTTCCTATTTGGCTAACTTTCGGCTCAGCTGTCGGTGCTGTAACCGTTGTTGTTGTCATTGTTGTTCTCGTTCAGCGCACGTTGCGCTACGCTCTGTCGGCTGGCTGCTGTTATCACACAGACACCAAACGGACACACGCACACACATATTGTCAGCGACCATAGAAAGAGAGCGAGAACAAGAGAGGTGATAGTCACGTGTGTGTTGCCGCTACACTTACACATGTATGTACATGCACTCACGCACACATTGGCCAGTGCGACGCTTAACAGTAACAGCAACTGAGCGCGTCAGCCAGTAACAGCGTCTGCAGTAGCAGCGGCACAATTAAGGAATATTGAGTCTTTTAACGGTGTAGCTGCAGCAGCAGCAGCAGCAGCAGCCGCGGCAGCAGCAGCAACAGTGCCAAATAGCAACAACAGCAGCAGCGGCACAGACACACACACACACACATTCATACATATATGATACCATATATGTGTACATATATAATATTATATATGGCAGTGGGCTGGTTATAAAATAGCTCTACTCTCACATAAAATTCGTCATTCGGCGACAATTTCTAAGCACCCAAAGACGTTAAAGGCGTCCCGTGCCTGCCAGTCAGACCGACTTACACAGCCTTCAATACGCTCAGTTGAGACGTAATCCTTGCCGGAGCAGTTCAACTATTCAAAGTGCGCGCGCCCGCAAGTCAAATATATCCATAATAAACCACAGTTAACTTAAATTTAACTTAACAAATTAAAATGCCG
Source organism: Drosophila meridionalis (assembly GCA_035045145.1). Classification (NCBI taxonomy): domain Eukaryota; kingdom Metazoa; phylum Arthropoda; class Insecta; order Diptera; family Drosophilidae; genus Drosophila; species Drosophila meridionalis. Next base: position 4,135,124 of record JAWNPG010000009.1, on the reverse strand, counting down.
TTTGCAAGTGAACAAGTGCAAGGCGTGGCCAGCCAGCAGCTGTCCAAGGTGGAGACAATTAAGCTGCGTAACAAACACATTGGGTGCGTATTAAATTATGATAATTAATAATAGAAAAAACATAATTAAGCAAGCGTAATTTGAATGCGTGCGGCTGACGTCCTTACGTTATGCTGCGTTACGTTATGTTATGTTAAGCCATGCCATGCCATGCTATGCCATGCTATGCATATGCACTTCTGTTATGCGCACATTTGCTGACCTTGTGTTCAGCAATTTCGCTGTCAAGGTCAACTAACGGCATCCCCATGCAGCACACTCATCCGTGCGCTCTCTGCCGAGCGCGCCATGACGTGAGGCATAGCTGCTGCAGCAGCAGCCGTGTTTTGTTTTTGCCAAACGGCAACAGACGTATTCTCTTTCTTTTCCTTTCTCTTTTCTGGCTGTTGCCAAACTTATTTTTGGCCTTTATCGATTTGCTGCTCAGCAACAAGAGCCACAACAAAGCCAAACAAACGGCACAAATCGTCATGTACATAAACGATAATCCCAGGTATTCGACTACAGCTAATAGAGTCTTAATCTGCCTAGAAGCTCTAGCTCTGATGACGTTGTGTATGTGAACCTAGGCCCCGGTTGTAAAAACTCTAAAAAGTTTGTTCCCATGCAAAAGCCCTAAAGATAAACATATTATAGATAGTCTAGCTAGGGAATCTATATATAGCACATATTTTCTTACGATCAATTAATTTTATACCTTTATTTATTATAGTCCAGCTAGGGAACCTATATATAGCACCTATTTTCTTACGATGAATTGATTTTATACCTTTATATCCATATATTATTATATATCATATCTTATATTTTTATCTCTTTTTCTTTACTTTCTCCAAACAAAATACAGCCAAGCCTGTTCCCTCTTCTATCGCTCCGATCCATTAAAAATCGTACGCGGCCAGGGGCAATATATGTTCGATGAGGAGGGCGTACGCTATCTGGACTGCATCAACAATGTGGCGCATGGTAAGTGTTGAACCACTATAAAATTGTAGTGCTAGCGGCAATTGTAACTCTTAACCCAAACTCATCAGTTCATGCAACATCATCATAAATCCTCACAGAAATTTGTCGAATTTTGCTTAAGTTCTTCAGTTGAACCACTAAAAATTGTCTAGTAATCGTGATTTTGGTGTCCCCGGGACCGGGGCCCGATGAGCTGGGCTCGCTGGTGTGACAGGCCCGGGTTCACAATTAAATAATCATCGGTCACAATATAAAAACATACTTATGTACGTATGTGTGTATCTCTCTGCTGATATGTCCCAAATGCGTCTCAGTGTATTGTGATAAAAAGTTTGAGACCCCGGATGATGATGCTGTTGATGCAGATGCTGATTGGGTAGGGGGCGCCAGCTGCAGCAGCAGCAGCAGCAGCAAGTTCAAGGTTACGCCCCCCACACGGGCGGGCGCGCTGGCTGGCCAGACGTCGACGGCATGTTCAGGCCCCGATTGAGCAGCTTTGTGTGAGATTTGATTCGAGTGGCTGGCGCAAAAAAAAAAAAAAAACAAAAACAAAAAAGTACTGAGTCAGCCTTATCACACACGTCGCTTGGGGCTGGGCTGGGCTGGGCCGGGGCCGGCCTATGTGTACTACGTACACTTTTTTCTATTTCAGATGCTGGCCGTTGATTTCGGGCCCCGGCACACGGCGAACACGAGCAGCTGTTGTTGGGCCTGATTAGGTTACTCTGCTGGTGGCACATAATAACAATAACAATAACAATAACAATGACAATGACAATAACAATAATACTGGCAATAACATAAGCAATTCAATTAAGACTGACATCTGTGCAATTTATCAATTTGACAATTTGCGTATTGCAATTTGCAACTGTCGACCCACTGTGCCACTTTGCACTGCGCTGTTATCCCTTTGGCCTGCGTAACGGAATTTTCCATTCAAAACTCTGTTTGCATTGGCAGCGATCAGCTGTTGTTGCAGCTGTTATGCAAGGCGGCTGCAGCCTGCAGGTCAGGCCTGCTGTTATGCTAGTGACGTAAGAGCACCCCCTGACGCCAGGCCCGTATAACATTTTTAACATTTAACATTTGGCCGTTGTGCGCAGTTTTCGTTTTCATTATTGCAAATATTGTTGCCATTCAATAAGGAAAACAAAAACTAAATCGAATTTAGCTGCGCTTTATTCGCATCTGTATGCTGCACCTAAGCTTATAATATATGCAGCTGATAAGCTGCTGAATTGAGCGCAACCAACTATGCAACTACGTATGTACGTATGTGCATACGTAGTTTATGTGAACTTAGTTCGTTGTGCCTTACGCTCTCCGATAAGGCCCTGCCCATTGGGCGGAGATCGCTCATTATTAATAGCCTAGAGACTATTTTGGTCTAGTTGGCATATTTATATTTGAATTAATTTCAATAACATTTCTTTCCCCCGTTATCATCCTGTTTATTTATAGTTCAGTTCAGTCAACAAATTATTTAGTTGCTTTTGAATAACAATTCGATTTGTGGACATTGTTGTTACCGTTTACGATATGCTTTCCGCATTATCAGTGCCAATCGATCGTACGATCAAAGTGCTTGAACGCAAGACCGAGGCTATTTCTGTGCACAAGCTGCAAACGTGATTCCGACGCGTTGTGTCTTTTGCTACAATAACAAAATGAAGTCAGCGTATCAATTAACTAGTTTATTGTTCGACGTGATAACGTAGCATAGTAGTGTGCACGTGTTGCTATTGCTGACCATCAAAGCAACAACAACAACAGCGACGGCAACGGCATGTTGTTATTGCTCATTACGAAACTTTGTGATTGCCTACGTCGCGTCTCACGCGTTCCAATCGCCACGTTATTGTCTCGTGCTACTTTCCAAGCAGCAGCAGCGGCAGCGACAGCGACTATGACTCTGCTCGTAGTGTTCGCTTATCTGCTGCCTGGACGACGGACAGCTGTGAAACTGGGTGGCTGCACTGGCATGGGCTGAACTGAACTGCGTTGCGTTGCGTTACGTTACGTTGCGTTGCGTTGCCTTGTGCTGTCGCTGTCGCTGTCGCGTTCGGGCAACATGTGAACGTCTCGTGCCGAGTGGAAATCTACTTGAGATAACAACAATAATAGCAACAACTACGCACTTTGGCCGCTTGGCCCGGCTAGCTAACGGCTGTCTGTGCGTCCGTCCATCTAGCCGTTTGTCCATAGTCTACATTCAATATTTGTTCAAGCCTAGCAAACTGAGTAATCAGCGGGCGTCCATTGCGAGTGGAAAATTCTGCGCTGTGATAATGGTGAAAAACACTTTTGACATACATATGTGCATATGCATATGCATGTATGTGTGTATGTGTGTGTGTGTGTGTGTGGATGCATGTTTGCATGTTTGTCATTACGAAAATGCGGTCAAGACTTGACAATTCGCTACACTCGCCTACAAAGTATTAGAACTGATTAGATAGCCAAATAGTGCGACTCGTATATGGGAATTTATAGTATTTGTAATTATATATATATATTTTTTTTAATAATGTTGATAACTGTCTCCGGGGCTCAACAAATAACACGTTGTTACAATCAACTTTTAAGGGCTAATAAATTTGTAAAATAATAATAATAAAAAAATACCTAAATATACTAGACCTTGAATCTGAAACAAAACATATTTTATTAATTCGTTATAGAATAGAGAAGGCCTTATATCACATAGTCAGTTCTTCTATGTAGAGAATTACAATTTTAGTGTAAATTGCTCGTCATGCTCCATAAGCTTGTTGGACAGTGTTGTCGCTCAGTTCTCGCACACACGGCGCAATCACAGACGGCCGCTAACTACGCGCTCGCTCGTTCGGATGTGCCTAAAAATAAGCATTATTCATGGCATTCGTGGCATTCACGTGTTGCCAGCAGCTATCCCCGTCTCCGTCCACAGTGACTCGCCGCGGCCCTTATCTGTCTGGAATTGTTGTCGAATCTGGATTTGCGCAGCGTCGACTCGAACTGCAGCGTGGGGCCGGCATAGACAGGCCCGGCTCGAAGCTAATCGGGGCCCAGCAGCGGATGCGGATGTCCGCTCCGCGTGGCTTTGTCTATGCAGATGTAAGGCCAGCGCCTGATGCACGTCTTCAATTGTTCCAATTGAAACTTTCTCCTGCTGCAGCTCGTCTTACTCAGCGCTCTTTTCTGGTTACTTATGCTCCTCTTTGTTCTGCTGCTGCTGCTGCTCCTCCATCTTATATATCCTGCTGCTCCTTGGCTTCACCTTGTCGTTCTCTCTTCTACACTCTCTCCTCATCTCTTATTCAGTTCCTCCTTTCCATCGTCTTTCTCTTGCTGCTCCTTTCCCCATCTTTCTCTTACTGCTTCTTCTTATTCTCCTCCTCCTCTTTCTTCAGCTACTCCTAACAATATTCTTTCTTATCCTCGTCCTCCTTCTCGACATTCTCATCCTTCTTATGTTCATTTCTCTTTTTTCCTCTTCCTTATCCTGCTCCTCCTCCTGCTTCTCACCGTTCTCCATTCCTAATTTCTTCTCTTCTTTATTCTAATTCGCTCCTACTATTCCTCCTTTTCCTCTTTCTCTTACTCTGCATTTTCTTATGCTCGTTTTTTATTCCGAATTCTCATCTCTATCCTCTATTCTCATGCCTCCCTCATTCCCCCTTCTCCCTATCCTGCTTACTGTTCGCCTCCTCCTCTTCATTTTCCATCCTATTTCTCTTTTTTCTGCTCAATTTCTTTCTGATCATACTTTAATGTTTCTTTGCGTTTTAGTAGATTACGTCGTCAGTATATTTAGCATCAGTATAATCAGTTATAAATAGATCACATTGTCTTAAAGCTACCTGATCTGCCTATAGATCTTCATTATGACTGGGACAACTTCACCTTTAATAAGATGCAAGCCTTAAAAAACTTTTCTAATATATTCTATCATATATAATATATCGTATATCAAATCTGAGATGAACTTGCAAACACTCAGTTATTTAGATATTTGAATTGATCGATAGAGATAGATCTATGAGGCAAAAATAGAGATTATCCGACAGTTACTTTGCCTAGCCGAGAGATGATGTTGGGGTCAGTGAACCGAGCTAACCGATTCCAGTATTTTCACTCAAGACTGCCTCAAAGTGGTTCCTGACTTGAGTTGATTATAGACCATATATACATATATGTATATATAGGATTACATATTGTATTCAAAGTGGTTCACAATCAAGCCCATATATATAAACATATATACGTATATTATTATAATGGGGTCTTTCGCTTCGCTTTCACTTACAGTGGGTCACTGTCACCCGGAGGTGGTGCGAGCCGGCGCCCTGCAGATGGCCACGATCTCGACGAACAGCCGCTTCCTGCACGACGAGCTGGTGCAGTGCGCCAGGACGCTGACCAGCAAGATGCCGTCGCCGTCGCTCTCCGTCTGTTTCTTCGTCAACTCCGGCTCGGAGGCGAACGACCTGGCCCTGGGCCTGGCACGCAACTACACGAAGCGCCGGGATGTGATCACCCTGGACCAGTAAGTCATCCACACTCCCATTGCCCGCTCCCCTAGAGATCCGCTCACAGTGCTTCCCCTTGCAGCGCCTATCACGGTCACCTGCAGTCCGTCATGGAGATCTCGCCGTACAAGTTCAATATGCCGGGCGGCGCCAAGAAGCCGGAGTACGTGCACGTGGCGCCGTGTCCAGACACCTACGGCGGCCAGTTCACCGACAAGCTCTATCCCAACGCCGACCTGGGCGCCCTCTACGCCCAGCCCATTGCGGACATTTGCGAGCGACAGCTGGCCAAGGGCCAGGGCGTGGCCGCCTTCATTGCGGAGAGCCTGCAGAGCTGCGGCGGACAGATCCTGCCGCCCGCCGGCTACTTCCAGGCCGCCTACAAGGCGGTGCGCCGCTCCGGCGGAGTCTGCATCGCGGACGAGGTGCAGGTGGGCTTCGGGCGCGTGGGCAGCCACTACTGGGCCTTCGAGACACAGGGCGTGGTGCCGGACATCGTGTGCGTGGCCAAGCCCATGGGCAACGGGCATCCGGTGGGCGCCGTGGTGACCACGCCCGAAATCGCGCAGGCCTTCTACGACACGGGCGTCCCCTACTTCAACACGTACGGCGGCAATCCCGTCTCCTGCGCCATTGCCAACGCCGTGATGCGCGTCATCGACGAGGAGCAGCTGCAGCAGAACGCCCAGCACCTGGGCGAGTACCTGCTGCGCGAGTGCGCCCAGCTCAAGCAGGAGTTCGACTGCGTGGGCGACGTGCGCGGCATGGGTCTGTTCGTGGGCATCGAGCTGGTCAGCGACCGGGAGACGCGCTCGCCCGCCACCCACGCCGCCCGCTGGCTGGTGAATCGCATGAAGCAGCTGCACAAGGTGCTCGTCTCCAGCGACGGGCCCAACGACAACGTCATCAAGCTAAAGCCGCCCATGTGCTTCAACCTCGAGAATGCCGACGAGTTTCTGCTCGCCTTCCGGGAATGCCTCGCCACCCTGCAGCAGGAGCAGCGCCAGGCCCGTGCCCTGGAGGCGGCAGCGGATGCGGCTGCCACCAACGGCGTCATTGCCACCGCAGCCGAGACGCTGGCCAACAAGACGAAGATGTTCGAGCGGCAGGATCGCCTGATCAAGTCCGTCTGAGTGGAGCGTGCTCCAGTCGCAGTCTGCGCCCATTGCCCAGCCCCATCCGCAGCCCCTGCTCGTGCACCTGCTCCAGGTCCGCCTCCTCCGGCTCCTGCTCCTCCTTAGTTAGTCACACACAAAGATATTCATCTATATGCTTACCGTTACACACATATATATATATAAATCTATTTTTTTACTAGTTGTAGTTGTAGTAGTGAACCGTTAGCAATATCTCGATATATAGTTAGATATTATATATAATCTTCTCTTTTTTTTTTGTTTTTTTTTTTATCCAAGCGAATTTTACTTCTAGTATCTAGAAATGTAGCCACAAATATAAATATATATATACTACTATTATAATGTTATCTGCTTCTTCTTATTATTATGGATTTTTTTTTTTTTTGTTGATAAATTATACTCTGATATATACGTATATGTTTATATATATATATTTGCAACTATTTTTAAATATACATGTAAAAAAAAGAAAATATTTTTAATTTCATTTTATTTTTAATTTCAACATTTTGAAAGACAATAAAAAAAAAATATATATATATATATATATTATAAAGACGCATTTCCTATCCAGATGTAGGGTTTCCTATGTTTTTAGCAATTTTTATATACATATATTTATATATATATAGGTATATATAATCGTATATATCTATATGTATATATTTAGCTTTAAGATCCACTAATTTGTTCAATAAACAAAAACAAAATTCCCCTTTTTGCTGATCCTCCCAATTGAATGTGTATTAGTGTGTGCGTGTGTGTGTGTGTGTGTGTGGGTGTGTGTCAATGCTCATGTATTGGTGTTCGATTGTCGCTGGCAAACGCGCCTTCTGCTTCATATTACAGCAAAAACTCGCTAAGTGAACTGGATATATCGTTGGAGCAACTCGTGAAGTTGATGGCGAAAAGGGAAGCAAAGACAGAGAGAAAGAGAGAGAAAAAGAGAGAGTAAAAGATGAAGAGAAAAAGAATGGTGAAAGTAGGAAACATAAAAGAAGATTGAAAGAAGATTTGAAAACAGTGGCAGACAGAGAGAGAGAGAGAGAGATAGAGAGAGAGAGAGATAGAGAGAGAGAGAGAGTGAGATATCACTACAAAGAAAGAAAGAGAGAGGGAGAGAGATAAAAGGATAGAGGGATAGAAAGCATAACAGAGAAAAGAGGGAGAGAGAAAAAGAGAAAGAAGCAAAGACAGAAAGAGATAGTTGATGCTATATAAAAGGAAAGAACTAAAAAGAGGGACAGAGAAGTAAAAAGAGAGAGAAAGGAAGAGAGATAGTGAAAGGCAGAGAGCGAGAGATAGAGAAAGGAAGAGAGCGACAAGAAAAGAGAAAGAAAGAATTTGACAGAGATGTATATAGAATATAAATATAGCAAAGTAAACAGAAAGTAGAGAGAATGATAAAGAGAAGAAAATAAAGATAGTAATACATAAAACACAGATATTAAATATAAAGCAGAGAGTAAATGAGAGAGAGAGAGAGAGAGAGAGATAAAGAGAGAGAGATATAGATAGAGAGAGAGAGAGAGAGAGAGAGAGAGAGAGATAGGGAAAAGGAAACAGCTAACTCAAAGAACAAAATAAAGGATGCTGAAAGAGGGTGAGTATAAGAGAGACAGAGAGAGGGCGATACAGCTCGACATATTACGAGAGTATTATATGTTATATTATTATATATGTTATATTCAGAGCTGTTAATTTTTCCATTTGAATGGAAATTCGAAATGGGTTTTACCTTTATATAATATAACTTGTATTATATTATATATTATATATTATGAGACTATATTATGAGAGTGCCGCAACTGAAAGGTAAGCGCAGCTAAAAGTTAGCTCAATTCCCGATCACCGATCCCCGATCCCCGATCCAACATCTGCCCTTGGCATTCTCTACTTACCATGGAATAAACCCAGTCAAACGAACTATAAAAACAATATAAAGAAACTGCAGTCAGATTTATGTTTTTTTGTTGTTTTTTTTTTGCTTTTAGTTGTTTTTTTTTTTTGTTTTTTATTTGAGTGTTATTTTTTTGTTTTTGTTTTTGTTTTTTTTTTGCGTTTCTTTTTCATTGTTTAAAAATGTGTTTCGCTTTTTCAAACTTCGCCTTTTGTTTTCATTTCTCATTTCTCTGCTATTTTGTTTACTTAATTTTTCTCTCAGTGTATGTGTGTGTGTGTGTGTGTGTGTAATATAGCAAATACACTATATACACATACATATGTATAAAGATCGTGTATATATGTAGTATATATTGCATAGTAAATAAGTTAATAATAATGCGCAATTTCTAACTGTCTCAGCCATTTTCCATTTTCCACTTTTCCATTTTCCATTTTCCACTTTTCCATTTTCCACTTTTCCATTTTCCACTTTTCCATTTTCCATTGAAAACTATTAAAATTCGAAAAAAAAACTTTTCATTTCTGCCTAGTTTTTGTTGTTGTTTTACTTTAACACTGTTTAAAATCATATATATATATATATATAATGTATATATATATATATATATATATATATATATATATATCTGATATTTACGTAATGTATGTATATATATATAATTTAATTAAATTTTGTCTTAATGGTCTTTTCTGTTTTCCGTTTATTGTTGTATGTTTAAATATATATAAAATAAGCATTTTCCATATATTTTTCTCTTGCATTTTTTTTATTTAATTTTTAGTTTTAATTTTAATTTTAATATTAATTTTAATGTATATTTAGTTAGTCATATTTTGGAATATATATTTCGGGGATTGTGTTTACAATTTGTTGCTATTTTTTTTTTTTTTCAAATGAGAATTGTTTTTAAATTTAAAATATTTTTAATATTATTTTTTAGTTTTTGTTTTTATTTTTATTTAGTTTTAGTTTTAGTTTTAGTTTTTAGCGTTGTTTTTTGGCAGAGTTTTTGTCGTTTTGTTTTTAATTTTTTAATTTTTTTCATTTTTTTCAGTGTGTGTAAAAGGGATAGATAGCTAGAGAGCAAGTGTGTGTGCGAAAGAGACAGACGCAGGAGGAGTTAGACTTATATATATATATATATATATATATATATATATATATATATATATATATTATATATATATACTATATGTTTTGTCATGTGGAAATCAAACAGGTGAGAGTGCTGGCACGGCTAAGGTAAGCTAGCTAACGGTACTCAGTGGGCCAACGGAGCAGAAACCAGAAAAAAGGGGGCGTGGCATGTTTGCGGTTGAATTCTCTACTCGAGGCTCAGACATTTACAGCGTTGTAAAAGATGCGCCGAATGCGCATTTGTTTATTGTTTAAATATATTTAATTTTTTATTTTTTTGTTTTTTTTTTTCTTTTTTTTTTTGTAACGTTTTTTGTCTCTGTATAAATATTGTTTGTTTAGTTTTAATTTTTAATTGTTTAGTTAAAAAAAAAAAGAACACTTTTTCTCTCTTTAGCGTTAAACAGATTTCTACTTGATTTTTATGTTTAGTTTTTAGTTTATTTTAATGTTTTTTATTCGAATAAAATGCTAAAATATGCAATGTAAATATATATGTATATATGTATATATGTATATATATATATATATATGCGTTTGTGTATATATATAGTATGCAGAGTTATATACAAATATGTATGAATGTTCATATATATATATATATATATATATCTATATATATATATATATATATATATATATATATATATATATATATTGTATATAATAGAATTTTTTATGATATATATATATATATATATATATATATCTATATATTTGTATAAATAAATGTCTTTTCATATATTCATACATATTATATATACATATATATATATATATATATATATTATTTATTTAGTTTTAACTTTTGCGCATTTTTCTTTTAACTTCATTTAGCAAGCTTTTATATACACATATGTTTATATATATATATATATATATATAGTAAAAATTTAAATATTTTTTTAAAATTTAATATTAATTTTTAATATTAAATAATATTGGCATTGTGCCCCAAACGCACTTAGTTGGACAGATGCGTTCGACATGATATATACATGATATATATATATATATATATATATATATATATATATATGCCTATATGGGGCTTGTATGTATGTATGTATATGTGTATGTACAATGCCAAAAAATGAAAGAAATTTAAAAAAAAGTATTTCCAATATTTATATATATATATATATATATATATATATATATATAAACATATACATATATATATATATATGTTTATGTGTGTGTATGTATATATGTTGCCTAATATACGTATATATATATATAGCTCTACAATTAACTGTTATCATAAGTATTTAAAGTATGAGGTAATGTTTTTTTTTTAATTTTTTAAATTTCATCTTAATTTCATCTAAAGACGTCCGCCCGATATATATATGTATATATATATATATATATATATATATATATATATATATATATGCCGCCCAAACTTTGTCTGTATGCGTATGTATATGTGTGTATGTAGTTTGTGTGTAGTGTGTGTGTGTGTGTGTAGGCAATGCATGTATACATGTATGTACATAGGGTATATATACATATGTGTGTGGATGTGCGTGTGCGTGTGTTAGCTGCATACATATGTATGTATGTCTACGAAAACATGTTAATGTTAGTTTGTATATGTGTATATGTATATATATATATATGTACAGATTTATATGTATGTATATTTTTTTATATGCGGAATCTGATTGAAATAAGCGCAAGACAAATGCATATACATATATATACGTATATATATGTATATGCATATATATATATATATATATATATATATATATATATATATATATATATATATATATATATATATATATATATATATATATGTATGTATATATATATTTTCCTTGGTTATGCTTATTCAATTTAACATTTCATTTCATTTAAGGTTGACGTGGCTGCCCATGTAAATAAACAAAGAGAACTCTCTCTATGTATGTATGTATGTATGTATGTGTATATGTATATGTGTGTGTGTGAGTTTTTCTTGAACTATTAAAAAGGAAGGAAGAAATTGTGGAAAAAAAGTATAAAATTTCTAAAATAAAAAACAAATATTCAGGCAAAAACACGACAAGTTTTATATAAATAATAAAAATTATTATTATTAAACAAAGAAAATTATTATAAATATATATATATATACATATACAGTAATTTTTAAATATTTTTATTAATTAAAAATATATTATTAATATAAAATATAAATGTATTTCCATTAATAAAAAATATTTCTATTAATTAATAAATTATAAATATACATAAAGTTGTTAAAGTCAAATATTTCTAGTTCAAGAAAGCGAAGCGACCCGAAGCTTTCCTTTTTGTGAGTGAGAATTGAGTCTATGCTATAAACATATGTATATATATACACATATATATATTTGTTTATATATATACATATATATTTAATAATATATACATACATATATATATATATATGTACAATCGATGTCTCGATGGCATGAATTGTTCATTTACTTTAACGCTTACAATCGCAACTTATTTTGTTCCGATTCAAATAGATTTCTGTTATACATATATACATGAATATATAGAAAGTTGTCTCATATTAGTTTAGACTGTTCGTTGGTGTTAAGACGCCGATCGGCAGGCGGGTTATATGGCAGCATTAATTCATTTGATTCATTTGATTCTAGGTAAATGCTTGCTGAAGAAAATTTGCGAACGCTCAAAAGTATGCTACAAAAAATGACGAGAAGAAAGGGCATGAAACGGAGCGCACAGTGCATAAGATATATGCATGTATGTATGTATATGTACATATGTATATATACAGCATACACATGTATTGGTAAATAAATAACTGTTTCATTTAACGTCTAGTTAAGGGAATTGTGTAAAATATCGGACAAGTTGCGATTGTAAATAGTTGTATTTAATGCTAAGATGACTATGGTATGCATGTGTGTGTGTGTGTGTGTATGTGTGTGTATATAATGTACAGTAATTTTGTTATTCTATACATATTGCATATATGTATGTATGTGTATGTACGCATATATATATATAATATCGAATAAGCGCTGTTACTAATTCCTCTTAATTATTTTAGGTTTATTTTTTTCATGGAAAAAAGTCAACTATATGCACATATATATAGATATATGTACATATACATATATATAGATATACGTATATATGTTTTAGCTAGAGCTAAATAAATAGTTGTATATATATATATATATATATATATAGACATATATATGTTTCATGTCTTTTGCATTTTATGTTTTTAAAAACTCTTTTGTTTTTTTTTTTCGCTGAAGTTTGTTTTTTTTTTTTACATTTAACAGTTAGCATGTAAATTTATGTATATATATATTCCATTTAATTTTTATTTTCATTTTCGATTGCGTTTGTATAAAACTGTTTACTAAAAATTTACAATTTACGCGATTGCTTACAGAATTCACTAGATTTTCATATATATATATATGTATATATATTTATTTTTCTTAGTTTTGTAGACTCTATTTGTATATAAGTTGTATGCATGCACGAATTTATGTATGTATATATATATATCAATATATATCTATGTATACTTTATTTCATATATTTCATATGTACGCATATAAAAACACAAAAAGAGTTACAATATTTATATATAAGAGGAGCGCTAAATGCGCTGCGCGACTCGTTTAATTGCTATTTCGTATTTACAGGGTATCTAGCTCAGCGTTAAATGCTTTGCTTGCAGCAGCGACAGCGGCAGCGGCAGAGGCAGAGGCAGAGGCAGAGGCTGCAGCAGCAAGCAGGTGCAACTGCTCAACAGCTCAATCTGCCTGTGGACGCTCTCTCTCTCTCTCTCTCTCTTTCTGTTGACTTGTTTACATATACAAATACAGATTTATAACATTATTTTGTTTCAACATAATGTTTAACAGAAGTTGGCAGTTTCTAAGTTGAAATAGCTCTGTGTGTGTGTGTGTGTGTGTGTGTATGCATTCGCATTGATTGATAGTCGTGCTTCGGCCGTGTCACGAGCGTGCCGTTGCTCATCTCTGCCGCACGGCTTGCCACCTCGCCCGCTCGCCCGTGTACAGCGGCGATCTCAGCAGCACGCGTTGTTTTCAACCAGGTGGCAAGGCCAAAAGTAATGGTAAACAATAAGCTAAAATAACGGTGCCATTCCAGGCAAAATGAAAATGAAATAAAACTTCAAATAAATAAAACAAAATTTTATGTTTTTTGTGTCTTGCGGTTTTTGTTTTTTTGTTTTTTTTTTAGCTGCGTTTTGATATAAATCCAAAAAACCATATTTATTCAAAACTGCATTTTTGTTTTCGTTTTTTTGTATGTTTATAAAAAAATTTGTTTCGTTTTTTTTTGCATTTTTGTTTCTTTTACAAGAAATAAGTTTATAAATAAAAAGAATCGATAGCAATTAAGGTAAAAATGAATTATTTTTCATATTAAGCATAATTAAATAAAACTCAATCAAAAACAAACAATTGCTAATTATTTTTGTTTTCGTTTTCGTACTTTGTTCTCTTTACAACTCTACTAAACTGCAAATATATGTATATACATTCATATATACATATATATATGCTTTTTTTTTTTAATAAAAAATATATTTCTCTCTCACTTTAATTAAAATAAATTACAAATTAATATTTAAAACTATGTATTTTGAATTGTTTTCTGTTCTGTTCCATATTTCGTATTCTGTTCGTTTCGCATGATGAGAGAAATGTGTTTTTTATTTTTTACTTTTTTTAATATATATTTATATGTATATATATATATATATATATATATATATATTTTTAATTTTTCAATGTCTAAATATTTGTGTCAAAATAAATTTAATTTAAAATCAGCAAAAATATCAATTAAATTTTACACAAAATTTGCTTCAAATATTTAGCACAAAATCAAATGAAAAATTATACATTATATATATATACATACATATATATATGTAATATAACAATATTTTGTTTTTAATAAATTTAATAAGTTGATCGGTGAGTGGTGTGGCTTAAAAAATTATAAAAAAAATTTGAAAAGCCCTCAAAATTGCTTGGCTACATTTGCATTTCCATATAAAATATGTATATATATATATATATATATATATAGATATATACATATGATTTATGAAAATATTTCTATATATGTATATATATGTTTGGCTTAAATTACATAAAATATATGATAAGTGTAAAATGTTACGTCTAGTGTGAAAAAATATATAGATCATGAGCAAAAATTAAAAAAAAAATTGTGTATATATATAGATGGATTTACCATATATAGAGATATATATATATATAACTAACTGATAAGTAGTTGTCTAAATTAACGTTAGTTTAACTGAACACATTTTGAAGTGAGTTTTAGCTTTTGTCTGTCTGTGTGTCTGTCTCTGTCCCTGTGTCTGTGTGTGTGTGTGTGTGTGTGAATGCTTGCTTGTGTGTTGGCAGAAATCTCAGTCTAAATATGCACACACATCATGTAAATTGTTTATAACCAGTTCCTGCTCTGCAAATGAATCAATGAAAAGCAAAAAAAAAAAAGAAGCTCTATATATGGAGCAATAGCTAACCTATAACATGAACTAAGTGCGGTGGTGTGTGTGTCTGTGTGTGTGTGTGTTTGTGTGTGGATTGTAAAAACGTGACGCAGCGCTGAGATCACACTGCATTGGCCTAGTCGAATGGCTGCTAGCGCAGCAGCAGCAGCGGCAGACCGAGGGCCAGCAGTAACGCGAGCAGCAGCAGCAGCAGCAGCGCCAGCAGCGCAGCGCGTCGCTCAAGGCAGCGCCGCAGACGACCGGGCCGATGCAGCCGCACAGCCAATGTGGCACCAGCATCTGACGTGGGCAGCTCCTGTGGTGGTGGTTGCTGCTGCTGCTGCTGCTGCTGCTCCATTGGCTTGCTGCGTGGCTGCAGCTGCAGCATGAGACGCGCCAGCTGCAGCGCAGCCGCGGGCAGCGCCTGCGATACGTTGTTAAAGCTGCTGATGGTAGTGGCTCAACGGCTGCACCTGATGATAGCCCACATGGGGATGTGGGCTCGGATGGGCATGTGGATGCGGATGTGTGTGCGCATGCGGATGCGCATGATGCGGCAGCGAACGCCCCGCGCCCTGGTAGTAGCCAGCGGGCATGGGCGGATAGCCGTGCGACGGCAATGGCAACGGCATTGTCACCGGCGCCGATCCCGCTGCAGCTGGCAGCTGTTGCGCTTGTCCTGGCAGCTGTTGCGCTTGTCCTGGCACCACTGATCTCTGCTGGGCAACTCGTTGCTGTTGCTGTTGTAGTTGTAGTTGCTGCTGCTGCTGATGTTGTTGTTGTTGCTGCTGCTGATGTTGTTGTTGTTGTTGGTGCTGCTGCTGTTGTTCCGTTACCATGTGGCTGGGACGGCATAGACGTTCGTAGACTTGAGCCGCTGTCGGCGTGGATGTTGTGCCAGCTGCTGCTGCTGCCGCCGCTGCTGCTGCTGCTGCTGCCGCAACGGCTGCATTGCTGGTCGGCGTCTCCAGCAAGTGATGATGCCGATGATGATGATGGTGATGATGATGATGCGCCTGCGCTGTTGTCTGATCGTTGCTGCTGCTGCCGTTGCCATTGCCATTGCTGTTGCTGTTGCTGTTGCTACTGTTGTTGCTGCTGCTGCTGCTGCTGTTGTTGCTGTGGTTGTGGCTGTGGCCATGACTGTGGCTGATGTTGTTGCTGCTGCCGACGCTGCTGTTGATGATAATGTTGCTGCTGCCATTATTGCTGCCCGTCGCCGTTGCCTTCACCAGCGGCATTGGCGGCGACGATGCTAACACTGTGTCGCTGCTGCCGCCGCTGGTGCTGCTGTTGGCAATTGTTGTTGCCGTCGTCGCAACAGCAGCAGCAGCAGCAGCCGCTGCAGCCGCTACCGTTGCCGTCATCAGATTGCAGGAGTCAAGTCTTTGTCATTTGGAATTGCTTTGTAGCGCCGCATTGATCTGTGTCCACAGCTCCTTCTTGCACGACTTCGAGCTGCAAGTGGATGAGGAAAGGATATATTAGTTGAAATGTGAAAATATAATATACATGTGAATATTATATATATGAATATTATATCATTTAAAATTATAAATGAAATGTTTTGGATGAATCTCTACTGTTCTGTTCTCTCTATGGCTAGTTGTTAATCTCTCAACTTGGTTTCTGTGCACACCAAAACGCAAACGCCTTGCTCAGGCTTCGTTTCTAGCTCTTGTGGCTAGTGGTGGAGACATTCGGACTTTGGTATAGATTCTCGCATATGAAGAGGACCCTATCGGGATCATCGTATTGCCAGGGCAGCAGCTTGTGCGGCCCGTAGCCATACGTAGTCTATAATGCTAAGATGTTGAAGTTGTGCAATTGAGAGATTGGCCCATGAATAGGATAGATATGAATGATGGAATGGATGGATGTACTCTAGTGCAGAACTGACCGCTTGATCGACTGCAGCCAATCCTTGAACTGGGCATTGCCCTCTGGCGTGATCTGAAAAGCTGCACGTGCGGCCACCACAATGCTGGCGAACTCCTCGTAGTCGCCTTGCGTCAGGTGATAGAGCTTCTGGTGAATGCACTGGATGTACCTGTAGAGAGAGAGAATGATAGTGTCAATAATGTATCTGAATCCTCGAGTGAATCACCCACTATTCACTATTCACTACTCACATTTGCTGGCACTTCTGCACCAGCGGCGTCAGGGCCGAGCGCAGATGCTGCATGACCAGCTGATGGTTGTTCCGGCCCAGATAGTGAGCCGACTCGATGGCCACGTCATGGAGCACAAAGGGACTCACAATGGAGTTGACAGCGCAGACGCAGAACTGGTGCAGATACTGCGTACCCAGCTTCTTGCTGATGCGCAGCAGCCACTTCACATCCTCGCCGTACGGCGGATTCCGGGCGTACTTGGCCTGAGGCCGATCGTCATGGACGCGTCGCGCCAGCGTCTCCATGGCCAGCATGCCCACGTTGTAGGCAGCCAGCAGATAGCGCAGCTGTGTGGATCTGTTGAGGATATAATAAAGATTTGATGATTATGATTTGGCATACTGAACCCATCTATATATATATATATATACAATATACATCCTTAGGGAGACACTCACGTGAACTGATGCTGTTGCCGCTGACGCACTGGCGGCTGTGTGGGCGGCGGCGGCTGCTGCTGGTGCTGCGGCGGCGGTGGCGGCGGCTGCTGCTGCATGAACGGATACACGGGATGCTGCGATGGATGCTGAGCTGGATGCTGGGCGGGATGCTGGCGCAGTGGCACGCCGACGCCGACACCGCCGCCTGGCGGTCCGTTTGGCGGCGGCGGCGGCGGTGGACCGTAATAGGCGGGCGCCATTGGACCCATGGGAGGTCCGGGCGGACCCGGCTGCAGTGCTTGGTATGCCTGCGGCGGCATGGGCTGGAAGGCGCCCGGCGGTGGCGCCTGGAACGCTGGCGGTGGCTGATGACCGGGCGGTGCTGCGTGCACCACACCAGACGGCGGCACCAGCGATTGTTGCTGCTGCTGTTGTTGCTGCTGCTGCTGTTGCTGCTGCTGCAACTGTTGCTGCTGCTGCTGCTGGGAGCCCTGCGGTGGCGGCGGCTGCTGCTGCGAGTACCCCGCATAGAGCGGCTGCGGCGGCGGCGGCGGACCAGCCGAAATGTACATCTGCATTTGGCCCGGCGGATAGCTGAGATTGTGGTGGTGCGCGTAGATGCTCTGGCAGAAGGTGTACGGCCCGTAGGGCGCCAGGTTGATGGGCGCCAAGGCGGCGACGCCCGGCTGGAATTGCTGTGGCGCCGAGCTGACCACAGGTGGACCCGCCAACGGACCACCAGCACCACCTGCACCACCTGCACCACTCATCAGTTGCTGCTGCTGTTGTTGTTGCTGTTGTTGCTGCTGCTGCTGTTGTTGCTGCAACTGTTGCTGCTGCTGCTGCAGCTCGTGCTGCTGGTGGCTCTCGATGAGCACACTCAGATTGACCGCCGAG
The DNA here is from genome assembly GCA_035045145.1 of Drosophila meridionalis. Classification (NCBI taxonomy): domain Eukaryota; kingdom Metazoa; phylum Arthropoda; class Insecta; order Diptera; family Drosophilidae; genus Drosophila; species Drosophila meridionalis. The sequence continues at coordinate 4,116,424 of JAWNPG010000009.1, read as the reverse complement.
TGCTCCAGCTGCTCCTCGTGCTGCTCGTGATCCGCGGCGCTGTTGTTGGGCGAGTTGCGCGTGTAGAGCTCGTACCAGTAGCGGGCCACCTGGAAGAGCACCTCCGGATAGACGCCGCCGCCCTTGGCGGCCGTCTCGACGGTGAGGCAGGCACGCTCCAGCATCAGATCACTTTGCTCCTTGCACTGTAGTATGGCGCGCTGAATCTCGTTGGGATTGAGGGCGGCGGCGTGAGGCAGCACGGACAGCGCCAGCTCGGCGGCCGGATAGACCATGTTATTGTCCCAGCCGCGCGAGGCACGATCCGCCATGCCGGCTGCCTCCGGCGGCGTCAGATGCGCCTCCCATGTGTCAATCAGAAAACTAATCGCCGGCGCACCAATCTCCATGGCCTGGCCCAGTATCCAGGACACGTGCGATGAGTACGTCCGTGACAGCCAATTGGGACTGACGCAGTTGTGCAGCCCGAGCGCGTACAGGCCCAGCTGGAAGGCGCACATGTGGAGCGCCCGATGCGGCCCATGGTGGTTCTGGCTGGTGCTCGCCTGCGTGAACAGCGACGTGGAGCTGTTCCCGCCGGCCTTGGTCAGCACATTCTTGGCCAGCTCGAACATGAAGTGGGCGCTGGCCTCCGACGGCTGATTGGGTATCGAGGGATAGGCGCGCTTACCCTTGTACCGGCTCTCCTTGCTCCTGCTGCTGCTGCTGTTCGGGTTATTCGGATTCGGGTTGCTGCTACCGCTGGCCGAGTTGCCGTTGCCGTTGCCATTGCCGCTGTTCTGGCCAACACCAGCAGCTCCGCTCGTTGCTGCTCCGCCTGCTCCTGCCGGATTGCTGCCATTCGGCTGGGCCACCAGACCCTGGCCGTGCGACTGACCCTGGCTCTGGCCCTGACCGCCATTGTTGTTGCTGCTGCAGGACTGGTTGCTGCTGCTGGCCATGCTCAGCGCACACATGCTCAGCTCCAGCTCGGCGCTTGTCGAGCTGTGCGGCCGGCTGTTGCCGCCCACGCTGCCGTAGTCGTTGGGCAGCAGTTCACAAAGGTTGAAGGCAGCTGCACCACCACCACCATTGCCACCTGCGCCCATTGCCGCTCCGGCGCCATAGTCGTGCTCGTCCCGCCGCATGGGCTGCTGGCTGGGCGTGCGCACGGGCGGATGGCTGGAGTAGTAGGCGGGCAGCAGCGGCGCTTTCAGCAGCGTGTGTATGTCCCGGTCCAGCAGCTTCTCCATGATCTTGGCTATCTTGCGCGGCTCATCCTTGTAGTGATAGAGCAGCGTCAAGGCCAAGTCGCCGCGCTGCCGTCGCGTGCCCTCGCACAGCAGTGGATGCTCCGCCTCTGAGACGTTCGCCTTCAGGCCCAACGCTGCAACGGCTGCCTCGAAGCCCATGTTCTCCTCGCTGAGCTTGTACAGCGTCGTCGATGTGTTCGGGCGCCGTGCCAGCTCGCTGCTGGAACTGGTGGTGCTTGCTGCCAGCTTGGCGGTGCCGGGCGTCACCAGCGCATCGAAGATGAACGTGGCCAGGTTGATGGGCAGCAGAGCCTCGCCGCGCGTCTTGAAGGTGCCGCTGCGCAGCTGTTCGGCCCGCTCGCGAATCACCTGCAGCTCGGCCACGCCCAGCGGCAGACGCTTGAGCAGCGCCAGGATGTCCGCCTCCTGGTTGGCCAGCTTCACCTCCAGCGGCTTGGTGCTGGCCGGCGGCCTGGGCATCTCCAGGGCAAACAAACAGATGCGAAAGCCGATGTGATAGTGCTCCGAGTTCTCGGAGAGCACGGTGCACAGGAAGGCGCACTTGGAGAGCGTCGAAGAGGCCACCACTGTCAGCTGGTGCGATATGGGATTCACGTTCTGCTTCTTGCCCTTGCGCTTGGGCGCCGGCGGCAATTCCATCAGCAGATTGGGCGGATTGGCCAGCATCTGCTCGGCCAGGCGCACGGCCAGGATGCACGCCTCTCGACCATGCCCATGGGCGTGCAAGCCCTCCGCGCGCGCCAACAATATGTCCCACGCATCCTCCGAGGGACGCACATTCGAGAAGATGTGCGGCTTCTCGCCGGTCATGGTGTTGCGTGTTCCGCCGGCTACGCTGCTGCTGCAGCAGGGCTGCTCCATGGCCGGGCTGGCCACAGAGGGGGTAGCTGTTGGAGCTGACACTGCTGGCACAGGTGTTGCTAGCAGCGACGCTGCGCCTGCTCCTGCGCCTGCTACTGCTCCTGCTGCTTGGTCTATGGGCTGTGCGCTGTTGGCAGCAATTGCTGCTGCTGCCAGAGCAGCGCGCGCTGCAGCCGATGTGCTTGGCACGGGCGTCAAGTCGCCGCCACTAGCAACTGCTGCTGCTGCTGCGGATGCTGTTGCTGCAATGGGCGCGCCCACAACTTGCATAAACTCGTCGCTGCTGCTGCTGAATGATTCATCCTTGGACAGGCGACGCGACTGCTGCTGCTGCTGCTGTTGCTGCTGTGATGTTGCTGCTGTCTTCAGCATGGATGAGCTGGAGCTGTTGCTGCTGCCGGATGCCGTTGAGGCCGACGACGAGGCCGACGATGCGGACGAAGTGTCTGACGTGGAGCCCGCCTGCTGTCTGTAGTCGGGCGTGCCGGGCCCAACGACAACATTGCCGGCTGCTGCAACGCCCGCAGCAACGGACATTGGCAGATCCTTGCTCTGCTGCGACATGGCCGAGACGGCATCGAAGCTGCTCTGCGAATCGGACTCCGTGAGCGACTTCTGCCCTGAGACAGTCGCCGCACGCTCCGTGCAGTAGTTGAGACTGCTGCTGTTGTCGCCGCCGAAATCTTCGTTCTCGCAGAATCCCTCGCTGCTCGCACTCGACCGATTGCCATCGCCGCCACCACCGCCTCCTCCGCCAGTGCCGCCACCAACTGCACCCGACCCAGAGCCAGACACATTCGACTTGGATGACCCCACGGCGCCCGCCAGCTGATGTTGCTGTTGTTGCTGCTGCTGCTGCTGTTGCTGCTGCTGCTGCGCGCTGCCGCCCATGGCCATGGCATCTCGATCGACGCCCATACCGCAGGCGGCATTCACCTGGGCCAGCAGCAGGACAGCGTTTATGGACGGCGGCTCATTGGGCGAGCCGAACAGCTCAGCGCCGCTGGCATCGAAGCGCTCGCGATATCCGCCGCTGCGCTCCGTGCGCTGCTTGAAGACGCTCGCGTGCATGCCGTGGTCGTTGGAGGCGCTAAAGTAGTTGTAGTGCTTGTTGTTGCTCATCAACGCCTGGGTGGCGGTCAGCTGGCTGGTGGTGCTGGTGCCGCAGGCATCGCCCTTGGCATCGGTGTGCTTGAAGCATGTGAACGGCGAATAGTAAATGGGATTTGTGTCGTGGGTGTGCGTCACGCCCGCAATCGGATAGTCCTCCCAGTCCAGATAGCACGCCTCGATGGCCGGCTTGAAGCCAATGAACAGCTCCGTCTCGGACCTCGAGTTCTGCTGGTGCTTGTTCGTGTACGATGGCGGCATCATGCGGCTCTTCACCACGCGGTCGAGTATCTTCAGATGCCAGGCCGTGAACTGGGCGTGCAGCATGTCGCGCTCGTCGGGTGCCAGGCCGGGATTCAGGGCGGCCAAGCGCCACAGCGCGACAATCTCGTCGCAGAGCGAGCTGCACGCATGCTGCAGCGCCGTGGAGTTCGAGTGGGTATTCGAGTGCTTGCCGCCGCTGTGGCCGTGGGAGCCCATCATGAGTGCCAGCTTGGTCTGGAACCACCATATCAGCATCTGATCGCAGGCCATGCACTCCTCCGTTATAATTTCCAGCAGACGCACCGCGTTCCGATCGCACCGCCTGTACATCTCGCGCACAATGGACAACAGATTCCACATGCCCTCCGGCTCGCGTCCACGCAATGGACGCAACAGCGAACTCCATTCAGCGGCTGCCGGTGGAGCCGAGTTGGTCAGATAGTTGACATCGCTGCAAGGATGAAAATAGCGTGTGTTAGGATTGAGGGACAACTAGCCTGGACAGGTCCAGAATCCAGTCGAGACTTGCCTGAAAACAATTGGCGCCGGCAATATGAATTTGATGAGTATTCGCTTGATGTTGTTGTGGAGCGTCTTCTCGTCCAGATACCAGCTGGTCTGATCGTTTATGGAGGCGCCCGCCGTGGGATCGGGTGCACCGCAAACTGTATTGATTGCGGTTGGCTGCGCGCTCAGGAGCTCGTCCAGCAGCCGCTGTGCCGTGGGCAATATCTGCTGAGGCAGCTCACTGATCAGATACTGGGCGAACTTCTGCAGCTGGTCGCGCTGCAGGCGAGTCAGTGACTCCGACACAGGTGCACGCAGGCACACCTCCAGGGGCTGCAGCATAAAATAGAAAGAGACAGAGTGTGAGCGTGGGAAACGAATGGAGGAGCATGAGCGAATCGTGGCAGGGACATACACAGTGGATGCGATGCAGGCAAACGGCCACCACATGGGAACACCAGTACGCCGAGGAGGTGCAGGTGCAGTTGCACGAGGAGATCCGGCGCCGATCGAACGTGACGGCCACATTGAAGAAGGTGCGCGGCGTTTGGCTAACAACGCTGGCAGAGAGATGAAAGCCTGCAAGATGATTAGTTTGAAGAATGATTACCAAATCTTGGTTATATATATATGTATATTCGAATAGACTCACCTATCTGTAGTGGATCCTTGACGGCACGCATGCGAAACAGCTGATCGCCGCGATGGAACTCATCTGCCGAGCTGTTGGCCAGACATGAGTATAATCGTATGTCCTCCTCGTTGTCCGGAAAGCTCCAGAATGCGATGCGCAGCTGCAGCTGCTCCGGCACGGGCGGATACACATGCTCGACCAGCTCGAATGGTATATACGAGGCGACACAGCGTGCTGCAAGCTCGGTCAGCGAAGTGACATCTGTAGAAAGAAATTAAGTTCCATATTATTGAAGAGATTTGATTTACATAAAATGGAAATTCATTTCCACTAGCTCTTTAACCATACTCCAATGGAGGGGAAGCCCCTAGTGGGGGCAGATTCGATTTTTATTAGTAGTGCCAGGAATGCTTAGCACACACACATACATATACATACAGACAGGCACGCACAAACGCACACAAATAAAACATAAATCAAACGCTATCCGAGACGACTCGAGCAATGACCAAGTAAGCAGAAGAAGAAGAAGAAGAAGAAGAAGAAGAAGAAGCAAAAGCAGCAGCAGCGGCAGCAGCAGAACGAAGTCAGTCGCAGCAGAGGTCAATGGCGTTTCAGTTGTTGAAAAAGTTGAATTCAATGTTTGTTGCATGCCCCACACACACACACACACACACATACATACATATAGATGTCTATTTGTGTGTGCATGCAGCGCAATTGACTTGTAGATAAACAAAATTCTACAAATTGTCATGCAAATAAACAAATGAACAAACAGCCAACACATCAACAATAACAACGTGCACACATACAATAATAATATACATAAATGTATGTACATAAACACATACATATATAAAGGTCGTGTCCATCCGCTGTAGAGCGCAAAACAAAGAAGCAGAAACAATAAAAGAGTTGAGTTTATGTTTTTGTGTCGTTTTTCTGCTTTTAACGCGAGTAACTGACGCAGCATTAACAACAACAACAACAACAACAACATTGGGCGCACACCCGACAAGAAACCAAGGTTCAAGTTCGCCCACACACACACATGTGTTCATGTTCATCTTCTAAGAGCTGCATGCATATATATTTATATACAGTTTGACACGAAAGTGTTTTCACATGGGGTAAAAATTATATTTTTGTTCTTTGACATTAAAAAAAAACTACTAAATGAGATATTTCTAATTTTTTTTAAATCACATTATATTTTTCAATATGTTATCTTATAATACAGTTAAAAAAAAAATTAAAAAACTATTAACATATGCTTAAAAAACAATAACAACAAAAAAGATATTCAAATTCAACTGACACGAAAGTGTTTGCACAAAAATGAACTATTCAAAATAAGGCAATATTAACTATATTAAGTATCAAAATTAGTATTTAGTGTGACCCCCATTGGCTTCAATAACCGCTTCCAACCGTTTATTCATCGAATTAATTAGTTTTTGAACATATTCCACTGGTGTCTTCTTCCATTCCTCTAATATATAAGCTTTCAAATCTCTTTTGTTGGTTGGGCCTCGCTTGGCTGTCCTTTTTTTGAGATCAGCCCACAGATTCTCTATGGGATTAAGGTCGGGACTTTGCGCAGGAGTATCCAACACCTTTGCACAATTATAGAGAAGCCAGCACCTAACCATGTTAGCCTTGTGTTTAGGGTCATTGTCTTGGTAAAACCTATATGTTGGTTTACCATCCCTAAAAAATCCAAACTTGCGCGCACTGGACACTAGATGCGTGCGTAATATCTCCAAATACTGCTTGGCATCCATAGTACTTTCAATAAAACATAATTGTCCAACTCCTTTACTAGAAATACACCCCCAGACCATCAGTGAAAGTTTCCCGAACTTAATTGTAGGTATTATATTTTTCCGTTCAAGGGCTTTCAACGGCTTTCGCCAAACACGGCTGGGTCCATCGTTGTAGTACAACATCATCTTAGTTTCGTCGCAAAATATGGTTTCATCCCAATATGATTCCACATGTCCCACATGCATCCTGGCGAATGTTAGACGTCTTTTTTCATGATCCGACGACAATAAAGGTTTTTTCCGCGCAACTCGCGATGTTAACTCGTTCCTTTTTAGAGCTCTGCGGACGCTTTCGCGGGATATGTCAATACGACATTCTTCCTGCAGCTCCCTGGCAAGCGTTCTGGTCGAAATTGTTGGGTTATCATTAACTTTCCTGACCAGAATACGCTCTGCCCTATCTGTTAACGCTCGAGGTCGTCCAGTTGAACGCTTTGGCTCCAGTGTTTCATTGTTCTCTGCGCGGCTTATAATATTGTAAACGGTCCTCTTCGATATTGCAAACATTTCTGCAATCTCCGCGACCGATTTTCCTAAGGAGTGGTTATAATAAACCAATTGAATCATGTCAAATGACAATCGCTTCCCTGGCATTCTTAATTTGTTTAAATTTGTTCAAGATTGAATCGATTCTTACAAAATATGACGAAATTTTTCAGCACATAGCATTAGCCACAGCTGAGCACATTGAAATCGCCGAAAACAACGGTAAATACGAATTTAGCAATAAGGAGAAATAAGGAATAGCATATGTGCAAACACTTTCGTGTCAGTTGAATTTGAATATCTTTTTTGTTGTTATTGTTTTTTAAGCATATGTTAATAGTTTTTAAATTTTTTTTTTAACTGTATTATAAGATAACATATTGAAAAATATAATGTGATTTAAAAAAAATTAGAAATATCTCATTTAGTAGTTTTTTTTTAATGTCAAAGAACAAAAATATAATTTTTTCCCCATGTGAAAACACTTTCGTGTCAAACTGTATATATAAACAGCTGTCTTCGGCATTTTAATGGAAACCTGTTTCGCTTTCACTATCGTGAAGGGTCTTTGCTAATGTGTTACGTTTTCAAGCATTACTTCTCGTTCCCATTATCGATATCGATTTTGTACGTTTTTGTCGGTTGGCATTCACTACACACACACTCTCTATCTCTCTCTCTCTCTCGCTTACATACACACACACATGCACACGCAAGCTTGGCCAGCGCATCGTTTGTTTGTTTTCATTCTTTCGCTCGTTCGCTTGCTGTCGCTTAATTTCAGACACTCTGGCACCATTTTATTCAAAGTCATTTTCCGCAAGCGTCAAGAGTTATTATTCATGCCTCCTCCTATTCCTTCTTTATTCGCATTCCATTTGCTGACGTCTGGTGTGTGCAAGCAGGCAGCAAGGGTAAGGAGCAACAGTGACAACAACAAATCGAGTTCAGATATGTTATTGTTTTTGCCACTCTGTCGTCAGTGTTGTCCCCACAAAAAAAGAGGTCAAAATTGTGCATAATACATGTGCACTTACATACATACACGCATAGATAGATATATCACATACATATGTGTGTTGCTTGTTCGCGGTTCCGGAAGTGCATGAAAACTGATATAGCACAAATACAAATAAAACTGTTCTCGTATGTCTTTTGCTGCGTTTACTTTGTCAGCGAATAACAAAAATTTTAAATAAAAAAAAAAAAAACGTTACGATACTAATTTTATAACATGTGGCAACATTTTCCACATAGTACACAAAGTTGCGACGTCATCGATAGTTTTTGACATCGATCCTTGAAATTAATACAAGTCTTGTCGGCATTGTCAAAGCAGGTGCTGATAAATAGATAAATATGTAGGGATATACATATACATAAATATATGTATTTATTTATATTGGATATATGTATTGTACGGTAAACTCATACACACATTATCCTTGAAAAGGTTCCTTGACTCAAACGACGGCCAAAGCAAATTACCAATGGAACGTCACATCGTTTTTTTTTTTTGCGGTTATTATTTTTTCTTATATTTCAAACCCAGACAGACACAGCCAGACATACAGGTACACAAAACGCACGCACATTCACTCAATTTTTACATACATTTAACGTAAAAATGCAGCTGGCTGCTCGCTCACCTAGTAAGATGGCCTGGCCCCCAATAACAAAACAAAAAACTAGCGTACACAGGCAACAGCACCAGCACCAGCACCAGTAACAACAACAACAATAACAACAACAGCAAAACAAAGAGCAATGAAAAGTAACGGCAGCGCAGTCGCAGCGCTGCTGAGATTATATGTTGATAATGGTGCGGCGGCGCACAGGACACGAAACGGACCAAAGCCAATGAGCAATGCATACATACATATGTACATATATACATACACACAGACCCATGCTTATATAGAAACCGATGTGATGTGCAGATGAGAGGAACAGACAGAAGAAGAAGAAGGCAATACAAGGTAAACGGACAATGGCAACAAAATGTAAGCAGCAAAGTCGTGATTTTGACTTTAGCGATAAGCAGGAGACGCAGGCAGAAATAGTTGTTGCATTGTCGCTGTCGCTGTTGTTGTTGTTGCTGCTGCTGCTGCAACTTATTGCCAATTTTTACATATGGTTACATACATACATATATACAGATATGCTTGCAGTTACATTAACATACGTACATACTTAACTACGAATTCGGTGAATGCATCGAAAATGTAATGCGTGTAATTTGAGCGTTGCCAGATCGTTGCAAACGCCAATGTTAAATAATTTGATAAGATCTAAATTGAATTTCATGTTTTTTTTTTTTGTATTATGCGCGAGCTAACGCTCAATATAATATGAATTTTAAGCTCTTGCTGCTACTAGAGCTATAAAATCAGACTCCTACAACAGATCTTGGCAATGATTCAACAAGTACTCATTGAGCCGCAGTTAAATTATTCACATAAAAAACGATCTGGCAGTGTGCATATGTATGTATGCATATATGTATATTTGAATATTATGTATTCAAACGGTGATCAAATGTGATATATTTATGTATGTATTTAGTTGTAATTCACTTACCAAAATGGCGTCCACACTGGACACCCGTTGCCATTGAGCCCGAGCTGGAGATGCCGCCGTTGCTGCCTGCGCCGGGTGCACTGCATCCCGCTACACCGAATGCGCCGCCTGCATTGCCATGGTTGGCGGCGCTAGCAACTGGACCAATGCCGTTGCCATTGCCCAGACCTGGGCCAGTGCTGCCGTTGGTCGTGGGCTTCTTCCAGCCGCGCCAATTGTTGCACAACGATTCCGCCTCGGAGCTCCAGCTGCAGAGTGAATCCTCTTCGAAGCGTATGGAGTCGTCAAAGCTGAATCGATCCATTTCCTCCGGATTCCACTCGTTATTGCCGCCGCCGCCGTTGGCAGCATTTGCATCGGCGCCAGCGCCTCCAGCAGCAGCTCCACCAGCGGCAGCTGCATTATTGTTATTGTTGCGGCCAGCGGCGGCGGCTACAGCGGCAGCTGCGCCGCCAGCAGCGGCATCGGCTCTGTTGTTGTTATTGCTGCCGTTGCGATTCGCCAGGTTGAAGCTGAGCTTTAAGCGGTCTGCGAGCTTAAGATTTGTTCAGCTGCTGCTGGCGGGGCTTTCCCTCTGCTTGCTTGCTTGTGTGTGTGTGTGTGTGTGTGTGTGTGTGTGTGTGTGTGTTTGTGTGTATGTTTGTTACTTTTGGATGGATATTTGCTTTCTTCTGTTGCTCAATCCGCTATCTCTTTCTTTCTCTCCTTGTTTTCAAGTTCTTTGTAAAGTGCAATTTGGATAATTATGCTCAATTTTATTCGTGTAAATGGCGAAATGTTGAGCGGGTTGTTTTTTATTTAGAGTTTTTGTTATTATATTATATTTTTTACTTTTATTTTATTTTTTACTTTTCCTGTTGTCAAGTGCTGCTTAATGCTTTCAAATTGATTTCAAAACTATTTATTTACAGATACATACACATGTATGTATGCGCGCGTGTGTGTGTGTGTGTGTGTGGTACGCATGGATTTGTGCAGCATCGCCTTCTACGTTTGCTCCGATTCTTTTTCTCTTGCTGGTGTTGGTGAATTGTGTTTTGTTTTCATAGGGATGGTTGCGTGATTTCAAAACAGCGAGAAATATGAATTGCAGGTTACAAGTAATTTCACTAATTTCACTAGACTTTTGAATTATACACATGTATATGTACATAAACGTGTGTCTATAACGGTATATTTTGCTCATTCAATTGTTTGATTTAATAATTTTTTACATAAAGTACTTTTTGACAACATTAAAAACACTAGAATTCTATGTTTGTTGTGTATTTGTTTCTTTTTATTTATTTTTTTCTTCTTAATTTTGTGTTGCAAGCGCGGGCACTTCGTGTCACGACAAACAGTTATCGTTAACTGCGTCAACTTGCATACGCATAAGCTTTCAACTGACCGACCGACCGACCGATTGTTGTGGGGCCGAAGGGTGGGGGCTGCCCCACAGTAACAAACAGAAAAATAATTACAAATAAAAAGTTTAACAGAAGTCTCCTAGACGAAGCGCAAGATGGAACAGACTCAAGCAAACGAACTTAACGCGCTGCGCTGTTGCGACTGCGACGGCTGCCTATTGTTTATTGTCGTTGTTGTGTTTCATGCTATTTTTCACGGCTATGTGAATTTGTACCCCCCACAGCAGCAGCAGCAGCAGCAGCAGCGGCAGCATGAAGCATAAGCAGCAGCAGCGGCAGCGACTCAGAGAGTGAGAGAGTCGCTGGGGGAGCAGTGACTGCGATTGTGTATTGGTGTATGTGTGTTTTGAGTGTCTGTGTCTGTGTGTGTGTGTGTGTGTGACTGCCAAAATAGAGAACGCCAAAATGGCCAATTGTGTTGGTCACACAGTTTTATGCATAAACGTATGTATGTACACATACACACACACACGCACATAGATATAGTCTCTGGCATCTATGCATGTGTTTTGTCGTTGTTGCTGCTTTAGCTACACCAGGACCAGCTGCTCTGCAGTTGCTGTTGCTGCCCCCGTTGTCGTGCCGTGTTTTGTGCGTCCCTTTAGCAACCTTTAATTATTTTTTACATTTATTCTTTCTGCTCATCTTTGCTCGCTCCTTTTATCCTGTTTTATGCCTTGTCGCGAAACCTGCGCGCGAGCTCGCACTCTTTCTCTCTTTATCACACACGTACACACGCTGGCCTGTTCGGGCAGACAGAAACACACTGAACAAACGCACGCAAACATACACACATAGACACATATATAGACTAATGCACCGCTCCCGCACACACAAACACACACACACACACACACATACATACATAAACAACAACAGCACAACATCAATATATTGATATACATATATCAATGCCTGTATGTGAGCTCAAATATATGTGTATGTGTACATGTTTGTATTCGTGTGTGTATGTGTGTGCACGAAATGCGTAAAGAAAACGTTGAAAAAACCTTTTTGTTTGCCCGTTTCGAAATAATTTTGCTTTGTCACACTATTTATGCACTCCAAATTGTTAGTTCTTAATCAATGCAGAATTTAGTAATGGTTTGCTGATTCATTTGCTGCATTTTTACACAGTTTTCATAAATTTATACGGGACTTTGTTTTTATCCATCACAAAAATCGCGTTCGCGTTCGTACTAGTGATGTAAAAAAACATCGAAACATCGGCAGCTTTTCCCCACACGATTCATATCGAAAATATCGACCAGTTATCAATTTCAAATATTAGCGATAGACGGCGGCGTTTAATATTTTAGTTAAAAATATTAGTCTTTATTAATTTTTTATTTATATGCTTCAAGCATGTATATGGCTAAGTGCACGACCAACAAAATGCAATATAATACACTTTCAAGGCAAAATATGACATACAGGAATGCCCCCAACGCAACTATTACAGCGATTTTATAAGACAACTGCTCTTTATAAAATTTTGTGGTAAAAATAGTTATACTTAAAATAAAACGCAATCGTAGAGATTTAGAAACTCAGAAGTATAAATTGTACATATGTATATATTTATCTATGTATATATGTGATTATCGATTACAGTTAGTAAGAATCATCAATTAAGACACCATATGTGGGTACAGCAGACGTGCAAAAGCTAGTTGATATAAGTATGTGACCGCCACATTTTAAAACAGAAGTCTCATTAGATATTTATATGGAAAGCAGCAGCGTATCCTGCACCAAAAGTGGGCGTGGAGTACAATGTAGGCGTGTGTTATTGGATGGTTAGGTGTTTGCGTGATGATGTGAGACAATTATCCATATTAATAAATAAAATAAAATAAAATTAGCAAAACTTAAATGAATAACAAAGCTAGATGTACACGCAAAGGTAGTTTAAACAGAAAATTGTGTAATTCGGGAATTCTGCCGTTATGTGAGTCTGGATGGTGCAGAGTTGCATTTGCAGTGGAGCTTTTTCAAGAGACGGGCGAATCGCTACAAATTGTTATTGACGTTATAAATCATTGATATTGTACTATATATATATATATATATATATATAGCAAGTTAACTTTAAGAAATTATTAAAACAAATGTAATAAATTTAAACTCATCAGCTCTTGACATATCGTATTATATGAGTATACTGTTCGATAGCAATGAAAGTAGCGATATATGAATAATATCGATAAATTACGCTAGCATTGCAGCCAGGGCTGCCAACTTAGCCATTTACTGGCCAGATCTGGCCTTTTTCAACTGCGAAATGCAGGAAAAATTGTAAACTAGCTGGTGGCGGGAAATGTGGCATTTTTTAAAATCAAACTGGCACTTTATAGCATTATTTAAAATTCTGGTAATACTCCTTCAAATTACGAAAGGTGGTATCACGTTACTACAATATATCATTGCACTACAATATATCGTTGCAGCCGTGCCATCTTATTGTATATTCTTCCATCTCTAACAAGAATTTCACAATTATTAAAATCGTTCATTAAGCTAAAGATGCGACAGACTCAGCAAACTAAAATGCCAAAAATTCAATATAAACAGAAACCGCGGGAAACCTGCAAGATCCATTGTTTAAGGATTGGCTAACTATAGATCGAAATGACGAAAATAAGTGTTATTGCAGATATTGAAAATATAGCATAGTTTCTAAAATATACGATTTGCAGGCACATGGCAAAACAAACAAACATAAGCAGCAAACAAGCTGCTTCACACAAAAAAATAAAATCACGTTTTCATCAACTATGCTTCCTAAAACAAAACAACAAGAAGCTGCCTTGTGTTTGTACATTGCCACCAATTCTGCGATTTCACCAATAGACCATTTAGCTATGTATATTGTGCGCCACAAAATTCGATGGGGGAAATATGAAAGTTCATAGAACGAGGTGTTCAAATGCAATTAAAAATGTTTTGGAACCATGTTTATAATTTATAATTAATAAATAATAAAAACTAAAATGGCTATTCCTAAATTTGATCTAGCCGTTTCTAGCAGGTTTGAAAGGTTAATTTAGCATTTTCTTGTCCGGAAGAGTTGGCAGCACTGATTGCAGCGTCAAACAAAACATTTCGCATTCGGTTTTTTTGTATTAACTTGACTGGAATTATCAGACTATAGACGACGGCAACTGCTACAGAAAAATGCCGCTAAAGGCCGTTTGCATTGAATTGCGCCCAAATTTGAGTAGCGGCCATGTGTTCCTTCAGTTCGATCAAGAGATTCGCGGTCGCAAGCAGACGCGCCTCATCATCAAGGAGCACGACGTGCACATCGCCGAGAATGGGACGGACAGCAAACAAAGTCAGCTGGTGCTGCGCCACGACACCTTCGGCATGGACATACAGCGCATTTCCGTGTTCATTGCGAATGGCTGTCACATTAGCTTTCGCTTCAACTACACCACACTGGATGTGGAGGCACTGCAGCAGGGCATCGGCGTCCCCATGGCGCCACAGCCATTGCAGCTTAGCTTTGAGGAGCACTCCGAGCAGCTGGTGGCGCTGCACTGCAACAACTGTCGCACCGAACTGCTGCCCGGCTGCCGTTACAATCGCTTGCGCGAGTTTCCCAGCGGCCTGATCGATCCCAGCGAGTTCTTTTGCCACAATCATGGTGCGAGTGACAAAAATCCGGCCGCCACCTTGTTGCCCGGCCTGAAGGATCTCTACTACGGCCTCAATTTCGTTGTGCTCAACATGGCCGTGCTGCAGGATCGCGTCATCAATCGTGCGGATCATCTCTACTGCAAGCGCTGCATGTGCATGTTGGGCATGGCCACACAGTCCGGCGCAGCCGCCAAGCTCTGGGCCGATACGCTGCGCTGGCTGGCACCCGCTGACCCAACAGAGCCCAAGCTGCTGCCCCGCCAGCTGTTCAAGCACTCGACCGTGACGCAACTGATGCTGCGCCTGCTGAGCACCTTGTGGCCAACGCTGCCGCCGCTGTTCGCGCCGCCCAACAGCCGTGCTGTGCTGGTGGCCAGCATGCCGGATCGCCAGCAGCACCACATGCTCATCCAGGTGCTCGATCCGCAGCTGACCGTGCTGCGCCGCATAGTCAGCGAGACGGAGCAGCTGCAGCATTGTCGCGCCTGCAAGCTCTACTTCCGTGTCTTCGGCAGCTGTCCGCCCGATCCGAGCGTGTTGGTGCACTGGCAGCAACAGGCCCAGGTGCCCAAGATGCACATCTCGCCGCACATGTTCCTCGAGCTGCAGGCTCGCTTCGACTACAACTCGGAACTGATTCCGCACGCCTGGCGCCACAACTCGGTGGAAGAGAAGCTGCTGCTCAGCTACTTCTTCTACGAGACAGAGGCCCAGGAGCTGCTGCACCAGCAGAGACCCAAGGAGCTGTCCGTAAGAGATGCTTGCAGAGATGTGTAAATGTTTTATATATATTTCAATTATTAATCCTGTTCTCTCCCCAACAGAAGCCTGCGAAGCCCAAGCAGTCGTCGCTGGACCATGAGCTGGATGACTATGAGACTGATGCGGGCCTGGACACCAGCCTGTATGAGACGGACGAGGAGAGCGACGACGAGCGCTCGGATTCGGACAGCGAATTGACATCGTCCTTGCTCAGCAAATCGACGCCAATCATGGCCTACGAGCAGAATCTGGCCAAGCGCTGGCCGCTCCAGAAGATGAAGCAGCAGGTGCAGCTGCAGGAATCGCCGCCACCCACGCCGCCCGATCCCAGCGATTAGAGAGTGGACAGCTGGCGCTTAGGCTAACGTTGATTGTTATGTTTTCTTTTTGTTTCTCTTCTCTTCTGTCAATTATTTTCTTGCCTGATTTTTGGATTATGCAATTTTATTTAATTAATTTAAAGTGATTAAAGTGTAGCAAGAAGTATTAACTGTAAGACATAATTAAGTATATAATTGCTATATACATCTCTCTCTCTATATATATATGTATATTACTATTATTATTATTAATATTATGTAAATCATATAGTTTTATGTGTATATAGATTCAAGGGCGAAGACGAACTTTGCACACTTTGTGATTGAAAATCTCGACTTTATGTTTAATTGTTTTTTGTGATTCAGGGCAACGCATGTGTTCAGATATAAGATGTATATCTATATATATTCCCATATATATATATGTATTAAATAAAACGGAATGCTTTTCTTTAAGTTACCCGATCCCTCACTTGGCGATGCGACGCATCTGCTTCGTCTGCTCGCTCATGGCCAGCTGCGCATTGTCCGCCTTGTTGATCAGTGCGTCCAGCTTGTCCAGCTGCCCGTCCATCATGACGCGCTTGGCCGCCTTGGCTGCGGCCACCTCGGCCGCTGTGGGCGGGGCCATGGGCTGGGGCTGCCTTTGCACGGGCGGCGGCGAAGGCGACTGCTGCTGCTGCTCAGTTGACTGCTCCATGCCGTGCCCAGGCATGTCCATGGACGCACTGGCTCCGCTCAGGCTGCCGCCACGCGCAAATATATTCGTCAGACTGCCGCAGGCCGTTTGCTTGAAGCGATTCAAGCGCTGCTGCGTGCTGGACAAAATGCTATTCAGCTCGTCCAGCTTGCCGCCGGCGCCGCGCAGCGACTCCGCCTGCTGCTCGAGCATCTGCAAAGGGAGTGAGGCTGGTGCACGGAGTGCGAAACTAATTGTGGAACACTTACGACCGCCTCGGCTGCCTCCTGCTCGGCCAGCTGCTGCTCGAGCCGTGCGCTGCGTTTGCGCTCAAAATCCGCCTTGTCCGGCGGCTGCAGGCCCAGCAGCTCCGCGCGCTGGCACTCCTCCTCGTAGCTAATCTGCTCGGACATGGCAACGGTTGCTGTGCTGTGCTGCTGCTGCTGGCTGCGACTAATCAACAAATGCTAACATCGATTTTTGACATGTGCAAAGGCAATGTGACGAATCGAGTGGCTGGCCGGAGGTCTGGCAACTGGGCCATGACGCATGCGCCGGACAGGCAGTGGGCCAGGGCTTAAGGGCGCCACAGCTGACACACACACATACACACATACACATACACAATTCCACACATATACATAAAAGTCTTTTATATATTTATATATATAAAATAAATCTCTACAATTAAGACTAGGATTCGGCGCAGCGCTCGTAGATCTGGATGTAGGATTCGGTCAACGTGATCATCTGTGGCAATATTTCGGTGACATGCAAATCCTGCATCTCGTACCACTGTCCGTTGGCCTTGTGCAGAATGTGGACGCGATAGGTGCCCTTCTTGGGATCGCCATCGTGCACAATGTTCGCCACCAGATTGTATTTCGTCTCCTTCAGATCCTTGTCGCGCTGCTTCATGCCCAGAATGTCACCAAAGTCCACATTTCTGTAGGATTAAGAAACAAATTATATTATTGCCAAATGGAAATTCAATGCATTCACGTCACTCACTTGATCGGAAAGTTGACAATTGTCGGATTCTTCTCCAGAAAGAAGGTGTTCTTCGTGAAGCGCTTGATATACAAGATGATGAACTGGGGCAGACGCGTGATCTCGAAGCGCTTCATGAAGTTATCCTTGTACGTTTTGTACTCTTTCTCGGCGCTGCCGTTGAACTTGCCCAGCAGCTGGTAGAGATTCACCTGCGGTATGATGTTCTCGCGGAACTCGTCCGTGAACAGCGGCGGAGGCGGCAGATCGCAGGTGAGATATATGAAGTTGGTGTGCTCCACCTGATCCTTGTACTCGTCGGTGGCGAGCAGCTGCTGCTTGGCCGCATCGTCCAGCTCGACGGGCGGAATCTTGCGCGTATAGATCTTCATCTCGCCCAGGAATATCTTGTACAAGATGGACGAATTGGGCTGCTTGTTGCCTTTGAGGGCGCGATGCAGCGTGTTGAGGAACCAGGACAGAAAATCGATGGGATCGCCCTGCTCGGTGATCTGGAAGCGTTTGCTGGACCACAGCACCACCGCCTGCAGCATCTCGTGCGGCGACACATGCGCCTTGAAGTTGCGCGGATTCCACATCTTGCGCATCAGCTCGCCAAAGCGCTGCACCAGCGTGAACATGGAGTCGCCCGGCGGCCGTTTGATAGTCGCATAGTTCTGCTCGCGCAGAAAGTAATCCCGCAGCGGGCTCACATGGGACAGGGCGTGCAGCACCACGTTGCAGTAGTCGTTCGCCTTGATGTTGTTCAGGCCAACCACGCCGGGCAGGTAGAGGACGCCGTCAACGGTGCGCGAATGCTTCGGCTGCAGCTGGTCCAGCTTGCTGATCTCGTTGCGCAGGAATGTCGGATTCAGCACATATTTGATGTCGTCCAGCGAGGAGTCGATGATCTCGTAGTTGTCCGGCAGGCAGTAGAAGCGCAGCGTATGCAGATTGAGGAACACATGATGCGCTTCGCCCACCGAATGTGTGTAGGCGTGTGTGTTGGTGCCACGCCCCTGGAAATACTTGCCGCACACGAGGCAGGCGTAAACGTTTATGCGCGTCAGCGAGATGGAGCAGAGCTTCTCAAAGTCGAAGTCCAGCAAATTGCGATTGATTGTGTCCAGATAGGGGCAGACACGATACTTGGGATTGAATACCGAAGGCGTCTCTGCAACAGTTTGTTATGTTTACATTCAACTTATACTCATCTTTGATTTAATTACTAAATTAAGCTTACCATCCTCTTCCAATAGGGGTTTGTGTTTCGTCTCCAGTTTGGCGCGCTTTGCTGTTTGTGAATGACATGAGTGAAGTCTAGCGAGCTGCTTAGATAGTGAGATATATTACTTACCTTCGGGTTCGGTTTGCTCCATTTCCAATGCGCTTTAATTGTTCTTAGGAGTTGTTTACGTTTTATCTATCACTATAAACGTCCATAAATTCTGTTTTTGCCGGCGCTTCAGTCAGTTAGAGATGTAACAATATCGATATGCAATGACATTTGGAGTGCAGGCATATCGATAGTTGCATTCGAAATTAAACAATTTTATGCAGCATACTTTGCGGAGCAAAATTAATTAATGCAACGAGAGTTTAGTAATTCGAATAATATAAATAATGAAAAATGCTAATAATAAATAATATAAATGAATTTAAAACTCAAATAATATAGTAGTTAAATAGAAAACAAGATTGAAACTTTTTAATCGATAATATTTACAGAGTCAGTTAAATATTTGAATGCATGTGTTTATATATATATAAATCATGCTCCGAAAAGCTTTTATTAAAACAAATCCAGCTTCTGCTGAGCCAACATAATGAGAGCAAACAATTGTCTTGACATTGAATGCCCTACCGATCGACAGGCACTATCGGAGTTCCTAAAGTGAGAGTGTGCGAGAGAGAGATAGAGAGTGGGAGAGAGCGGCCGAACAGCTATCGCTTGCTTTGAAAGCTTCTTGCGGATTAGAACGATAAGATGTAAACAAATCAGATTAGCTTACTTTCAGTAGTCTCAGAAAGCTAACAAGCGCAGAAACAGACCAAAATTTTCCAGCGATGTGGAACGATTTATTGCACAAGGTGATCCTGGTGACCGGCGCCGGCGCTGGCATTGGCAATGCTCTGGTCAAGCAGCTGGCCGTCGCGGGCGCCACTGTCATTGCGGTGGCGCGCAACGAGGCGCAGCTCAAGGAGTTGGTCGCCATCGATCCGAAGCACATTAAGCCACTGTTGCTCGACCTCTCCGATTGGAATAAGGTGCGCGAGGGCTTGGCCACTGTGCCCCCGCTCGACGGGCTGGTCAATAATGCGGGCGTGGCCATAATCAAGCCGTTCGCCGAGCTAACGGAGCAAGATTTCGATACGTAAGTGGGGTCTCGTTTGCCAAAGATCAGATTTCATATTCCGATTTCCGATTCTGCAGGCACTTCAATGTGAACATCAAGGCCGTCTTCAATGTGACCCAGGCGCTGCTGCCCAAGCTGCGCAACGGCAGCTCCATTGTGAATGTCTCCTCGATAGCTGCCAGCCGCAGCTTTGCCGGCCACACGGCCTACAGCGCCACCAAGGCGGCACTGGACTCGCTCACCCGTTCGCTGGCCCTGGAGCTGGGCGAGCGCCAGATACGCGTCAATTCGGTCAATCCCACCGTGGTGCTGACCAAAATGGGCCGCGACAACTGGACCGATCCGGCCAAGAGCGGCCCCCTGCTGGCCCACATACCGCTGCATCGTTTCTGCGAGGTGCACGAGGTGGTGGACGCCATTGGTTATCTGCTGAGCAGCAAGTCCAGCTTCGTGAATGGCCACCACATCAATCTGGAGGGCGGCTACTCGGTATCCTAAACAGAAAGACAGTTTTCTTCAATCAATAAAAGCATTTATTGCATTACATTTCTCGTAATTTTCTTTTCATAATTGCTTGATTTTTGTTTATTTTGAATGGCTTGCGCTACCGATTGAGGGCCATCAAATGCTGCATAACTGTTTCCAATTACAGTTGCTAAAAACTACAGGGACAAAAAAAATGTATATATATATATGGATATATATATATATAACGGTAATAATAATCGAGTGAGGGAAGAAAGTTGAGGGTGGAGAGTTCGACGAACGGAACGGACTTAATCGTTACAAATATACAATTGTTTCAATCTATATAGCATATATATGCTCATATATATATACACGCGTGTGCATATACATATATATATGTATGTGTATTGCATTCTGGATTGCATTTGCTTTATGCACAGACTTTGCTCTGCTGCTGGCTCTGCAGCTGCTGCTGCTGCTTCTTCTCGCGCTCGCGCCGGCGCAGCTTCTTGCGCCGCCGATCGATGACGGCCAGCTCGCCCTTGATGCTGTTGTAGGCCTTGCGCAGATCCTGGATCTGCTTGCGCAATATCGATATGCACTGCTCCGCGTTGAGTGAGGGATCTGCAAGAGATAAATTGAAATATTACTCTCTGATATATTGAGTATTTATATATATCACATTGACTTACCCAATTCCACTAGGAAGTTGTAGGGACAAGGTCGAACGCCTGATGCAGTGGCTATTGCTTGGGCCGGCTGCTGTTGCTGCTGCTGCTGCAGTTGTTGCTGCTGCTGCTGTTGCTGTTGCTGCTGTTGATGTTGCTCCTGTTGTTGCTGCTGCTGTTGTTGCTGCTGCTGCTGCTGCTGGTGCAGCTGTTGCTGCTGTCCCTGCGGCAACAGTTGGTGGCGCGCACTATGGCGCTGCGTGGTGACCACATTCTCGGAAGTATCATCCGTATCGGAACCAGCTAGAGTTGAGTGAAAGAAATCACATTAAAAACATGTTTATAAATAATATATACGTAGATATTATCAACAGATAACGGAAACTTGGAGCAGTCTCAGGAGAGATGCACAGAGTTCTCTATCTTCCTTGAATGTTGTGGCAAAACGCTTGTGTGCTTCATTGTGGAATAGTTTCAGAACTTTTCCAACACTGAACAAAATTGAAAGAAATTATTCAATTATACTATGAATTCATATTTTATAAAGATTCTACTATAATTTCATATGCCTCAACACTTTCAAGCCCTTTTCCAACACTGCTTTTGTGATGAAGACAGTAAAAATAGAGTGTTTACTAACAAGAATACTATAAATTCATCATTGATAAATATTCTACAATAGTTTCCTCTTTCATATGCCACAACACTTTCAAGCCATTTTCCAACACTGCCTTAAAAGAAGGTATTTACTAACAAGAATACTATTCATTCACATTCACATTCCAGCACTGCTTTAAAAGAGAATATTTACTAACAAGAATACTTTAAATTCATATAGCATACAATCTCTTAAATGATTTCCCTTAATTCCCTTCTTTGCTGCACAACACTTTTAAGACATTTTCCAACACTGTTTCACAACCCCACTCAAACCACTCTAGATACTTGCCTGTGGTCGTTGCAGTTGTTTTCCGCATGCTGTTGATCTGCTGCCGACGACGCTTGCCCAGGAAGTGGCAGACCGCGGACTGGACATTCGATTCGCTCGCCTTGGCGCGTCGCTTGCGTCTGCCGCTGAGCACGTTGCTCTCGAGCTCGGCGTGCTTCTTGCTGCTGCCGGTCTCCTCGCTGCTGTCGTCCTGGCTGGCCGGCGACTCCGGCGAGCTGTTGGGCGACACCGACGCAGCCGGCGCTGACTGGCTGACCAGGGTCGTGGGATTGGCGCGCGGCGGAGGCGTGTCCGGCGGCAGAGGCGTTATGCCCGGTATGGTCAGCGCAGAGCTGCAGATGGTTGAGCTTGTGACAGCGGCGCCAGCTCCGCCTGCTGGGCCAATGACGCTGCCCGCCATGTTGACCGGTTCGTCCTTGCTGCTATAGTTGGGCGCCGGACTGCCCGGGATGGTCTCCTCGCACAGCAGATTGATGGCCGCCTCCGCATGAGATGTTTCGCTGATCAACGGACTGCCGGCTGCAGGCGAGATGGCGATATGGGACATGGGCAGCTCTTTGGCTTGCTGCTGCAGTGCGAAGGCCCGTGGCAGCGGCGACGGCGACGCCTTGACCTCCAAGGACTGAGCCAGTGCATCCGGCAGCGGCGGACTGGCCTGGGTTGTGTACGGCTTTAGCAGCAGGCCGCCATCGTCGGCGGGCAGCAATGTCTTGGACGCCAGCTTGAGTTCCGGATTGGGTGAGGCGGGACTGACGCCGCCGGGACTGTGACGCAGTGCAACCACCACGGAGACCGGGATTTCCGGCACTACAACGGGCACGCCAGGCGGCAGCACAGGTGCCGATGGCGTTGCTGATGATGATGATGCCGATGCTGCTGCTTCTCCTGCTCCTGCTGCTGTTGGTGGCGTTGTTGGCACCGTGGACTGCTCCTTGTTGGGGAAGGTATTTATGCCATGCGGCATCTCAGGCAGCAGCAACAACATGGGCTTCAGCGCAATGGGCGCCTGGACGCCCGTCAGCTGCTTGCTGCCCGCAGCAGCCAGCTCCAGTTTGACCGGCGCACCCAGCACCTCCGACATGGGACTCTTTAGTTCGCCAGCCGCGCTGGGCTCCTCGGCCATGACGTCCTCGATGACCAAACGCTGTTCCGAATCGGTGCTGTCCATCGACTCATCCGAGAAGCTAGCGGTGCCCACTGTGGCCGTCACCGGCGGCGTTCCAGCCAAGGATGAGGCCAACGACTGACCCGCCACTGGCGTCTTGCGCTGTATGGCGCACTCCAGCTTCTGTATGGTCTCGCTCAGCTCGCTGTTCTTCGCCGGCAGCGCGGCATCCAGAATGGACTTCGTCTCGGGACTGTTGCTGCTGCTCGTCCGATGGTACAGCTCGCTGAGCACCGAGGGCAATCCGCTGCCGGTCTGCACCTTGAGCGGCTCACTCAGCAGCTTCAGTGTGTCCAGCTTCGGCTCCAGTTTAAGGCTGCTCGGATGCGGCTGGAGCTGCGGCGGCGTCTGCTGCGGCTGCTGCTGCTCGTCTTTGTCCACGTTGCTCTCTGTTTGGATTTTGGTCTTGCTCTGCTCCACCTCCTCCTTCTTCTGGCTGATCGCCTTGAGCACCTTGTCGGCAATGGATGTGTGCTTCTGCTCATACTTGACCGCGTCCAGGTCGAAGGAGCCCGCTCCGGTGCCCGCCAGCAGGATCTTCACGTTGACCAGCTTCTCCACTTTGCTGTCCTTGTTGGATTCGCCGGAGCTGTAGCCGCTGCCCTCGTTCGAGGTGCTCAGTTCGAATACGTTGCGCGTCTCCATGAAGGGGCTGCCCACGATCTGCTGCTGCTGCTGTGTTGTCTTGGACACGCCCATTGCCTGAGGCGGAGTGCTCAGCTTGGGCGAGACGGGCACAGCAATGACTGGCGTGAAGGCAGCTGAGACAGCGGAACCAGTTCCAGTTCCAGCTGCAGTTCCGGCTCCAGCTGCTGCTGCTGGCAGAGCTGTTGCTGTCACCGCTGGAGGCGTGGCTGGTGTTGTGGGCGGCTGCAGTGCATCGGTTAGCGCACGCGTCGTCTCCTGCACCGTTTGGGCGAGCTCCTCGTTGAGTGCCGTTATATTCAGGTTGAAGCTGGGCGACTTGCGCAGCACATCGAAGGGCGTGGCATGAGCATGTCCAGGCGTCAGCTGTGCGCCGGCAGCAACTGTTGCAGGCGCCGCACCAGCAGCTGCAGCAGCATTGCCAGCTGCTTTGCTGGCAGCGCCAGGCGTTGACTTGACACTGTTGGGACTCGCTGCTGGCGAGGATTGCGCAGCTGTGGCCACCTGCTGCTGCTGCTGCTGGTCCAGTTTGAGCAGCTTGGGCTTCTCCGTGGTCGTCAGACTGGCCTCCTTGAGCGGCGAGCCGCGCTTCTTGGCCTTGCCTGGCGTGCTGGCAGCTGCTGTGACTCCTGCTGCTGATCCTCCTCCTGCTACTGCTCCTGCTCCTGCTGCTCCATAGCCACGCGGCGCTGGCTCGTGATGCTGCTCGATGCTCTGGGCTATGGCGCTCGCCTTGAGCGCCTGCTTGCGTGCCGCCGCGCTGACAATGACCAGCGCCGGAGCTGGGGGCGTGCTGCTGGCAATCACCGAGGTTCCGCTACAGCTCATCGCGGCCATGGGCGAGATGCGCTTCTCGAACTCAAAGGGTTCAGTGTCCTTGAACTCGTACACGTCCGAGGAGAGCAGCTTGATGCCGCTGGTCAGATTGCTGTTGTTGATGCCACTGCCACCGGCAACTGCTCCACTGCCTCCGCCTCCGCCTCCAACTGTGCTGTACTTCGTCTCCTTGCCCGTGCCAGCTGTGGCCGTTGCTGCTGCTGCCGCTGTGGTGGTGGTGGTGGTGCCGCTGCTTATCTCCAGCTTGCTCATGTCCGGCAGTGAACGCGTGGCCGAGGAGCTGCTCAGACTGACGGACGTTGCAGCCGAGTTGTTGCTGGAGGAGCAGAACGAGCTGGAGGACGAACTGGACGAGGAGGGCGAACAGGCAGCCGGCAGCTCCACCTTCAATGTGGCCGTCTCCTTATGCTGCACTGGCTCAGCGAACTTCTTGCCAGGCTCCGAAGCAGCAGCTCCACTGCTTGCTTGCTGCTGTTTCTTGAGCAGCTCCGATTTCTTGACAGGCATTGTTGTCCCTGCTCCTGTTCCTGCTGCTGCTGATCCTCCTCCTGCTGCTGCCATAGATGTTGTTGGCGCCTCTGTTTTCTCCACCTTCTTGACCATTGTCAGCGGCTTCTCCACAATCACCGAGGTGCATTTGGCTGAGCTCCCGCTGCTGTTGGCGCCAAAGCGCGCCGGTGCTATTATTGATGTCGTTGTCGTGGGCTTTATATCGGCGCCGCTGTGGAAGGGCTTTGGCTGCTCCTCCTTGGGCTCCGTCTTGAACGGCTTGCGCTCTTCGCCGGCCAGCGCTTCGTGCTTGATGTGCAGCTTCTCGGACTCCTTCTTGATGGGCGTCTCGCCAGGATCTGCAGTGGAGCTGCTCGATGCTGCTGCTGCTCCTGCTGCAGTCTTGCGCTTGTCGCTGGACGACGCCTGCTGCTGTTGCTGCTGCTTGCGGTAGGGCAACTTCTCGGAGGACTGCGAGTCCTCGTCCACGTAGGAATCCGTCTCGGATGACTGCTCCGTCGAGCTGCCCGTCTTGGGCTCCTGCTTGGTCGGCGCGTCGCTCGGTTCGCTCTTGATGGCATCTTTGCGCTCCAGTAGCTGCGGCTGGAAACCCTTCAGCTCCGAACGTATCTCGCTGAGATCATAGTCGCGTCCCTTGCCTGCTCCGCCGCTGCTCATGGCGCGATTCCCGGCACGCGGCCGCTGGATGGCTGTCGCTTGTTGCTGTTGTGCCTGGGCTTGAGACTGTTGCTTGCCCGGAGGAGGCGGTTGCTGCTGCTGCTGCTGCGGCTGCTGTTGCTCCTCGTCATCATCGTCGTCGCTGTCATCGCTGGCAGTGGTGCGACGGATGGGCGCCACCTTCTTGCCAGTGGCTGCCGCAGCTGCCTTGGCCTTGCTTTGTTGCTGCGCGTCCTTGGCATTGAGCCGCTTGGGACGACGCACTGGCTCATCGGAATCGGTGTCACTGTCGCTGCCCATGGACGCATCCGACACATTGGCCGAGATTGACGCCGAGGCGGAGATGCGACGCTGATTGCTGCTGCTGCTCATTGGAAGCGTTCGCGTGGGTCGCTTGTGCTTCAGCTGCGCCAGCGACTGCGAAGCAGCCGGAGATTTGGTGCGACTCGAGTTGGAGGCCACCGACGAAGGCGTCGTGGAGCGCGGCGGCATTGAGTCGCTGCGTCCGCGTCCACGCTTGCCACCTGCCTGGGTGGTGAGTGCTGCCGATGAGGTCGGTGTCTTGGTCAAGCCCTGGAGCAGCGAAACACTAGTGCCCGGTCCAGGTGGCTGTTGTTGCTGCTGTTGCTCCGTCTTGCCGGCGCCATCTTTTCCGGGCAATGCGCCGGGGCCGCTGTTGTTGCTGCTTCCACTGTTATTGTTGTTGTTGTTGTTGTTGCTGCCAGAGTTGGCTGCTTGGGCGGGTGCTCCGCCGCTGTTGGCACTGCTGGTGCTGATGGTGCGAGTTTTCTGCTTGGAGCCCTTGGTTAGATTCTCGGCAATGCGTTCGCGCGGTACCCACTCATCGTAGCGATTGTTCCAGCCGGTGTAATGCACCAGGTACATGGGCACGCCGCGCTGCACACTGATCTCGATGACCTTCGCCTCGTAGGTGCTGCCATGGGAGCTGGGTGATTTCTTTTCGTGGTAGTTGACCTTCAATTTGTCTCCGATGCCAACTACAAAATCACCTGTGTCTATTTTCTCAACGGTTATTTCGTCCTTTTTGCGTTTGCCGCGTTTCTCGTCGCTTTTCTCCACCTGTTTGCGTTGTTGGTGCTTCTCCTTTTTCGTTGAGGCGCCTGTGCTTGCTGCTGTTGCGGCTGCAGTTGCTGTTGTTCCGGTCGCTGCATGGGTTAGAGAGAGACAAATGCGCATGAATAATTGTTGCTCTTGTCATATTCATATTCGTACAAAGGCAAACTGTTACTTATATTATGGGCATTCCAGTAATGAAAATAAAAGACAATTGATGCATACTTATATTTATGGCCAAAGGGAATACCCGTATTTGGAATTTTGTTTTGCTTTAATCGACGTTCACATTAGCACTGCCAATTTAGCTATATTCGCACCAGATCTAGCCTTTTTAAGGGTCAAGTTACTGAAGTATCAAGTAACAGCCAAAAATTCATAATATGTATATAGATGATCTGTTATAGATCTGTTATTTCAAATATACATTTCATAAATGTAAATAATAATTCTATATAATTATAAATAATTTATAATTATACGCTAACATGTTTCCATAGATTTGTTATTATATTTGCCGCTCGATAGTTTCACAAAATTAGTCAGCTCCTGTTGATATTAGATATTTCGATTGCGCGTCACGAGCTATCGATAACACGCGAATAAAAATAAAAGCTACTAACAGGTGTGTATGGCTGTGTGTACGTGCTTATGCCGGCGCAAAGAGAACGAACACAAACAAAAACCGAAAATCGAAAAGGGAAGCTCAAAAGAGACCCCCCAATAAAGAAGCGATTAAAGAGGGAGAGCGAGAGATCTCAGATTAAATCGAAGTCACATCGATCTTATCAACAGTTCAAACATTGCGACAATTTGGGGGCCAATGCCAAAAACGTAACAAACACAAAAAAAAAAAAAAAACCAAAACCAAACGAAACGCTACACTCCCGTCGCGCGTTACAGATAATGTGACAATCGACACTGTGGCGAAGCTTTAAACGGACTTAGTTGCCTAGCAGCAGCTGGTTATATAATATATATATATACATAGACATCATGCGTTTACGCTTCCTGACCACGGCCAGCAAACAGCTGCGTCTGAGTAATCAGCAACGTCATCGTCTGCTCGCAACAACTGCATCTGGACAGCAGCAGCAGCAGCAGCAGCAGGAAGGGGGCAGTAGCAGACAGAGTAGTCGAGCTCTTTATGCTGCTGCTGCGCTGGGCGGGATTGGTGCCGGCTACTGGTTGTTCAATGAGCTGGACAAGAAGCGCCGGCAGCCAGTGGAATTGGAGCAACCAAAAGGCAAAACACCGCCAGCAGCCACGCTGGACACTGAAGAGGATGAGGCGCGTCGCTGGCATAAGATAAAGCGCACGGATCTGCCCATCTACAGTGTGGAGGATGTGTTGAAACACGACAGGCACGAGACTGGCATTTGGGTCACCTATGGACTGGGCGTATATGATGTCACCGCGTTCGCGCCCAATCATCCAGGCGGCGACAAGATTCTGATGGCTGCTGGCAACGCCATCGATCCCTTCTGGGCCATCTACCAGCAGCACAATACGCTGGAGGTGCTCAAGCTGCTGGAGACCTTTCGCATTGGCAATCTGAACAAAGTGGAAGCAGTGGAAAATGATGAGCTGGGCTCACCCTGGGCACAGGAGCCGAAACGGCACGAGCTGCTCAAGCCCGCCAGCAAGCGGCCGTTCAATGCGGAGCCACCAATCAGCATGCTGGGCGAGCACTTCTACACGCCCAACGAGCTGTTCTATGTGCGCAATCATTTGCCCGTGCCGTGCCTCAATCCCGAGGACTATGAACTCGAACTGGAGGTGGAGGCGGGCGCTGGCAAGACCAGCTGTACTTTCAATCTGGATGAGATTAAGAAGTTGCCCAAGCACACGGTCACAGCGGCCATCATGTGCGGCGGCAATCGTCGCTCCGAGATGACGCGCATCAAGCCCGTCAAAGGTGAGTCCCTATATGCCCAATCAGATCTGATCTACTCAGGCCTAATCTTTGCTTTGCAGGGCTATCCTGGGGCGCTGGAGCTGTGGGCAATGCCAAGTGGTCGGGTGCCCGCCTCTGCGATGTGCTGCGTGCCCAGGGCGTGGAGCCCGACGAGCGCTTGCAGGTCATATTCGAGGGCGCTGACTTGGATCCGACTGCACATCCGTATGGGGCATCGATACCACTGTCCAAAGCCTTGGATCCACGTGGCGATGTGGTGCTAGCGTACGAGATGAACGACCAGCCACTCAGTCGAGATCATGGCTATCCCATCAGGGTCATCGTGCCCGGCACGGTGGGTGCGCGCAATGTCAAGTGGTTGACCCGCATCGTTGTGGCCGACCACGAGTCCGATTCCCACTGGCAGCAGAACGATTACAAGGGCTTCAGTCCCAGCACCGACTGGGACACGGTGGACTTCAGCAAGGCGCAGGCCATACAGGCAATGCCGGTGACCTCGGCCATTTGCTCGCCGATGCCCGAGGAACGGGTGAAGGTAGACAAGGGTCACATCACGGTCTATGGCTATGCCTGGAGCGGCGGTGGGCGGCGCATTGAGCGCGTGGACTTGACCAATGATGGCGGCAAATCTTGGCATGTGGCCAAACTGGAGCAGGAGCCTGTGCCCGATGGACGACACTACGGCTGGTCGTTGTGGTCCATTCGTTTGCCCCTGACCGATGAGCAGCAGAAGCAGCCAGAGCTGGAGATTTGGGCCAAGGCAGTCGACTCCGCCTACAATGTGCAGCCGGAGAACTTCGAGAACATATGGAACCTACGTGGCGTGCTCGCCAATGCCTACCACAAGGTCAAAGTGAAGCTAATCTAGAGACTGACTGAGATTGAGATGGATTAAAGGAGTAATCCTTGGTGTGGGAAGAAGGACAATTAAAGATATATCAGAAGATTCTGTAACGAAACTCGGAGTGTACGAAATATATGTATGTATATAGATGAAGGGTTTAGCCAAGTGAGAGAAGTTTTTGGCTATAGGATTAGGGCATAGAAATGATATAGTCCTTGCACTTACCCGTCGTGGGCGACGCATCGCGACTGCGTTGGTTCTCCGAGGCTGCTTTGCTGGATGCATTGCTGCCCGCAGCGCTGGGCTCCTTGTCGATACTGTTGCGCGTGGACACTGAGGAGGCCTTGATCTTGGCCAGCGGCACATCCGCCTCAGCTTCTGCCTTGACTGTGGCAGCAGCTGCTGCTGCTGCTGCGGCTGTTGCTGTGGCTGCTGCAGCCGAGGCAGCAGCTGCTGCGGATGCTGTTGCTGCTCCGGCAGCTGTTGATGCTGCGCCCGCTGCAGATGTGGAGGCGCTGCTAATGTTGGCTGTGCTGATCGCCGCTGTGGCCACTGGCCCAATGCTCGAAGTGGACGAGGATTTCTCCTCGTATTTCTCCACTAGACTCTTGACTTTGCCGCTGCTGGCGGCGGATGCTTTGCGCTGTTTCTTGACCGGTTCCACAGCCACGCTGGACTCGCTGGTGTTCTCCGACTCCTCGGTGGCTGACTGCGAAGCGGTGGAGGCGGCGCGCACGGGCGTGGCAGTTGCTGCACTGACGCCACTGCTGGCCGTTCCTGCTGCAGCAGCAGTAGTGGAGGCGCCACTGGCGGCCACCGTTGTCTGATTGGCCACCGCCAGCTTGCTAATGGTTTCCATTTTGGTGGTCTCCGCCGGCTTGGGCGATGCCACCGAATTGGCACGCACCAGACTGCGGCCCTTGCTGCGGTTCGAGTTGCGCGACGTCATCAGCATGGAGCAGCCGAGCTTGCGATGGAAATCACCATAGGGCTGCAGAAACTTCTTATAGGCCTGCTTCACCAGATTCATGACGCTGAGGGTGCACGGCGTGAAGCCCAGGCGCATGGCAATGACTTTCCATTGGTTTTTTGTGGTTACGCGATTGTAGCCGCCGCGCTTCTGCACCGCTCGGAACAGGCGATACAGGTCCACGTCGCGGCTCTGTATCGATGGCACCTTGTTCAATGGCGTGCCCCGATCATCCATATATTTGTACAGCTGCGCAACGAAGCGATCCTTCTCCTCGTGTGGCTCGTCGTCCGACGAATCCGAATCGATTTCGCCCTCATCATCGCTGGTCAGATTGGACAGACCGAAGAGCGAGTCGCGATCCCAGTGGGCAGGCAGCTTGCTGCTGTCGAGGAACTCGAAGGCTGCCTTCACGGCGGGCACATCCTGCTTGCTGGCCATTTCACGTGTGAATTCGTTCGCCTCCTTCTTGGGCACCGTGTAGTAGCGTCCATCCTTGAAGGAACGCACCAGATACTCGTCCTTGACGCGTATGCGCACAGTGGCCTATTAAGTATAATTGATTCGATTAGGATTGTAATTGGAAATCGAATTAGCTTCGACTTACCTGCTTGCTGACCTGCGCTGTGGGCGCCACGACGAGCGCGGGAAACCATTTCTCTTTGTCCTTCTTCTTGGACTCGGTCTCGACGCACACCACTTTGCCAATGTGCTCCTCCTTTTCGTTGACCACTTCCTTGGCATCGCTTTCGTCATCGTCGTCGGAGCTGCCGTCGTTCAACTGCCCACGGCGACGTCCCCGACGACCGCCCACCACGGGATTGCCAAAGTGCTCGGGATGTGTCAGCGGCAGCTGATCCAATGTTTCGCTCTCATTGAAGTGCCTGCCACTCTTCAGACAGAGCGCAGTGCGCCGCAGCGTTGTGATATCGCCGTCGTCAAAGACGACTGTATATTGCGAGCAGTCCTGGATTTTGGTTATGGT
The DNA here is from genome assembly GCA_035045145.1 of Drosophila meridionalis. Taxonomy (NCBI): domain Eukaryota; kingdom Metazoa; phylum Arthropoda; class Insecta; order Diptera; family Drosophilidae; genus Drosophila; species Drosophila meridionalis. The sequence goes on along the minus strand of JAWNPG010000009.1, from coordinate 4,085,051 downwards.
CGCCTCCACATTTTCCTTGCGATCCGGGTGACGCACTTCGACAACGGCGCCAACGCGCAGCTGACCAGGTGTCGCCTTGATGGCATCGTCTGATACAATGCCCGAGCCGAGGCCCTGTTTGTAGGCGACCTTCACTTTGATGTTGCGAACTACTTTACTCACTTTGGCCTCACAGAAGGCTCCTTTGTACTTGGCGCTCACCTCGGTGCCCACGGGCAGCGATGGCGGATCGTCCACTTGCTGCAACACACGCATTTTTCAAACATACATCCAAATTCTTAGAATACCAAAATTCTCAGAATATCAAATGGTCCGCATATTTACCTGCATATTTTGTAAATACCGATCGTAATTAGTGTAATCCGAAACCAACGCCACTTTTATATAGTATTAATGGTGGCTGTACATTTTAACAGACTGTTTACGTTGTTGAGCTGCTTTTAATTCCCTTCAAAGTCCACCACCTCCTCCGCCTACTTTTGGGTGAACTATTTTTCGCACGCTTTGCCGCGTTGTGCTTTTATTTGATATAATTTTTCTTTTCTTTGTATGTGTTCACTGCTGCACGGTTCGTTAGTAATGCTTGTTGTGTCCCAGCGTGAATTTGATGTTTTTACAGCTCGTAATACATTTTGGCGCAAGTTAAAGCAAAATTTTCATTCTCTCCTTTTGCGTTGTTTAGCGTCTTAGCCAAAATTTAGAGATGTACCTAGAAGTTTCGATTTTCTCTATGTAGTTTTTAGTCAATCGATAAGTCGTTGTTATATAGCAACCCTGTGCTGACGATATACAAAAGGTTAGTCTATCGCCTACTTCACGCAGTGATATGGCAACGCTAAAAGTGGCAGCGCTATACTACGTTTGTATTTAACTGGCTTTTGAATGCTTGAGCGCAAATTAAATAAAATTATGTTCGTGGGCGTAAGTACGAAATGCGTTTAGTATTATAACATTATCAAGTATACTGCTTGCCCAATTAATATACACTTATATGTAGACTGATCGAAGATAGTATAAAATCATAATAAGGAATGCAACTGACAGCTAAATATGTATAAAGAAAAAAAAAAGTAAAAAGTAAAAAGAGTATTTATACACATGTGCCTATGCACATACATGTATATGCTTAAATATATGTATGTGTGTACATAGTAAATGAAAAGTAAAATTAGTTAATAGATAATTTGCTGTGCAACAAAATATGCAACTAGGTTTGCTGTAACTGTTCATTGAGCTGCGTGTTCACGCGCACTAATTGAATTTCTAGTAAATGCTCTTACATCGGCGAAACCAATTATAAGTGAGGGGATGAGCAAAAGAGACAGTGAGAGAAGCAAATATGTATGAGCAGTGCAATAACTGTTGTTCTAGGAGTCAACTTTATCTGTGTCTCTTTTGTTGTTATTTTACCAAGATTTGAGCTTCATTTTACATGCATGCATGTGCGTGTGTGTGCGTGTGAATGTGACACGAATTGGAATCACACAGCAATTAGCTAATGTTTTTATGCTCCTTTCGCTGCTGTGGCATGTTTTGGCTAAAACTTTGCGTGCGCAGCTAAAACATTGAGGTTATGATTATACAGAAGCGATATGCAAATCGACAACTGCCATTAAAATAGGAAAATATCGCTTTACTTGATTGGAAAAGCAAGCATTATAATACAAAAAAGAGAGAAACAAACCTGAAGCTATATTATTTGGTTGATAATTATTGTTTCTTTAAACTATAATACTGTAAATTGGCAGCGTGAAAGGAAGTCAACATACGTATGTGTATGTGTATGTGAGTATATTCCAGGATTAATTGACTTCTGCTAGCGTTGCTCATGGCGCCCAATGTGGCGAGTTATTAATTTTCCCATTTCCATTAAAACGATATTATCCGTAGCTTGAGCGCATTCTTTCTCTATTGTGTTTTACTTATCTGAATGACTTTTACAATACGTCTGCCACGGCACCCATCCATCCAACCCCAACCACCCACACAGCACGCGCCATCAGCCAAGGGACCGCCCGCAGTCCGTTTGCTGCGTGCGCACAAACAAAGGCCAATAATTTCTGCTGCTGCTTTTCAATTATCACTTGCAAAAAAGTACAGCAAAAATAAAAAACGAAAGAAAAGAATGCAAAAGAAATAAAGGAAAACGAAATGCAAATAAAGAGTGTAAATGGCTAAGGCATAGAAGCGTTAAAGTAAAACCAGTTTCCTTACACCAACCCAGCCCCGTAGGCAGACGAAGAGTAAGTAATTAGTGTGCATTCCAGTGCTTGGAATGGTGCGTGCATGTGTGTGTGTGTGTGTGTGTGTGTGTTTGTGTGTCTCTGTGTGTGTGCGCTCAACATTTACTTTTCCACTTCGTTTGCGACAATCAAATGTAACAAAAGCAAAAATAAGTAACTGCAACAGCCTGAAGCAGAAGGAGTAGGCAGCACAGGAAGCGTCTACCGTTGCACCTGTGCAGCATCTCGCTCCCACACACACACACGCTCTTCTGTCTCTCTCTCCATCTGTCATTCTTTTGGCATTTCAGCTGGCAGCGTCATCGTCATGAAACGTGACATTGAATACAATACGTCAGGCAGGCACTCAGCACTGCCACTGAGACTGTGGGCGACGCTCAAACGTTGTCGTCCGCCCATACCCATACCGAGCCCAACCCGCCCAGCCATGCTAATCTCCCTGTAATTAAGACTGTCACTCAGTCCAGGCATTTGGCCAGCTTTCGATTCTTGAGGGGCGCGCTCGGCCCGGCCCAATGTGTCAATATGAAATGGCTTTAATTTGCAGGTGCTTGTGCGCCCATTTGTCGGGCTCATGGTCAATGTCTCTATCAGCGAATGGCCCGCTGGGCAGCTCTAATTTGCTTTCACTTATCCTTTCGCCTGCTCAACTTAAATTCAAATGCTCAGACTAAATTTAAACTGATATAACTTTAAATTTAAAATTATAAAATTTCATTTTCAAAATTATTTTTTACTAAATAGACTAATCGAAACATCTTGATCATCGTTTTGTTTCTTCGTCTTCGTCTTCGCCGTCTTTTTTCTCTCTCTTCTTCTTCTTCTTTCGGCAAAGCTCGTCAGAGTTTCAAATTGATTGTTTGATTGCCTTAAGTATATATTTATTTAGATCACCATAAGTGAACAGCTTACCGTGCTCATGACATATCGATATTTATCGAAGATTTGTCAGCGTTGTTATTGGCCTTACTGCCATCTTAAGATTCTTCGACCGCTAGCGTAGCCATCTTCATTGTTGTCATTGTCAATTGATCCGCCATACGCACTACTGAAATAGGTCACATTCTTAGCCGGCGGCTGTATGTTCACCACATAGCCCAATGTGGTCAGGCTATCATTGCTTACCGCATAGAAGGTCAAACAATTCAAGTGCAATATCGGTTGTGGCGTGCGCCTGCTTCAAGTTGCAACTGTAAATTTGTCATTACCGATGCCCAAAAGGAATTTCACAAAGTCACCAGGGCTCAAACTACGCAGTCGTTGCGTCAACTGCGCAGTTAGCAGAGCGCGTGCTTATGCGTGCAAGTGTGTGTGTGCAAGTGTTTGTGTGCATAAAAGAAGCGTGGAAAGAATGGAATATAAAAATGGCGGTTCACACCAAATGTCACGTAGTCAGAGTTGAAAACTTTAAGTTATCGATATCAACTAAAGGTAATTACAAGTCACTTATTTAGTTTAACTCTATATTGACAGCTCTGAGGCGCTGCGCGCATTCTCATTCTGCTCCCTCGCCATTTTGTCTCTTTGCCATTCGCGCCAATCAAATTTCTCGCTTCGTCTTCCATATTGCCAGCATATCAAAGGCTGATTGGAGTGCGCTGACTTTCCAATTGAACGCCAAATGGGAATAGTGCAAAGAGCTTGCTTATTGGCCCGCTACGCAAGGGCCATAAATCCAAAGGTTGGCAGATTGCGCAACTGTTCGAATTGTCATCAGCTTCAGATTTGTTGCGAGCGATCGCATTAAGTTGCTTTCACTCTATTAATATATGTATAAATATACATATTATAATCAACACTTGTGTCCATTTGTTTGTTTGTGTGTGTTTTATTTATGCTTTTGCTCGCCTCAAAAATCCCATTTAGCTCGCCCTGGGAACTGTGTGGGTTGTGTGCATAAATTTTCAACTTGTTCTTAAATTTATATGCATTTAAATGCGTGAATCCCTCTCTCTGCCTGTGTATTTATAGCGCATCCCAAGTTTGTTAGAGCGGCTATTACATTCATCAAAGTCTTCCTCTGGTCTTACAGCAGTCGAAACAAAAGGCACTTTTGTTTTATCGACGTCGTCCAACTCTTTGCCCAACTGATGTAATAAACTGCCTGGCACACAGTTCGAGGTAGTTTGAGTAGTACCAGCAGCATCTTGGCTATTTATAGGAACAGCTGTCCAACTGCAACTGCAACTGCAACCGAATCGGGGTACTTAATGCCGCTTGGAATCTTCATTAGCACTTGAGAGAGCGTGCGCGCGCGCCGCCCGACTTAAGCATAGCTGGCATGATGTACTCGACGTAGTTGTTGCCTCTCGTTGTGATACCCTATAGAGGCTTGAGTGTGGTGGCAAGTCTTTGTCATAGATATAATCGCAAGATTGATATAGAGTAGCTTATATATAGCATATTTAATACCATTTTATTTTATTTTCATACTCGCTTACAAAGCGAAAGGGGTATATTAGTTTGACAATAAAAAGTATAAGAAATTGATATATTTTTACTTTATATACATATTTTTATACTCCCTTACAAATTGAAGGGAGTATATTTGTTTCGTGCGAAGCCCGACCGGTGCTCTGTATGGACAAAAACTCTAACAATACAAAGTAAGAGTGGGGAATTGATATGCTTCCTATTTTCGTACTCACAAGGCGAAAGGAGTATCTGACGATCAGGTACCACGAATATTATCGATATATTCGATAACATATAAACATATACATTCTCAGCAATAGATAATACGAATGGGATGCATCATACATAAACAATACATGCATACAACAATACATAGTAAGAGTGGGGTATATATATGCTTCTTATTTTCGTACTCACAAGGCGAAAGGAGTATGTGACGATTAGGTACCACGAATATTATCGATATATTCGATAACATATAAACATATACATTCTCAGCACATAAACATATACATTCTCAGTACTCACATGACCCAACAGTTCTATTGATATATATAAATACAAAATTTTAAATTTCTCCATATAAAACTTAACAAAATATTGCATTTAAATTTACAGGGTATCTAAGAGTTAAGCAAGTTTTAAGCGTGTATTCATAGTTGTTGTCGTTAATTTTGTGGCTTTTCTTGTTGCTGTTGGTGGTGCTGGTGGTGTTTGGTGGTGCTGCTGCTGTGGCTATTGCCATCAATGTGCCAGCGCCTTTGAGGGCCATTGACACGGAATGTTGTGGAGCTGCCTTACTTACGCACCGGCCAGCGCTTGGCCTGGCATCCCAGTCGAGTCGAGTCGAGTCGACCGAGCCATAAACCGTGTGCCCATGGCAACTGAAATTATCCATAAACGAATGCAAAAGCAGAAACTGGACGGAAATGCGTAGCATTTAGTCATGTGCAACCAGAAAGCATTCAGCACTCAAACATTCGTCGGCATTTCGCTCAAAAAGAATGCTGCTCGAGCAGCTTTGAGACTTGTAACAAATGATTGATGCAAGGGCAATACATCTACAATAGATAGTAAATATAGGGAGATAAATGTATATTTACTTATTTATATTCATTTTATTTATAATATACATGTATATTTATATTTGATTTACTCAGGTATTTGTAGCTCATTTTCATAAAATTCTAATTAGATTACTTTGAATTAACATCGAATATTAATAGTGGTAATTTGGGGTATATTGGTTTTGATTGTGTAAGTGTTTGTAAGAGGCAGGGAGGTGGTGTGACTGATTCCATAAGGAATATAATTTTAATTTATTGTGTTCTTAATAATATCTCTTTATTAGAAACTGGAAGCTTGAGAGTGTAAGTTGGTGTAGTTGGGGGGCGGTGCACAGCTTAAGAGTGATCGGATACTGCCGTTGCGAAGCTCCAGTATCGTTTGATACTTGAACTTGCAAAGTTCTAAAATCGTCTGATTATTTTCAGAACTGCGCAGCGACTTTCTCGTTTGTTTTAATAATTCTTGGTATCTTAGCTAGAGCGTGTTTTAGTATTTCAATAGGTTATATAAATATCCTTGATCTACACAAGCTGATTTGTTCTAGTCAGGATATATTGTATATACTTATGTTCGTCCGTCCGTCCGTCCGTCGTACTTCCTTCCGTCTCCCGTTCGTATGCTTGATTTTTCTTCCATCTGTTTGTCCTTCCATTCATCTGTTCGTTATTTTGTTCGTCCATGCATCCGTCTGGCCGTCTTCTCTTCCATCTCCCGTTCATCCATCGGGCTGTTCTTTCTTCCGCCTATTCGTCCTTTTGTCCGTCCGCACGTTCGTTCGACCTTTTGTTCGTCCTTTCTTCCATCTGGCTGTCCTTTTCGCCTTCAGTTCGTCTGGCTGTTCTTTCTTCCATCTGTGATATATTTAAAAGTTCAAGTTTTTAGTATTACTCATCTAAACCATAAATCAGATAATACCCAATTATGTACCATAAACAAGCGTAGTCATGCCCAGTCAGGTCCTGGACGCCCTTCTCCACGCTGTTAACGAGGTAAAGATATATGGGCCTTCCACAGAAACGAACTGACTATCCAGCGTAATTCGATATCTGTTTCGTTTCATTAGTGGGGATTTGATTTGGCAAAGGAACTAGCCCAGAGCTGGATCCCATTAGTATAGGAGTTGGCATTGGACATGCATATGCAGATGCAGCTTGCAGCTCGCATGTTGCATGTTGCACGTTGCACGATGCGAGTTGCATGTTGATTGACAGCGCAAGCCATTAATAAGCTGCCGCTGCCGCTGCCTGCGCTGCTGGTGCAGCGTGTCATAATCACGAGAGAGAGAGAGCAGCCGCTAACTGGATAACTAGGAGGCGGCTAAGCCAGCCCACTCGACCGCAGCCACGCACTGGCAGTCGCATTGTTAGATTTATGGTTTGTTCAAGTTCTTGTGGTTCGTGTCAGTGTTGTACCTGGGGGTGGTTCGGGCCGCTCTCGGATGCAGCTGCCCGTCAAAAACTTGCAGCGCACACACGCGTGCAACATCAGGCTCAAGGAGCGATTACCACCTCAAGCACGGGTGGTGGCCGTGTTTGACTTTTCTCTGTCTAATGATGATGGGAACTGTGCCACGCCGTGCGTAGGTCTCCCCCGGGGGGAGGCTGGGCTAAGCAGCTTATTACTACCGGCTGCCCGTTGCCAGGGCCACCGATCACAATCGCGTTCCGCTAGTTTCCCCCCATGTTCCAAAAACTAATTTGCGTCTATGCAAAGTGTGCGGCTGCATGTACGAGCACGTACTTCGATTCCTTTTCAAATCTATCCGCACTCCATGGCAATAGCCTCCCCTGCGGATGCTAAATGCCCTTTGCCTTAAGCTTTTGCGTCAGCGCGTCTTTTGACAGACGCAATACTTGGTGAGGGGAGCGAATGCATCAAGACTTTTATATTGAAGGGAAGGCAAGAGAGAGGGAGATTTATTGTGAGGGGGTAAGAGTGGAAGAGTAAGATATGGAAAGATATAATAGAGAGAGAGAGAGAGAGAGAGAGAGAGTGAAAGAAAAAAGCGAGTGAGTGTGTGTGTGAGAGAGAGTGAGAGAGATAAAGAGAAAGGAAGAGATAAAGAGAAATGAAGAGATAGTGAGAAAGTGTGAGAGAAATAGTGAGGGAGAAACAGGTATAGAGAGATATAGAAGAAGACAGAGTGAGTGATAGAAAGAAAAGAAAAGAGAAAGAGAGAGAGAGAGAGACAGAGGGGCAGTGACAGAGACACAGAGGGAGGGAGAGAGAGAGAGGGAGATTCTCTATCTCCCTCTCTCTCTCCCTCCCTCTGTGTCTCTGTCTCTCGAAAGAGAGAGAAAAAGAGCGAGTGATGAGTGAGTGAGAGAGGGAGAGTGACAGGGAGAGGACAGAGTGAGGTCGACAGAAATATGAAATAGAAACAAAAAGAATGAAATAAAAATAGAGAAAAATAAGAGAAAGTAACAGAGAATAAAGGAGAATGAAAGAGATCGATCCTGAGGAAGGAACAGACAAAGGGAGAAAGAGATAGAAATATTGATGGAGATTGAGAGTGAGGGAGAGGAACATCAAGAGGGTGTTATAGACAGAGAGCGAGAGAGAAAATAAACTAGTGATACAAAGGGAGATTTATACGGCAATAGAGAGGGAGAAAGGGCTAGAAGGACACATCAAGATCGAGAGGGAGAGAGAATAAGAATACATATTGCTTTCCTTCAAGTCGTAATTATTTATAAATTTCTATATTACTACTACTTATATACATACTCATTACAGATACATCGCCAGCTTAAAGCATGTGGAGCATTCAAGAATATGACAGAAATAGAATCACAAATATGCTCGACTACCATACTTACTTGGCTCTTAGATCGGTGAGCATTGAGGGTGAAATATCAAGGAACTGCTGCTGCTTAGTTCCCTCCTGGGCGAAGTCTATTGTTGCACGGAACTAAAAGGAATCCATAGGAATGCTGGGAAATCGCCCATTCGCCTTCACATTCTTTGGTCATTCTCATGTTTTCTTTATTTTTTTCTTGATATTTCTCGATTGGGGGGAGGCGAAGCGCTGCATGTTTTGCTTTGCATATTTCTCAGTTAATGGGAATGCGAGAGTTGCTCTCACAGCTTATGCATTTCTCCGGCAATTTGCTGGCATTTTCACTTTCCGGGCTAATTGCAGTGCGTGCCGCATGACTTTCTGCCATGGCCATTTATGCTGCATGCAACAATTGAATATCGAAAAAGCAAATAATAGAAAATTCTTGTAAATTATCACGCACTCTCCTTGCGCCGGACTCTCTCGCATCGGGCATTGTTCTGGGCCACGTTAGCTCCCGCATTCAATTGTCAGTATTGTTTCGACTCCGGCTGAAATCAATTTGCTCTATGAGCATGCAAATTGCGTTACACACACACACACACACACACACACACACACACACACACACACACACACACACACACACACACACACACACACACACACACATTTATATATATACATATGCGAAATTTAATTAACTTTGTGAGCAGTGAAAACGTTTTTGTGCATTTTCCACCGTATATGATTTCATTGTACGGTATTATTCTCGATGTACCGTTTTGTTGCGCTCCGCCTCCGCATGTGGGTCGCTTACGCATTGTAACTGCTATAGGCTAGACTTAAAGCTAAGCCCGACTAGGAGATGCCCTCAACTGCGGCGTTAGCACTCCGCTAAATGACGTAAGCATAATCTCTGGCTACGAAAGCTGCCGGAACTAGCAGCTGAGGCGATTTGGCCGCGAAGCAACAGGCGCTAGGTTGTGAATGGCGTGAAAGAGAACTGGCGGTAGAGGCTAAGCACGTCTTAGTCGAGTGTGGGCGGCTCTTGGGGGAGGGGGGATCCTTCAGAACGGCTAAGTTGGTGGTAAACGCGCGCCTTTACCGTGTGAGATTATCTGTTGAATAACTTTTGCGCTAGGTACATTTTATTTATCGTTTTCACCTCTTTCGAATGAACAGACAGATGAACGGTCAGATAGACGGACGGACGAAAGGGCGCACAGATGAACGGACGAACAATCGGATGGACGATAAACAAACGAACGGACTCAGGAATAAACAGACGATCGCGTGGATAGACGAAAAAATGGACGAATGGCCCAACAGACGGGCTGACGAAAAGCGACCGGGGGCACGAGGATAGACTATTGAACGGACGCTCGGATAGACAGACGAACTGGTGCGCGATGGACGGAATGAAGAATCAGGCGGCCGAACAGATAGAAGGTCGAACGGAAAAGACAGACAATTAGGTAAACAGACGAACGGCCGGACGTAGTTTGATCCGTTCAGCTCACCGTCCAGATCATGAATGTTATGCTTTATGGGCGTTGTTCCGCCTCCTTCGTCAAGCTACATAAACATTAGCAAAATCCTTATACTCCAAGCTACCATTTGCTGTGGGCTTAGGGTATCAAAACTTTTCATATGAATTGCATATATTTCCAATGAATGAAAGCTGATATATGTATATAGGTTTATATATGTATATATGTTTGTCTAAACATAATATCTATCAATCAATTTCCATTCATTGGACATAGAACTCTTGTTTTGTTTGATTCGAATGGCTTTGCACGGCGTTCGAGTCCATATGGATGGGCATATGGGTTCGCCGTCAGCTTTAAGCTGGTCTGAGCCGTGGGTCAAGCAGCTGGGGCGGGGCATCTGAATCAATTGGAAGTTACTAGAAATATGAACGAAATAGCAAACGTTAAGCCAAAGGCGAGCTGTGTCGGCCACAGCCCGAAGCCCGGAGGACCGGCGTCAGGAGCACGGGGCAAGGATCGCAGGGCAGGAAGGTGCACAAAGGCAAAGCACACAGCAGGATGCCGAAGGCAGCAATGCCAACTGAGCTGGGTCACTGGAGGCAATTGTTGTCGCGCATTGGCAGTAAACATGCTCTTTACTCGGGGCACAAATTTCACGGGCCACGCCCAGTCGGCCACTGGCCGCTGCCCACCTGTCCGAACATTCAGCTGCTGTTGCTGTTGCTGAAGCTCTTTGCTTGTTTGTTAAATTGAACAATTTATTTTACATTTTTTGCTTCTGCTGGTGGCAAGACTTTCCTGCTGGCTAAAAAGTAAAAGGACAGCATCGACTGAAAGAAAAAGCAAAAGCCAGCAGCAGCAGCAGCGGCGGCAGCAAACTGCAATAGTTTAGCATTTGTTTGCTGCTCTTTTGTTGTAGATGAATGCGCCACATTTCACTTGCATTTTATTTGCAAATAGTTCTCAATGCTTTTGCCTTTTTATGCCCGCACAGACCGTGTGACAGCTGTCGCTGCAGCACAGTTCAGACGGCCCAAAGCGTTTCCATTCAAGCCATCAAAGTCACATAAAGAGCCATGGACCAGAGACCAGAGGCCACCATCACCAGCTCCATCTACACCTCTACTACCTCTACCTCTACCTCTACCTCTACCTCTACCTCTACCTCTACCTCTACCTCTACCTCTACCTCTACCTCTACCTCTACCTCCACCGCCATCCGAACCGGCCAATTAAAAAGTTTGCACAATTCAAAAACATTCACTGCCCACACTCATATTGCATGCCATTCGCAGCTTGAATACCCTTGCCGAAATTATATATATGTTGTATGTGCATATAAGAGGTGCTTCTATCTGGACTCTATACAAATATGTTTCATTCAGTCAAGTATTCGATTAATTAACCAAGAACTCGCTCTTCCTCTTTCATTTCCCCTTCTTTCTCTTCTGCTGTCTTTTCTGTTTTTGTTCTTTCACTTCCCTTGTTCTTCAACCCCTTTATCCTCTTCGTTCCCTTTTATGCTTAACATTTTTTTGCGCCTTCCTATCTCTTTCTTTACATCTGCATCTACCTTTACCTCTTCCACATTCTCTTCTTCCTCTTTTTCTGTTCGTCTTCCTCTTTATCCTCTTCATTCTTTTTACATCTACATCGACCTCTACTCTAGCCTCTACCGCTTTTTCTTCTTCTTATACTCTCTCCTCATCTTCTTCCATTACATCAGTTTTTTCCTTTTCTTCTTTCTCTTTAACTCCATCTCTATCTCTCTTTCTGCCGTTATCTCTCTCACTTACCCTCTCCCTCTCAGCTTCACTATCTCATATACAAACTTTCTCTCTCTCTCTCACTCTGCCTTTTTCTTGTCCTTTGTCATGTCTTCAGCTTTCTCTCTCTGTCTCAAAACTGATTCGTCGCTTACCCTTAGCTTTAGCATGGTTACCCTTGCTGAAAGAGTATCTAAAAATGTTTTGAAATACTTTTTCAGTCAATTAGAGATAGTTTTTAGTAATGAAGTATTTGATTGGGGTAAGACGCTTACTGCGCTCTGCCAAACTATTGTCCCTTTGAGGCAACAGGCCGCTTTCTATGTGGCAATGAGCTGATTTGGCCAACACACACACAGACACACACACACACCGGAGTAATTAAGAGTTTAATGGCGGTCATTAGGTGGCCGCATCAATTGTTGCAATACAATTTATGGCCGAAAAGGATGTTAGCTGATTGTGGCTAGGAGGTAGGGAGGAGGGAGGCGGGGCACATAAATGCATGCAATGGCCACTGCAATTCGTCGGGGCTTTTAACCCACTTTGAAGGTGCTTTGCGTGTGTCACGCGTCACACCAGCCAGCAACAAAATGAGCTATAAAATAAATCACTCATACGAGCCGTAACACCAGCAAAGGAGGAACAATGGGTGGGGAGTGTGAGGGGGAGGGGGACACACACTCTCTCTCTTTCTCTCACATACCCCGAAGTCAATGGCTGTGCTATTTGTGCACATTTAGATGGGCATATCTTATTTCAAATAGTTGTAATTGAAGGCGCTGCTATGTGGCAAATCCTTAAATATCCTGTGTCAATCTCGGCGCGCCATTTCCCAGGCTCGCCTCGGCTCGTCCCGCCTCTCCTCGTCTCGCCGTCAGTTCGGCTCAGCTCAGCTCAGCTCGACTTAGCTTAGCTCAGCTCAGCTTTCCACTTAACCTTTTTCGTTTGGTTAAGGCCACGGCTTCCTTTTGGCTTTGCCTTGTCGTCAACGTTGTCGCCATCGTCGTCGTCCAAGTTGCTTTGCCCCTTCGTCTCGGCACGACGAGCTCCCAGCGCGTCGCGTTAAGATTCACTTGCCAATTGAATTGCAGGAGCAAAAACAAAACGGTTAGCAAGAGATTTGGTTTGGTTTCGTTTCGTTGTTTTTTTTTTCCTTTTGTTTTGCCTCCATTTTGGCTTCGTACTTCCTTCCTTCCTTCCTTCCTTCCATCAATCCTGCATGCCGTGCACTGTGTCGTCGTTTGATATTAATTCTATAAGAAATCCGTTACTACTCTAAGCGTGTCCCATTGAAGCGCCTCCGTCTGGCGCTTTTCCCATTTCTTATTGCCTCCGGCCGTCAGCCACTTGGCGCCACGGCTCTGTCGCTGCCCCCATTTACCGCTGCAGCCATTGGCTGCGCCACAAGAAACCTCTTAAAGACCATTCAGCCAGCCATGCTCGAGCGACAAAGCGACGGAGACCAGTGCCATGGTTATATGAATGCAACTGTTTACAGCTGAAAGATCAGAGTTAGAAACTTTTTTGTTAAAGCTCTAAGCGGAGCAGAGTTCGTCGGAATGAAAAAAAAACAGATAACTTCCTTTTTAGATGGAATTTTAAAGCCTTTGAGCTGGTTTATTCTTGGATATAAATGCTGGGTATCAAGATTAAAGTCAAATGCCATTCAAAAGCAATGTTAGTGGTTTATAAATACATTTTCCATTTATGAACGGATGCCCAAGACAGCCGGATTACAGTTGGCTAAATGTAATAATAACTAAAGTTGGCTTCTTACTACACAAGCTTAAGCGCGGCTACGTTACATAAATAGGGATGGTAAAGCAGATTCGATAGGCGCAGAACACGCAACAGGGAAATATCGAAGCCTGTGCTGGACATACATATATAAACCTTCCACTGTTGTCACTCTTAAGACTCTCACTTTTTGTATATTTTAAGTGGTATATTTTATATTAAGCATATATTGACTGTAATAGTGAAATAAACTTATTTGCTTTTATGTTTATATCTCTAAAGATCACTTTTGCCTATTCCAGGGCTGCCACTTATCGATATTTTTCAGGGCTGCTACAAAAAATTGAAGTTCACAATATTTTGAGTGCATGAATTATCTTTCGATATACAAGCGCTACGATCTATAAATTATTTCTGTAGTACTATATATTTGAATTCATTACACGCTGTTAGAGCTGATCATCAGTGTTGCCAATTTTTGAGCCATGAAAATAGCAAAATCGCCTTTCAAAAATAGCTAAAAGTAGCAACAAAAAAATTTTAAAATAGCTGAACTCTTTATACATTATGCATTAACTTAATACTGCATTTGCAGTATATGCAATATGTCCGCATGTTGTCCGACTCGTCCTTTCTTATCCAATCTTTAAATTCTGTGATTTTTGTCCACGAATCACGACATTTTTGCTTATATTTTTTCTCCATTTCTTTATACACTCTTTCACACAATTAATTCCGAGAAGCGCTAGATTTATAGCTAATAGCATTTTCAAAATTTTCATAGCATTTATGATTTTTAAAATAGCTAGAAAGCTATTATATAGCTAAACTGTCAACACTGTTTGTCATACCTTTCAATAGTTAATTTGCTGTTCATGTTCACTTTTGCCTATTCCAGGGCTGCCACATATCGATATTTCTCAGGGCTGCTACATAAATATCAATTCAACATATTCTCAATTCAAAATTCATAAGACATCACAAGAGCTTGCCATATATCTCAATTTCCTTTTCTTATTAATGCTGATAATTAGTTTGATTTGGAATTTTAAAATGTAACTTGAAGACCTGGAGATTTCAAATTTACATTGGAGGAGTCTGCATTGCAGAAATATTTCGGTTTTTTGCTAATCAAACACACTTTTCGGTAATGTTTACAGATGTCTTTGGATGTCATTCTTACGCTTTGCATTGAAAACACAAGTTAATTAGCTATTTATTTGTTATAGTAAAGCTCATAGGCATAGCAAGTGGAATAGCTAAACGAGAGGAGCAGCAGCCAGCCTCGTCCACACGCTTTTTCTGTAACTAGAACCCTGACATAATCACAATTATAACCGGACTAATTCTTGTCTTTCTCATGTCTAGCATATGTTGTACATACATATATACGATTCTTTTGTCTGCTGCAATGATTATTAGCAAGTCAATATTAAATTATAAATTTTCCGACAGCTTTTGTTCAATTATGATTGTAAGTAAAGCTCAGTTGTTTTATTAATAATTATTTAGTTTATTTCTCTGTTTGACTCAATAAATGTGCAATTGCAGGTTTCACACAATAGAGCGCAAAGGCTAAGCATTAATTGGAATTTGATTCAGTTAATCTGACATAATTTAATTACATTTCCAACCTGAAAAGTCCTTTCACTGCTGGCCAGAGGGAGATAGACAGACAGAGAGGGACAGAGAGAGAGAGATTGAGTGAGCTGGAGCTGCAGACGAACGTCGTCTGATGACTTTGTCTTCGTCCGAGTTATGTGTGCCAATTAAAATGGCTAAATTCGATGCTCCATCGATAACAATATGAGAAACTAAGATGAGCTGCAATGGAGAATGCCTCAGCAGCTGGATTTCTATAGCAGATTAATAAGCTTCTGGCCAGCTGAACGGCACTAGGTAAATGGAAAAATCATTTGCTTTGGCTGTCACATCTGATTGTCTGACCCGGCAATAATAATAATATGAGCAATCAGAAATGGAATAACCATGGCAATGCATAGCAATGCATGTCAATGCTGCTGCTGCCTGCACCATCATCATCATCATCATCAGCAGCATCATTATAATGAGAGAGTCTCCGGCTCAAACTGTTGTGGGAGCTGCAACGATTTTTGGATCTGTCAGCAGTAACAAAAGCTTCCGCCTGCGTCACCAAGATAAATCAGCTAAACCATTCAACGCAGCCCAAACCCAAGCCCAAACCCAGTTCCACACACACTTTCTATGCCTGCTGCACTTGCCTGCTGTGATGTGCAGGTAACTGTCCCCCACATCCTCATCCTCATCCTCTCCCTGGCAAATCTGAGAAGCCGTTTTGAGATGAGACTGTGTGTGTGTGTGTGCGTCTCTCTGGGTAAAAGTTTTGCTATTGCCAGGTCCTGGTCCCATTCTCGACTGGCATACTCTATGGCATCTCTTGCTCTTTCACTCCGGCCAACACTCAGAGTGCTTTGCCATGGCGTGGCGTGGCGTGTGCAAAGTTAAGCAAATCGCATATTTTATTCATGTGTTCATTAGGCAGCTACAATGTGCGACCAAAAATGTTTAAAGGAAACGCCTGGCAGGCAGGCGGACGAGCGGGTGGGCGGGCCCGGGGCCCGTTGCAACATGTACCATGGCGCAAGCACGGCGGAAGTGCGAGGGTGTGCCAAGGCGCAACACCAATGTGTGCCATGCCCATGCAATTCATGAACTGCTGCTAAATGGGTCGACAAAAAACTTCAAAAGGGAAACGACAACGGCACCAGCTGCCTTCGGCTCTCGCCCAGCTGCATCTGCCTGCTGCCTTCGTCCTGCTGCCAATAGAAACTGAGTAACTGGAGTGCTGCATTATGCGGCTGGCGTGATAAAGTGACTCCAAAACTGGGTTGATCAGTCCCACTCACACACACTCACACACACACACACACACACGCAGGTACACCTGGAGCTACAATAGCGAATCGGCAGCTAATGGAGTAGTTAGCAAATGTTAGCCTAGGTCGAGACTCGAGACACGGAACACGGGACAGGAGACTCGATATGCAGCGATGCTTTGTCATAACTCACATACCACGAACTGCACTCGGACCAAAAAGGTATTCAAGTGCGTGCAGAGATTGCCCGAAATTAAAGCTAAATTTGAAATGAGCTTGAAGAGATTAGAGGAAAGAAAGTGGAAGTCAGAAAGGAAAATATTTAGATGCTTAGACTTAATGAAAAGGCCACAAAAGAAGAAACATTTTGCTCTGCTGTAATTAGTATAAATTATAAACATAAAAAATTATTAATATATAAAATAATATATATATAAAATAAATAATTATTATTAATTCAATTAGAAAAATAAAATAAAATGTAAACAATAATTAAAAATAAATAAATATATTTCCAAAAATGATATACATGTATGTACATATATAGATATACGCGCCAAAACATAGTAAAAGTAGCGAAACTTTTTCGTTTTCCCTATGTCTATATTCCATTTAACAAAGAAAAGTCCAAGAACTGAATGTGTAAAAAGAAATATGCAAACATTTTTGCAATCTTGGTTAGCATCAACTGCACTGATATTTTTGTGAACACATCTGTAGATACATATGTATATATTATTTATGTATATAAATCTGTAGATATATAAAATATCAATATCTCATTAAATTTAAACAAATTTTAAATAATTTTTGTTCTATCAAATTTAAGTGCAATTCGCACTTAAGTATAAATTTGAATTGTAAAATTAAAAACAATTTTTTTTTTGTGTATAAAATTTAAGTGTAATATTGACTAAAATAATTAAAATTATTTTGTTGTTTTTTTTTTTTTTTTTAAATAAAATTTAAGTGTAATTTTAACTAAACTATATATTTGACTTATAAAATTAAAATTATTAATATTCGTTTCGTCTCTAAAATTCAAATGCAATTTGGACTTAACTATAAAATCGAATTATATAATTTTAAAAATTAAAATTAAAAAATAACAACTAAGAGTGCTCTAGTCGAGACTGCTCAACTAGGAGATACCCTGAGTCCTGTAAAGCGAATGGGGCGTAGCATCCAAAATCTAAAGATTAAACTTTGCTATGCAAATAGCTTTTTATTATGTTTTCTAGTTAATGTATACAAATTATATACCTAAGTATAAATTACTAAAAACACAGCTATATTTAAACAACTCAGAGTTAGAGGGGAAGTCGAAGTGCTAGCCAGGCTTGCCTGACTAAAAAAACCCTTAGCGCAGGTTCGGACTGCTAGAGTCCTTGATATTTGTACATTTGCGAAATGATCGTTATAATAATTAATAATATTTAAATTTATAATATATATTATATTTACATTAAATAAACATTAAAAGTATAACGTTTACATTTTCACTTAATATACTTAACAATTTTAATAACTTTTACATTTTCACTTAACATACTTAACTATTTTAACACTTACCAGCAGACAGAAGAAGAGGAGAAGCACCGCGCTGCACAGGACGACTGACCACCAGGAGTTGAAGAATGCGACTGAAGCGGCGCTGCAGCAGGTTTGCCTTTATATAGGGCAGCGACAGCTCCACTCAAGTCCAAGTCAAACTCTGCTCTCTGAGTCAGTCTTCACACTCGATCATTGGGCGACCAATCAGAGCACTTACTGCTGCTGCTGCTACTGCTGCTGCAAGAAGCAGCTCTTCTGATCTTCAGCTGCCTCTATATAGGGCAGCGAGACTTCCACTCGAAGTCCAGCTCAACTCTTGAGCCTCTTTCCGAGTCAGTCTTTACACTCGGAAGCCCAATGATCGAGTGTGAAGACTGACTCAGAAAGAGGCTCAAGAGCTTGACTTGAGCTTGAGTGGAGCTGTCGCTGCCCTATATAAAGGCAGCCGAAGATCAAAAGAGCTGCAGCAGCAGCAGAAAGTGCTCTGATTGGTGAAGACTGACTCAGAGAGTAGAGCTTGACTTGGACTTGAGTGGAGCTGCCGCTGCCCTATATAAAGGCAAGCCTGCTGCAGCGCAGCTTCAGTCGCATTCTTCATCTTCTTGTGGCCAGTCGTCCAGTGCAGCGCGGTGCTTCTCCTCTTCTTCTGTCTGCTGGTAAGTGCTAAAATTGTTAAGTATGTTAAGCAACAATGTAAAAGTTGTACTTTAAATGTTTATTTAATGTAAATATAATATATTATAAATTTAAATATTATTAATTATTATAACGATCTTTTCGCAAATGTACAAATATCAAGGACTCTAGCAGTCCGTATCTGCCTTAAGGGTATTTTTAAGTCAGGCAAGCCCGACTAGCACTTCGACTTGGCACCTTTAACTCTGAGTTGTTTAAATATAGCTATGTTTTTAATAATTTATACTTAGGTATATAATTTGTATACATTAACTAGAAAACATAATACATACGGAGATTACGTAATCTTTAGATTTTGGAAGCCACGCCCCATTCGCTTCACACGGCTCAGGGTATCTCCTAGTTGAGCAGTCTCGACTAGATCTGTCTTACTTGGTTTGTATGTATGAATTTTTAATAGTTATGTGTGTATATTTGATCTAAACTCCTTAAAAATTTAAAATATTATTTTGTTTGAGTATTTTGTTCGAATGAATTTGAATCCTTTATTTGTGTTTCTAGTTTCAAAGTTATTTAGCTCAATTAGAGTTAATTAAACTGCGGCGCTGTAGTTTAATAAAGGGGAATAAAATAAAAATACTTTCACAAGCAAACAAACACACACACACACACTCTCACAATTTTAAAGCGCCTTAATGTATGCAATACATTTTTTACTAAAATTTTATGACGCGTCGCGACGCCAGCTTCAGCGTAAGGTCAAATCCATGGTTAAAAAACTGCACATGGAACAACCATGGGCAAAAGATGTAAGTTTTATGGTAAAAAGAATGGGAGATGCTGTACGAATTGGGTAAGAGAAGATGAACAGAATGAAGGAGAGAGAGAGAAAGAGAGAGAGAGAGAGAGAGAGAGAGATAATATAGCCAGAGAGAGAGATGGAGTACAAAATAGACCAAAAAGACAGAGAGAAAACGTGAAGGAGAGATGGAGAGTGAAAGAAAGAGAGAGGGAGAGACAGAGAGTGTGATGGGAAGACAGAGAGTGAAAAATTGAGAGAGGCGAATTGGAGAGAGGGAATGAATGAGAGAATGAGAATTAGTGTAAGAGAGAGACTGAGAGTGAGAGAGAGACTGACAAAGGGAGATAGTGAACGAGATGTATAGAGAGAGAGAGTAAGAGAGACAACTGGAAAATACTAGATAAAAGAGGGATATGTAGAGAGTCAGCGAAAGAGAAAGCTAGATAACAAGAGAGAAAGACAGAAGGAGAAAGTGAAAAAGTGTGTTAGGAGAGACGAGAGAGAGAGAGAGAGAGAGAGAGAGACAGAGACAGACAGTTATGTTGTGAACAAGAGATAAAGAAAGAGAGCGAGAGGGAGAGCATGAGAGCATACCTTAATTTATGAGAATCGCATAGTAGGACAATAATTCATTTTGAAGCATAAAAAACAAATTAATTCAAGTACCAAAAATAAGTTTTTTTTATAGCAAACGGCTTCCATTAGGCCCATAGTAATGGGCAGCGGATGTCGAAGCGATAGTCGGGGCCGGGACAGGGGGGCAGGGGGCGGCGAGTGTTTCATCGCTCCGCTGCATAAATAAAACTCTTCATTTAAATGCAAAGCCTTAACCGCCAAGCAAATGCAGTAAACTTCACGTACATATGTGGCGAGGGGCTGGGGAGAGGAGAGAGTGACGGGGCAATCCGGACGGTGCCGGAGTGCCGGAGTGCCGTAGTGCCGTAGTCCGCCGGATTTGCACTCCGCTCGGCTCCGCTTAGCTCTTTTAATGCGCTCCTCCACGTGGCGAGCACACAATTTTGACGTGGTCAAATGCATTTGCATGACGTTCACAACTAACTGCAAACAAATTTTTGGCTATTGCGGCTTAGCAGCAATGGCAACCACAAAACCCAGCGACCCAACGACCCAGCGACCCATACCATCAGCTATATGGGACTCCAGAAGTTACTCATGCGACAATATTTGGATGCAAAGTGCTGGGCAGTGTGTTTGCGGTTCAGCTTGACAATCACGTGGCTTAGCGGTCAAACGCATTGTAACCACAATTTGCACTTCGTTTTTCGCCACTTTTGTTTTTTTTTCCATTTTTTTTTTATCCCGAGCTAGATTTGGTTTTAGAGTTGCATCAGCTGATGCGCTGCCGCATTTAAGGCCTTTTGACTGCTCGAATTGTCTGTCAGCGATGGTCGTGTCAAGCTTTCGGCTCTGAGAGCATTAAGATCCTGCCTTGGTTTGATGGACATCTGTAGATGGTGGTGGGGGAGGTGTTGGAGGTGTTGGTTTAGTGGCTCAGTCACAGTTTGTCACAGTTTTCATTGCCTTTTCTAGCTTCGTTTTTTTAAGTTAAGACTTTAACTTAAAAGTTTCCTGAGTACCCAAAAGGAGAGAAATCCTCTGAAAATTTCTCCTAAATTGAAGATAGGCATCCAATACTGTTGAGTACTACTGCCTATGTATGTACCTTCGGAGAATTTAGATACTTGTCTGAGTCAAAGACAGCGCAATATGTCGAAATGACTGATGCTTGAAATCGATAAATATCGATAATCGATAATCGATATTCGATAACTTATGCAATACTTATCGTTGTTTTTTACTATTAGGGCAACTACATATGAAATTTCAACTGACTGATGCTTGAAATCGATAAATATCTATAAAAATCGATATTCGATAACTTATGCAATACTTATCGTTGTTTTTACTATTAGGGCAACTACATATGAAATTTCAACTGACTGATGCTTGAAATCGATAAATATCTATAAAAATCGATATTCGATGACTTCTGCAATACTTATCGTTGTTTTTTACTATTAGGGCAACTACATATGAAATTTCAAGTGTATATATAGCCACTTGAAATTTCATATGAAGTTGACCTAATAGCAAAAATAACGATAATTATTCCACAAATCGTTGAATATCGATTTTTATAGATATTTATCGATTAAATTTCAAGTAACTTAGCATAATATCTCTCCCAGATAAACGCATTCATACTGAGAGCATGATAAACGGACCAACACACATAGAGGGAGTATTCTACGGATGGAGACGCAGGCAGGCAGAACTAAACTGGGCCATAGATTTGAATGTCTAATAGATATAAATTTTCTTAGGGTACATTGTGCTCCATCTACATATTAAGTTATCTTCAATATATATACCACAAAACTGTTTCCTGTCTCTTAGCTTTAAGTCTACTTTCTATCGTATTGTAAATCATATGAATTAAGGGTATTCCCCGACTTTGAACGATTTATGATTTTTTGCTCTAATCAACTTTTGCATTTCAACTGAATTCTGATTTGCAAATTTGTGCATTATGATACAAAAATGTTGTTGTTGTTGTTGTGGCATGAAAAAATACCGAAAATACCAAAAAAAATACAAAAAAAAAACCAGCACATTCTGCAGATGAGTTTGTTTGTTGTTTGCATAAATTAAATGTTGCATTTATTATGCACATCAATGCGCATTTTAATTGTTCGCATTGATTAAGAGTTCGTCGCAATAAAAATTCTCAAATTGATTGCGATCATTGTTGTTGTTCGCGCACACCTGATAAATGACATGAAAATCAATTAAAATAAATTATGGGCAGCAACATAAACGCATCAAATGCAAAATTCCAACAGAAATTTAAAAGTGCAAAAAACAAAAATATGCTAAAATTGATTAAAATACTTGCATGTTTTTTTTCTTTGTGTGCCTCAATTTGCATAGGCGGAAACTTGAAACTTTAAATATAGTACTGAAAAAAAAAATAAACAAAAAATCTTTATAAAATAATTCTTTAATTAAATTAAAGTCGTTTTTTTTGCACAATTTTTATGCATTTTTAGGCGTTTTTTTTTCAATTTGAATATAAAATGCATTAAATTCTTATAAATTTATCTTGTTATATGTTTAAATATTTTGTATTTTTAATAATCATCAAATAAATTTGAATAAATGTTTCTCTTTATTGGATTTTTTTTATTATTAATATTTAACCTACATAAAATCTTTTTTTATTACTTTTTTTTTTTTTAATTACATATACATTTTATTGATTTGCTTTTTTTTTATTCAAAAAATCTGTTTTTTTTTATTATTTATCGGCTTAAATAATCATGAATAAGTATTTATTTTTATGGTTTTTTTTTTAATTTGAATATTTTACGTATTTAGATATTTTTATTAGATATTAGATATTTTTTAAATTATTTAAAAATATTATTAATTTTCTGTTTTTTTTTTAAATTATTTAAAAATATTATTAATTACTTTATTTTTTTTTTTTGTAAAAAACAATCTGGTTATTGTTTTTTATTTTTTTTTTTTATATATCAGATTATCAAATTTTTTTGAATTATATAAAAAATCTTATAACATTTTTTTAATAATTTTTTTTGACTCGAAAACTAAAAAAAAATCAAGTTTTTTTTTTTATCAAATTCATAAAATGTTTTCATATTTCATTTTATTGCTATTTTTAAATTATTTAACAATATAATTAATTTTCTGTATTTTTTTTTAAATTATTTAAAAATATTATTAATTTGCTGTATTTTTTTTCACAAAAAAATCTTATTGTTTTTTTTTTTTTATTATTATTTATCAGCTTATCAATTTTTTTTTTTTAATTATATAAAAAATTGTATAACATTTTTTTTATAATTTTTTTTGACTCGAAAACTCATGTTTATTTTTTTTTTATCAAATTCATAAAATGTTTTTATATTTGATTTTATTGTTATCTTTTTAGATATGTTTTTAATTTTTAAATTGTATTATTTATTACAGTTTTTATACAAAAGATTTTTTTTTAATATTTTTAATTTCTTTCAAATGGTTTTACCTACTTTTGCAAGCGTTTTTATGCCATGATATCAATTATAAACCTATTCAATTCCGATAACTATTTCCCATAAAGCTGTTCAAAGACAGAATGGAGCTGAAATAAACCCATCTAAGCTCCCTCAGCTTTCACACTTGTTTTTTGCCTAAGCTCCA
Source organism: Drosophila meridionalis (assembly GCA_035045145.1). NCBI lineage: Eukaryota > Metazoa > Arthropoda > Insecta > Diptera > Drosophilidae > Drosophila > Drosophila meridionalis. The sequence goes on along the minus strand of JAWNPG010000009.1, from coordinate 4,061,470 downwards.
ATTGAATGTTCGACATATTAAATGGATTTGCCATGCATTCGCTCAAAAGTAGAGTTAATTCGATGAGATATGTTTATTGTTGTTATCTCTTTATGAGTATACTACGTATTTATGTTTCGTACTGGTGTGGGTGTGTGTGTGTGTGTGTGGTGCGTTGATATCCGTATCGTCATATGACACACGTGCATACATTATTAATCCATGCATATTACGTATTTTCCTTTCATATTATTATTTTTTTTTAATTTTTTATGATGTGCTGCACTTTTGTACCCAGTAAGAGTGGGTTCGAAAGGGGTATGCTGTAACGGGCAGTTGTACTTATAGTGGGTACTAATATACTCCTGCCTGAGTCATTTCGGGCGTGTGTGTTTGAGAATTTTTATAAAATATGCGGAGTTGTGCTTTCTAATCATTATATGTTCCATTGCTTATCTATCTATAAATTATAAATTTGAAGTCTAGCTAAGTAAACTATCATATTTTACAATATGTTCGTATTTGAACAATTCGAACTGTTGATTTGATTTCTATGGTTTGCGTATACTTAATGTGAGATATTTAATTCGCTGGAGTTATGTTATGACCATCTGAAATGTGGATCTCTTACAGCTGTTTCGCTGGGAGAAGATCTAGATAGTCTCAGATTTTGTATCCCATTTCCAAAAAAATGGAGATAAATCAGAATTTTAGCCAAAAAGCGGATACTAATAAAGCCACAGTTAATGTATTCCCGTATTCACTTCTCTTTTTACGTACTTTGAGTATTGAAAAAGATGGTGACATACATAAGTATATATCTGGGTATTACTTTGAAGCGGAATAAAATTAATATAGATATATATTTATGAATATCTATTTTTTTTAGCTCTTCAAGGTAATTTCCATAAAAGTAAACAGTTTTTTGAAAAAAAAAAAAATGTTAGATCTTTTTTAACATGGATCATATATAGCATAGTTACCTATGGAAAGATAATATGGTTTTATCGAATGCTTTTGGAACTTTGTAGTAATCATTACATACATAAAGCTATTTTCTCTTGTTAAAAAGTTCTAAAAATGGGATTTGAATATAGATTAGGTATCTTGATATGTTTTGTTATAGATATATATTAATACATATAAGGAATATGAGCTAAAACTGTATTTAGTTATATAAATCAGCTAAATCAGTTTTTTTTTGCCTTAACTTATTTTCTAGTTTTTACAGCGTATCTTTAGGTCGTTCATAGCTGAGCTGAGTAAACTTGTATTAATATTGTTTTTGCATTATTTTGTTGTTCTGTTGTTGTTATTGTTATTCTTGCTGTTATTGTTGTTGTTTCGCCTAGTGGCCTTTGCTCCACATTTGGCCCATATCATTTAGGACGTCCACCTGTGATTTTTAGTCTCTCCCTCCGTCTCTCTCTCCGTCTCTCTCTCGCCATCTCGGTCACTCTGTCGGCTGGCGCTTATCCGCTTGTCGTCCAATTTAATTATGCACACTTCAGTGGAAAGGCTTTGAGCCGCAGCACGGACTGACGTGAGCTAAAGCGCCGCTGAGTGGCGAACGGCGGGTGGTGGCAAGTGGGTGGTGGGTGATAGGTGGCGGCTGGTGGGTGGTGCGGGACAATTGGCTGTCGCCTCATGTGGATAATATGCAGACACACGCAGCACATTTGGGAGCATTTCGAGCTGTTTTTGTTTGGCCATTGACCTGTAACGGCATCGCCTGACCCGGATACGGATACGGACGCGGACGCGGACGCGGATGCGGATGCGGATGCCATTGCCACCTGTTGTTGGAGCTGACGCCGCTGCCATTGTTGTTACCTTTGCCGTGTTGCTCCCGATGTTGTGCATATTCATGTTCGACATCATGTTAAGCGACATGTTGTCTGCGCTTTTGGCCCGCGCTGCCGAATCGCCTCACCATCGAAGACGACGGCCTCGTTGCCATGTCCATTAGCGGCCAGCGAGTGGTGGTGGTGGTGGTGGTGCCCAGTGGTGCTTTTACTTTCACATTAATTGCTCAGCGTGTGGATCGGCAAACCCAAAAGCATTTAACGCGCGTTTCGCGTGAATGCGCAGCCAACTCTGCACTCTGGCCCACATATGCGCCACGCCCCCCCCCCCTCCCCCAGCCCCAATGCCACGCCCACTGAACTAGTCAAATGTTTCGAATTGGCCAAGTGCATTCAACTTGGCGCCGCTAAATTCACAGAACTCGACTTAATAATGCATGCGTCCAACATTTGCCTCGAATGCCGACAATTTGCATACAATTTGCTTGCAGTTCGAATCAACATGAATTAAGGGTATTCCCTGTGTTAAAATGGTAAATTGAGAACGATTGATTGTAGATAGATCATGCTCACTAAAGTTGTAGAACATAATATTATATATATATATATATATATATATATAGATCCAATTATATCTGATAAAACTGAACAGATTTGGAAAATATAAATATATATAGAAATTTTTGATATATAATAACTAAAGATAACTTTATATAGAAACTTTACAAATCACAAACTTGTAAAAACTATAGATCCTGGGATATCAATCATACGTATCTATTATATATATACATATATATACGTTCATTTACTATAAGAGGTCTGTTCAAAAAGTAACGCGAATTTAGTGATATTTTTTTCAAAAATTGTTTATTATATGGGGATTACTTCGAAGGTACACACTATTGATACTCTTAATTATATATTTATTTTGTACCCCATGCAAATCCAAGACTAGGCCCAGCACAACAGCTGCCAAAGATTAGCTAAATATTCCAACAATCCAAATTAATTAACATAGGTGAGACGGTCCTTCTACGTCTCATCTATGTTATATATACATAACACCACAGAAGTCTTCAATCGTAAATTTCAAATATCTTATCGAAAATACATAACCCATTTTATCTCCACACTCTCGTTACTTTTAGAGCACACCTCGCGTACTCGATTACTGTCTTCAAATATTCAATTCCTCTGATCAGACATTAACTATGATGACTTGAATATGCTTTTACTGTTATTTGAATTCGATTTGCTGCAATTATTGTAGCATTTCCCGTTAGAGCACGCGAATGGGAACATTTTACAAATATTGCTGCATTCTAAAGAGACAATGTGGCTTTGGTTGGCAAAAGTTCGTTTTGCCATGCTCGCTCAATGTGAAGAGTAAGATGAGTATATTAGTTATTAGAATTGTGATTGAAATTCAATTTGAATATCTATAATAAGTTTTCGTTGAGTGAATGAGTCTACAATCAGGCAAATCTATTTCTCGCAAAGTCGGCAAATAATGTTCGATATTTATCGATAGATCAATGAATCGATATATCGATTTCTCTATGTATCGGTGTATATAATTGCCTGCTTGCAAGCCTTGATAGCACTCTGAGCGAGTATTATGCATTCGAGAAAGTATTTTAAGCGTAATATATTGATATATTGATTGATTAATATATCGATGTATTTTGTAGCGTGCTTTTAAGTCTGAAGACCGAAGATTTAAAGTTCGATTGATATAGAATCATTTACCTATCGTCATCCAATTCGTTTTTTTAGGTGTAATAAATATCGATATATCGATTATACAATTGTCACCTTTCAAGATTATATTTCAATCTGAGCGAGTATTGTGCAGTTCAATGAGCTCAATGGGTAATATATATCGATATATTGATTACTCAATATATCGATATATCGAATACTCAATATATCGATATATTTACTTATCGCTTTTCAAGCCTGGAGCTCATTCTGAGCGAGTATTGTGCAGTCGTTCACTGCCCAGTGCCATGTTCTTCTCTCTTCTTCTTTGTCAAGTTGTCAAGTTTTCCTTTTTGCATTGCCCGCCCACATAAATCCGCCAAGTTGAAAGGTGCAACGCGTGCGACTTTTGCCAGCCCGTTGGCCGGAAGCTCTGATAAAATCGTAGTTTTCTTTCGTTTCGGGGAATACTTAAATTATGCTTGTTGATGGAGTAAATCGTTATTGTTGTTGTTATTGTTGTTGTTATTGTTGTTGTTGTTGTTGCTGGCTTCAGGCATGGGCCTGGGCCTGGGAATCGAAATGTGTCTCTGGCAAATGGGAAGCAATGCAATTTACGTAGTTTAACACTTGAAATAACATTCACTTACATGGAACTGTTTACTTTGGCCGCACTCATTTGAATGAATTTACATTTGTTTATGTCTGCAACAAGCTGAGAAAATCAACAGCAATACTAAGGCAAGAGATGATTTCAATTAGAAGAAGAAGATATGCACTAAGAGCTAATGTCAATTCTGCGAGATCAAGAGGGAATACAAGACTCCACTTCAGAAGGGCATTAAACTGGAATTGGAATAAGTATTATATATACATAATATATATATTCTTTTGAACTGGATTCTTAATTCTATATAACAAATATTGCCCATAAATCTGGGAAATTCATCCAACATATTAAACTGAAGAAGTAAGCGCAGTAGTGGAAGAAATTCTAATAAAATTCAAATGTCTCGCTCTATCAAAGTCTTTTCAGTTTTTATCGGAAGCTACATAGATGTCATTCCAGATAGTGTAGCGCATCAATCAAATGCGCACCTCCACTGACAGCAGGCAGCGCTTCCAGTGCAAGGTGCAATTTTGAGCGATGCGAGACAATGTGCTCGACTAAGCGCTGCGGGCACTGTCGAAGCGTAAGCCAGGAATTTTTGCATTGGCCTCGAGCTTGATAATTGAGCCGTGTCAAATCAAATCGAGCCTGAAAGAGCCAAATTAACAGGTAAATAAAGCCCGAAACAGCTGCGAAGTTCGCTTTAAAGGTAAACAATTGCTGGATAATTAATAATAAATATGGATTTGCCGTTAGTTTTCTTATTATATGTTTTTGACAACTATAATTAATTAATTTAATACATTTTATTTTATATTAAATATTTTTATATTATATATAATTATATATATTTTTTTAATTTTCTATTATAAACTTATTTTTATTTCATTTTTTAAATTTTATTTTTAATTTTTTAAAATATGAAAATTTAAAAATAAAATAAAAAAATTAAATAAAGATAACAGAAAATTACAAAAAAAAATAACAATTTCAAATTTTATATTTAATATTATATAATTTATATTTTATATCTTATATTTTATATCTTATATTTAATATTTAATATTTAACATTAAATATTTTATATTTTATGTTTTATATTTTATATTTTATATTTTATATTTTATATTTTATATATTATATATTATATTTTATATTTTACATTTTATATTTTATATTTTATATTTTATATTTCACATTTTATATTTTATATATTATATTTTATATTTTATATTTTACATATTTTATATTATATTTTATATTTTATATTTTATATTTTATATATTATATATTATATTTTATATTTTATATTTTATATTTTATATTTTATATTTTATATTTTATATTTTACATTTTATATTTTATATTTTATATTTTATATTTTATATTTTAAGTTTTAAATTTAAAATTTTAAATATTAAATTTTATATTTTTAATTTTATATTTTAAATTTTATATTTTAAATTTTATATTTTATATTTTATATTTTATATTTTACATTTTATATTTTATATTTTAATATTTTATATTTTATATTTTATATTTTATATTTTATATTTTATATTTTATATTTTATATTTTATATTTTATATTTTATATTTTATATTTTATATATTATATATTATATTTTATATTTTATATTTTACATTTTATATTTTATATTTTAATATTTTATATTTTATATTTTATATTTTATATTTTATATTTCACATTTTATATTTTATATTTTATATTTTATATTTTATATTTTATATTTTATATTTTATATTTTATATTTTATATTTTATATTTTATATATTATATATTATATTTTATATTTTATATTTTACATTTTATATTTTATATTTTATATTTCACATTTTATATTTTATATATTATATTTTATATTTTATATTTTACATATTTTATATTATATTTTATATTTTATATTTTATATATTATATATTATATTTTATATTTTATATTTTATATTTTATATTTTATATTTTATATTTTATATTTTATATTTTACATTTTATATTTTATATTTTATATTTTATATTTTATATTTTAAGTTTTAAATTTAAAATTTTAAATATTAAATTTTATATTTTTAATTTTATATTTTAAATTTTATATTTTAAATTTTATATTTTATATTTTATATTTTATATTTTACATTTTATATTTTATATTTTAATATTTTATATTTTATATTTTATATTTTATATTTTATATTTTATATTTTATATTTTATATTTTATATTTTATATTTTATATTTTATATTTTACATTTTATATTTTATACTTTATATTTTATATTTTACATTTTATATTTTAAATTTTATAATTATATTTTATATTTTAAATTTTATATTTTATATTTAAAATTTTATATTTTATATTTTACATTTTACATTTTACATTTTATATTTTATATTTTATATTTTATATTTTATATTTTATATTTTATATTTTATATTTTATATTTTATATTTTATATTTTATATTTTATATTTTATATTTTATATTTTATATTTTATATTTTATATTTTATATTTTATATTTTATATTTTATATTTTATATTTTATATTTTACATTTTATATTTTACATTTTACATTTTACATTTTATATTTTACATTTTACATTTTACATTTTAAATATTACATTTTATATTTGACATTTTACATTTTACATTTTAAATTTTACATTTTACATTTTACATTTTATATTTTATATTTTATATTTTATATTTTATTCCATATATCCTGTATTTATTTGAATACTTTATAAATAAAACTTTACGTTTTTTCTTATTGGCTATTGCTTTGATTATTTATATTGAGATTTAAGGTCTAGAGCTGATGGCTTTATCTTGTGTCCTCTTTTGTAGATTCTAGTCTTCTTCTGTGTATGTTGTGGGCGTACATCTTACAGTTTGCTGCTGATTGCTGGTTTATTACGTCTCGGAGCGAGGTTACTTTGAAATGAGTTTGCTAACTCAGTGTTGCGTATGCACCACTGAGCACCGCTAACACGACTGCTGTGTGTGTGTGTGTGTGTGTGTGTGTGTGTGTGTGGTGCGTATTTTGTTTCGATGTTATTCCACAAACTAACTATATTCCATATCTTCAAAAGGAGGGCCAGTTTGGCTTTGTATATGATTAGTTTGTTTCCAAGTGAAAGTTTGTTGCTCTGCTTGAGTAACCAAAACATACTCACGTGCCTTTGCCAGGTGTAATACCCCAATATTTGTGGCTGTAGACTTGGGACTTGGAATATGAGCGAAGTTGTGGAGTGAAATTGTGGAGTGAAGTTTCAAACTTGTTGAGCTGCTTTCAAGTGATTTGAGCTTGTGCTGTGGGAATGTCCAGTGATGAAGTTGATCTTGATGAGCATAAAAAACTATATATTTGTGATTTTGTATATACACTGAGTAAATAAACTACAGAACACTTACTTGGCGCCGGCTAAACGCAGCTGCCTCAGCTTGCAGCAGTTGGGAAAGTTTTGCCGCATAATTTTGGATATTCGACTTTTCTAATATGCCAGACTCTGAATATCTGCTGCTACAGGGTATTACGCCGTCGAATAATCCACCGACTCGGTTGTTTAACTCTTCTGCATTCAAATTAAGCTCTATTATGTTTTTATGCAACACAATGCAATTCAATTGCTTGAGTGAAATGTCAACAGTCAAATGATATCGATATTCTCACGAGCAGCCTAATTAAAGCTATCGATAATGGCAGCACGCCTACTGGCCCCAGCCTCAAACGTCACGAGTTGCCAGCAGTGTTGCCAGTTTAGCTATTTAATAGCTTTCTAGCTATCCTTCTCGGTATTAAATGTGTGAAAGAGTGTATTAAGAAATGGCGAAAACAAATAAGCAAAAATATCGTGATTCGTGGACAAAAATCACAGAATTTAAAGATTGGATAAGAAAGGACGAGTCGGACAACACGCGGGCATATTGCATATACTGCAAATGCAGTATTAAGTTAATGCATAATGCATAAAGCGTTCAGCTATTTTGTAAGCTATTTTAAATATTTTTGGCTACTTTCAGCTATTTTGCGATTTTCATGGCTCAAAATCTGGCAACACTGCTGCTGGCCCCAGCCTCAAACGTCACGAGTTGCCAGCTCGTTTTAAGCAACGTATCGAATGTGTGTGTGATTGCATTATGCATTATTACATTAATAATATTGTGTTACAAGCAAATATTTGCGGAGACAAAGAAATTTCATTTACAATTGTTTTTTGTTTTTATTATTTTTGCAGATGTGGCTGCTGCTGCTGTTGTTGTTGTTGTTATTATTGTTTGGTGTATTTTTTTTATTAAGTTCTCTCTGATTAAGCCGAATTGTTGCATCGTGTTTGCATATTGCAACATAATGTGTTTGCGCTCTGTCAACATGCGGGCTGCATTTCGTGCTATTTATTTTCGTAAATGTTATTAAAATGTGTTCATAATTTAACTACAAACCGCATTTGGGAAATAAATATTAAGCAAACAGAAGCAGAAACAGAAGCAGAAACAGGCTGCCCTCAAGGCAATGTCAATTTAACATAAATGTAACAATGTGACAGTTGCTCTCTGTGTGTGTGTGTGTGGGTGTGTGTGTATGTATGTGTGTGTGTGTGTATTTGTGTGTGTGTTGAGCATTTGCCAAAACGTGTGCGCATAAATATTTAAATGCCAAAAAGTCACGTCTTGAATAATTGTTTAACTTGCGAGTGCTGGGCTAGCAACGGGTTAATGTGGGATTGAGTGTGGGGGGGGGGGGGGTTGGTTATTAAATTGAATAGCAGGGGTAATGGCTAGAGGGGGGGGGGGGGGGTTAACAACAACGTCTGCGCCTGATATTGTAAGAAGTTTTTCAACTAAGTGCAGCTGCTGACAAGACGGCATGGCATTACCAGGTCTAAGTTGCTTTTGGGCTAGCGCTCATTACACACGCACAGACATGCACACGTGAGTGTGCGTGTGTGTGTGTGTGGGTGTGTGACTGTTAATTTTCATATTAAATCCGTTAAAATGTGCAAATACCCAACAGGCACTCGCATAAGCATGCTGTTAGAGCCAGCGCCACAGTTCCAATTATAGCTAGGCCAAAGGGGGCACACACACACACACTCGCACACACTCTCACACACACACACACATATGCAGTTACGGGCAATGAGGCAAGAAAGTCAAGTCAAGAATGGCGCACGTGCTTCCCTAAATATGAATATGAATATGAATACGAGAATAGTGTAAGTGAAGTGAAGTTATTAAAGCAACTAACATGCACAAAAGTATGCAGCAGAGAGAGATAGAGAGAGAGAGAGGGAGAGAGTGAAAGAGTGAGAGGGAGATAGATATGGTAAGAGTATCGCCCACATATCACAGTTACCTTCTTTTACAAAATTTCACTGTTAAAAACGTGTAATACGCTTTGCCCTCTCTCACACACACCTCTCTCTCCCTCTCCCTCCCCCTCTCTCCATCACTCTCTGTGTGCCCGTTCGTATTACCCTTGGCAGAACGCCATGATTTATGCTCCGGCAACTGGGAACTCCTGTGGCTGCCACTGCGTATGCCACATCATAAAACATGGCATATCAAAGTTCAATTGCTGCGCGCCTCATTAGCCAGGGAAAAACTATAGAGTGAAATGTGGCCAAGACACGACACCCATATATATATACATATATAGATGTATATGTATTAACTTCATTATGAACACTTTTCTTGAAAACTTGAACAAACATCAAAAGCGGAGACTGTGCAGAGAGAGAGAGAGAGAGAGAGAGAGAGAGAGATAGAGATATATAGATAAATAGCTAAGACATGAGTTTGATGGAGCACTTAACACTTATTCAATATAGGCATACAAGTGCGAACTTAACTTAATTAGTTAGCTTAAGCTGAGTAAGTAAGTCATCAAATAAGTAACAGTGCTTTAGGTATAGAGAGTAGAGTGGAGTATGCGACTAGGATATACCCCAGCCGTAGCACACATAGCAAAAGTATCAAAAATCGAAAATTCGTATTCATCATAGAGTCGTACATCAAACACGCATTCTCTAGTTATTGTAGTATTCAATCTACACTAAAATAGCCATAAGAAATTATCTTTTTCGACTAATTAAAAGCAAATTGCCTGAGTTATCGATAACAAATTATAACGTTGTATTGCGTAATTTATATTTACATGTACATTTAAAACATGAAGTCTTTAACTTTTGTAGTTTACAAGATCTCAACGTTCGTTCTAAGGGACGGACAGACAGACGGAATCAGAGACAGACTGGGAACAGGACGGACGGACAGTACAGATTGGCAAGAGGACGGACGGACAGGCGGACGGACGGAGCACGGACGGATAGACAGACGAACCGTCAGACCGATGGAGGGGCAGACGGATAAATGATCGAACTGATGAACGAATGGAAGAACAGATGAACGGACAGACAGGAGAATGGATGGATCGACGATCTGTTGAACAGACGGAAGGATGAACAGACGGACGGATGTACGTCCAAACAGAACGGCCGATGGACATTAGGATGAATTGATGGATCTACGAACGAATGAACGGACGGACGTATGGACAGGCAAGCATAGCTAGATCGACTCAGATCATCTTTCTTATCAAAAATATCTCTACTGTATAGTTTCTGCCACACCTTCTTTAGCCTGTAACATAAATTTTACCAAAACCAATATGCCCCTAATACCCATTTACAATGATTTCACAGTATAAAACTGATCTCAACTGAACCCATATAAGTTCTATATGCGAATCGCTACAGAAAACTATAGAGCTATAGATAGATAAGACAAAATGCAAATATACTTCAATATAGGACAATTTTAGAGGATATACGAGTTGAAGTGAAACCACAAAAAACTTATGGCTAAGCACAGCTCGCGTTATTAGCTAAGGCAATAAAATGTGGCTCAAGCTTGAGAGCACTTCGAACCCGCTAAGAAGAAGAAAAGTAAAATAACTGACATAATTATTATTACTTTTTAATAATGTGGAGAACTTCAGTGATTATTACAATTACAGTTGAGCAATATTTTTGAAGTGAGCGTAGAGCAGGAAAGTGTGTCAAGGCGAGTGGCAGTCGTGTGTGTGTGTGTGTGTGTGTGTGTGTGTGTGTGCTAAGTGTGTTTGAACGAGCAGGTGAGTTAACTAACAGGACGTTGAGTAGCTAGCCGAGCAGGCAGCAACTGTACCTGAATTGATAATAACTGGCAGCTGGCACGTGTATGTCGGAGTATGTCGGAGTGTGTCTAAGATGCCAGCCCTAACGGATTCCTCACAAGATGCCCATAAAAAGGCAGGCGAGTGAGCGAGCATTAAACATGCCCACAAATTAGTGCGGCATTTGGGACTTGAACTATGTATGTGTGTGTGTGTATGTGTGTGGGTGTCTCTCTGTCTCTGTGTGTGTGTGTGTGTGTGGTTAGATGTGGGTACATTGTGTGGCTGTCATGCAACAAACTTGAAACCGCCAAAGGACACAAAACAACAATAACGACAAACTACTTAGCTGACAACATTTTCCGTTAGACATTTTGGTTTCGAAGCACCGAACGTAAGCATAACCAGGCCAGCAATAATTTCAAATTTTAAATGAGACCTGTAAACGTGTCCCCGAATGGTTTTCATTTTGAATTTCAAATTTTATGATGAGCCGCTCTATGAGACGTGTAATGAATGGCTAAGCCATTGCTTTAGATCTGCCCGCAAGAATCGGGGCTTTAACATGGCCAAATCACAGACTTTTGTCTCTCGAAATTTAAGCTTGAATGTTGAATCACATTTAGGCCGTATAGAAATTATATTATATGTATATATAATTTGAGTTCTGCAAAGCACTTACAATTTAATTAATATGTGATTAAGCTTTGATTGTGTCATGTGTAAGAGATGCCTTTCTTTGCGATTCTCATTTAAAGTACAGCTTTAGGCATTTGAAGTATTATCTATGCAAAAGTTTATTGATTTTGGAAATATATTGATATATAAATATAAAATAGTATGAATCAATTCGATATGGTTCGAATTGACCACGTTTTACCTAGACTATAGCCAGCACTTTCGACCTTTCAGAAACACCTCGCCTGCTGCCCGAATGTAATTTACCAGACACGACTCAGATCTATTTAATGACCTTTTTACTACCAGTGAGAACAGTTTCTCATATTCACTTCTTGTGAATTCTAGAAGCATTATGCGGTCGAAATAAGGTTTGGAACGCTATTTGGAACCGGACTTTATACTTCGTTCACTCAAGTTTTGTGAGACTCTGTCAAGTCCTGTTAAAATATTCGGAGTTTGCGAGCATAAATGTTTATCTAGAAGCCTTCAGATAATATATCGCATATATATAAAGTTATAATATATATAAGTATATGCAATACAATATTATCCGCTCGCTACAAGTCATGCCAATGCTTTACCCTACTAGTTTAGTTTTAATTTTATATTATCTCTAACTTCTGCATAAATAAAGAAATTTGCTCTCTAATAGAACTATGAACACCTTCAGGAATTTTGTATTTCTGTTGACTTTCATTTCATTTATAGTAAATAGGAAAAAAAATAGAGTTAAAATTTTCTGATATCCCTAAATCTGCCTGATTACAGGGTATATTTCTAGTCGTGCTTCGCTTTGAGCTTGATTAACTGATTTTTTGTACTTTAATCTGCCCAAAAAGTGTGACAGCGTAAGACAAGTGGAACTTTAGATGAGATTTAGATTAAAACTGACCTCCAGATAAGGAGAGAGAGAGAGAGAGAGAGAGAGAGAGAGAGAGAGAGGGAGGGAGAATGAGAGTGAAAAAGAGAGATATAGTGACAATAACAGATTAAATGAGAAAAAGAGTAAGAGAGATACAAAAGAGTTGGACATTTATTGATTTTAACTAAAGCAAACAGAGAGACGTGTATGTGTGTGTGTGTGTTAAAGAAAAGCGTGATATGACATGAATGGTATGAAATTAAAAATTACTAAAATGAAAAATAAATAAATGAAGTAAACGCATTTCATTATGCCGCCTGCAACCTGTTCGCCATTTCGAAGTGGGTCGAAGCTATTTGAATTGAATGCAGAAATAATTGAGGCAACTGCATTCCTCACATAACTCACACGCACACTCACACACACACGCACACACACACACATAGACACACGCACAGGTGTCAGGTGTCGCACACGCGTAGGGCACATCACTAGGCACAGGGCAATAGAATCCAAATCGTCGATAAACGTTGCGATTTGCAAATTATTGCAAATTTAATTGCCGAACAATTAAATAAATTGATTAACAGGTGATTAACATATCAATTGTTATCAAATAGTTACATAGCTAATTGCGTGTGTAATCAAATCTAACTTAATAGAGGGGGGAGGAGAATTGAATCAGACACATGGAAAGTGAGAGGAAGAGGAAAAGATAAAGAATGGGAAGCGGAGAGAGACAGATGCAGAAAGATACAGATAAAAAATGAAGGGAAATAACAGAGAGAGGGAGAGAGAGAGAGAGAAAGGAGAGAAAGACTGCTATTGAATGAAAATAGAAAAACGGGAATGTGATAGAAAGAGAGAGAGAGAGAGAGAGAGAGAGAGAGAGAGGGAGAGATAGAGAGAGAGAGAGAGACAGAGAGAGAGATAGATAGAAAGAGAGAGAGAGGGAGAAACGGAGGCAAAGAGAAAATAGGGATGCAGAGAGAAAATGGGTATGCAGAGAGACAGAGAGAAGTTGGGATGAGACGGAGTATGAGAGAGAAATTGATAGAAAGACAGTTAGAGTAAGATAGTTTTGGAGAGAAACAGAAAGAGAGAGAATGAGAAAGCGATAGGAAGGGAGAACGCAGATAGAGAGACAATGAGCAAAAGATGGTGAGGGAGAGAAAAACAAAGACAGAGGGAGAGATAAAAAGAGAGAGAGAGAGAGAGAGAGAGATAGCGAACACAGAATGAGAACGCGATGTATAGAGAGAGAGAGAGAGAGAGAGAAAGAGAGAGAGATGGAGAACAGGAAAGAGAATGAGAGCCAGAGAGACAGTTGTGATAGAGACAGAGATATGAAACAAAAAGATCAACAGAAAGACGCAGAGAGAAAGAAATTGGAGAGAGGTACTGCAAGAAGGAGACAGAGAGAGCGATGTTTTTGATAAAGAGAGAAATAGTTAACTAAAAACCAAAAAAAAATGTCGACTCAAATGCTGTTGAACCATATTTGAATATAGGAAATCAAATACTTATGGGTAAGAAATGATGAGAACACATTGAAGCACTGAGAGAAGCCAGAGTTAAAGTCAAAGTTTCTATCGCAATGAACAAAGTTTGATCAGTGAAGCGACTTCAACTCAATTAGAGTAATTAATTAGCCTGCTTAAGCAGCTGCACAATTTATTATCGGGCAATCCATGACATTAACTACAGTTGAAGCATCAAAGCTCGTTTCACTCAGCCGTAGTACGTGGTGCGCAGCAGTGCGAAGAACTGATACGACATGCTGATTACCTTCATGAACGTGTTGAACGAGATGGGCGGAAAGGTGGGCGGCCGTATCGAGGCAGGCTTCTGGCTGCGCATTATAATGTAGCGCATAATCTGCTTATACTTCGAGTCGCAGGACAGCCAGTTGTGATTGAAGGCCGAGTGTCCAATGCGCGAGCTCTGCGAATATGGATGGAACAAGTGAATGAAACAATCCTGCAATCATAACAATTGACCACTTGCATATATACTCACGGATGAAATCATCTCATCTCCATAGTAGCACACCACAAACACCTGGACCAGCGATGCCGAGAAGAAGATGAAATACAGCACAATATCCTCCACATTGGAGGCCGTTATTTGAAAGCCAGCAAAACAGATCACCAGAGAGGCGGCTATAAAGTTCCACAGAATCGTAAAGCTAAAGATGTTGTTCACCTCCTCGCTGAGACTGCATACGGAACATATGGAAATCGGCATTTGATTGGTTCATTGTAGTACAACTTACTCCAAGGCACGCGAATGATAAACCACAAGATTCTGGGCAAACTTCAGATTCTCATCATGGGTATGCTCGTCGCCATTGTAGGCCTCCAAGGTGTCGGCCATATAGTTGAAGTGCATAGTCAGCTGAGTGATCGTGGTGATGAGCAACAGATCCACACACACATAAGAGACGCCGGCGACGTAGGCGCAGTGGGCCAAGCCCCAGTAGGAGAACCAATAAACGGTTATATCCGTTTCCGCATCGTACGGAAAGAGTATGTGAAAGCCGTAGTTGCGCTCGAATATTTCGGAGCCCATGAAATAGTATTTGATGGTCGACTTGATCGCCGGATAGAAACTGAACGAGGAGGTGTACGTCATGCAGAGTATGGTGAAGAGCCACATGACTCGATTCATGTGCTTGTCGTAGTAGGCCACATTGTAGGCCTCCTGCTGCTGCTTGGTCACTGGGAATAGCTCACTCAGATCATCGAGCAGCTTGACCAAGATCTTTCGATTCACCGTCAAGCCGAACTGCTTGAAGTCGGACATGAAACTGAAGCCGATGCAGGGCGCCACAGCTGTCGCCTCCAGCAGGGTTGTCGTCGACGATATGTGCACGATGAAGTAGGCGATCTCACCCACGACATACGCATTGAAGTTGAGAAAGCCCAGCACCAGATAGAAACGCAGCAGATAGCGACGCACCAGATTCTTATCACGTTCCGAGTACAGATCCTCGCCGATTGTCTTGTAGAAGACCATCGGAAAGCGTGTCAGATCTTCGAACGTATACAGCTCCCGTTTCTGTTTCTTGCGGCCGAACATCTCGACGAATTCCAGTTAAGCGTGCTAATGCTTGACATATTCAAGCCGAAGTTGGCTTTTATACTGTTTGAATGCCATAAAATTCACATGAGGGAAGCCGGACAGTTGGGTCCACCCGTTGCCTAATATTATTTATAGTAATTATGGACACCTGGTCCAAGTCCAAGTCTATGCAGCCAATGCTTAAACTTTAATGCTGCTATTAACTCGGCGCCTAAATAGTTCATATGACTAACTTACCTAACGAACAGCCCAATTCATTTAGGATTGGCAATTGCCGAAGGGAAGATGGTATAACATTCTGTGCTATAAATTTGGAAACAAAAATTTACATTTTCGAGATTATATTTAGAAGAAAAAGTAAAGTTTGAATCTAATACAAATCTTTTATTATATTTTTTTTTTTATAAATTAAAATCTTTTGTATATAATAGTGTCCTAAAAATACCATAACTTTTTATTAATATATATTATTATATTATAATCCGATTAGGTAAAAGATCTAACAAGAAAATACCAAAATACTTATGCCAAACTTTAAGTTCGAACTTTACTTTCAGATGGACATTCCACAAAACTAATATACTCACACATGAATCGAAATAGAGTATACCTTTTTTTTTAACTCCAAGTTTCACTATCCATTAGCCGCCAGACTAAATGACGTTTTAGCTAGCGACTAACGCTTCTAACATTAAAACCATATCTAGTTTAAAGTGCCTTAAAACACATCTGTGTCACAATTAGGACAGTGAGTGACTTCAAAGTATTTTTGGGCAAATCAAGTGTGAATGCCTTTGTGGAGCTCATGAGTGAGGTCCGAGCTGCAGCAGTAAGCCATAAATCCTGTACGTGGAGCAGTAATGAAGAAGGCGAATGGTGTGTGGGGCGTGGCGTTCACTTTGATGAAAGTTTTCAGCTTTGACTTCAATTATTCGACATGGAATGCGACTCGGCTCGGAAGCAAGCAAAGTGATAAGCAAATGAAAGCTGGGCTGACTGAGTTACTGATGGACCACCTGCCTGGCCTGGTCCCTGGCTTTGATTCCAAATTTTGCTTTTGATTATTGTCATGCAGCAGAACAAAAGAAGGGCAGCAAATCAAAAATTAGAACAATTCGGGTATTTCATGAGGAACGCGTTGAGCCCTTTGAGCCAACTTTCGATTGAGCCAAGTCCAAAGACAAAGGGCAGCACTTGCTCACCATTGTTAAGGCAAATTCCAATGGAGCTAGTCCGAGAACAATGTTCACCGAAATGCCCAGGGCCTTTTTTTTTGTGTTATGGTCAGATAAAAGATGAATAAATACGCCCAAAAATATAGATGTAAAGTTGATTTGAAGAGATTAAGATGAGAAGCTAATCGAATTATTATATGTGTACTGTAATCGATTATTATTAAATAAGAAAGGTTTTCGATGTGATAGATATGAGAACAAATTGATTATTGCAGATAAGACGAAATGCTAATCGATATACAAGGCCTACATAAGAATCGATTATTGTTGCATGTAAAAAAAATATTAACATACTTGAATCGGTTATTATGGCAAAAAAGAGTTGTCGATAGATTAGATATGCACATTAATCGATAAATGTTTCAGATGAGGCGAAATGGTTAAAGTTTTATATATGCATAATAATCGATTCTCATTGTGAATGAAAAGCACTAAATATTCACAAGAATCGATTAAATGTCTATCGATATTTGAAAAATATAGAAATATAGAAAATGCAATGCAAATAAATCAATCAATTAGAGTTGAAATTTTGGTGTAAACAAGAGAGGAATATCAATGGATGATAACTATTGAGTTTTAATCGATAAACTAGAAATTATACTGTGCTGCTAATAAATATAAGGATATATGGATACATCGATATATATCGGCTATGCTTTCTATATATATCTTATTTGTTAAATTTTGTTTTATTTTTTTTTTTGTGAAAATTTAAATATTGAACACAATTGCCAAGTCCAACATCCAATTGTTGATTGCCCCAAAAAGTAGGCAACAGAAAAATAATATTGTGGCACCTAAAAACTAAGCTAATGGAATAGTGATGGAAAATTCAACAGTTGATGCATTACATGTCGAACACACAAACTTCGAAATGCAAATCAACAGCAAGAAGTGTGTTGGAAAAGCCAAGAGTTGTAATAGTTTTCTGTTTTATGAAGTTCTTTCATCAGCTCCAATCAAAGAGGGGAAAAAATATGAGAATGTTTGAACACTCAATGCAGCAAATGGAGTCGAAACAATAGAAAATGCAGTTCAAGTAAACTTCTCTCTCTCTCTCTCTCTCTTTTTTTTGGACATATTTCTTTCCTTGTTGCGCTGGTCCTGAGAGTAGCCCTCATCCATATTCATCCAGCTGTGATAGCAACTCGGCATTCATATTTTATGCTTCTTTATCTTACGCTCTATTTGCACGAAATATTTGCCACTAAAAGCCACACACGTTGTCTGATTAAAAGTCTTGTGGGCTCTGCCACCTACACGTCGTCTATACGAGATTTTACTAATGGAAAATACTAATGCACACACACACACGCATATAAATGCAGGTGTGTCAGTGTGTGTGTGTGTGTGTGTGCGTAGTCAGGCTGGCAAAGTAATTTGGTTTAAGTGGACTATCTATCCATCACACACTTTTTATATCCTGAATAGTTTCTGCATGACCACTAAAAGGGTATATTAGTTTTGTGCATATTTATATAGAGTAGAAAGTTAGCTTGATAATGGCATTGATCAAATAAACTATAATTTGATTTATATATAAAGTAATCGATATATCATGAATATCATCTTATATCATCTACACGATATATCATTTCGGTGAAATATAATGTAATAGATATAAAATATAGTATAATAAGTATATATCCATATATCATCTCATCGACATATATATAATCGATATAGAATATAATCTATATATAACTCCATATATCAACTCATCTACATATCATCTAATTTTATCGATATATCATCGCTTGGGTGTAACAGCGATTTGATATGTAATTTCGTTAATATGTTATCGAAATTGGAACTTCGATAAACAATATGATCGATATATCTCAATCAATATCATCATTTAATCTCTGTATATCATCCAATTGATATGGTATATAAATCCATATTTGAACTAGCTTATATACCAAATTTAATAATATCCTTCAAATTTGTTGAGCCTCCACACAATTTACCCAATATGTGATATTGAAAAACTTCTATCACATATTAAAGTCTTGAGATATTCTGCCCAATGATACAAGGTATCTGTTGCTTCGACTACAATAATATTATTTGTTTTGTAAGTGCAAATCTCTTGCGCTAGGCTAAGCATGCAAAGAATTAAGCAAAATAAATAAAAATACTAAAACCTGGGGGAAAAATCAGTTTGAAAAATAGAACAAAGAAATGTCGCACAGTTAATGCCCTTGCGCACATAAGCGCTTATAAAAGGGAAAAGAACTAAAAAAAAAAAAAAAACCGTTCGGCCTTTCGAAAAAAACTTATGTTTGAGCATTCAAATATTTATTCAACGTTTTTGTATTCACTTTACTGCAGACTAAAAACATATATTAAATATTCAGTAAGTAAATAATTCAAAATCGATTAATAATTGCTTATCGATTATTTATTATAGACTTTTTGTATTCAGCTTAATTGAAATTATAAAAAAAATATATATATAGGATGCACTTGTGTAATGCATAGGGAAAAATATGTTGGCTTACTACTATTGAATTCTAATTAAGAGAGAATAACTAAATATTTGTGTTCAATATGGAATTTGCTGTTGGAAAATTGCAAAAATGTCTGAGTAAATGTGATTGAATAAAAATGTTAATAAGCTTTTCCCAGAACAATATGTAAACATACTAAATAGCACACACACACACACACACACAAACACACTCGCGCGAGATGCTTGCAAACCCACGCGCAAAGCTGATTAAAACTAATTAAACGTTTGATGTTACTTTCAAAATAAATTGAATTGTTCTAAGACTCCTGCAATTGTGTTTAACTATCGATAGCTAGTCGGATGCACCATTCACACAAATTAGCAATCATTCGACAGGGTGGCAGCTCTGCACAATTTAGCTTTCGCACTTGACAAGCGTCGCACGCGCCCATTTTTGTGTCGTTCTTTCGTTTGCTTTGCTCAAGCAGCCCGTCGATCGCATTTCGCCATTTAATTTGTTCAATTCTTTATTTGTTGCTTTTTGTGTTTAAAGCGCAACGCATACAGTTCATAAATACTGCATATTTCGAATTACGCATCAATTCACAAGTTTACAGCACGTATTTATTGTTAATTTTTTTTTTTGCGCGCGCGTTCGTCTTGTTATACTTGGCATTGTTTTTATATTTATTTGTTTCCTGTTGCAGTCGAACACGTAAAAGAAACAACAAAAAGCAGCAACAGCAAACAAATACGCTGAACAACAGTTACATGGATTTACCGTAGGCAGCGCGCTGACTGAGTTTGAGCAAAAACGATGTGTTTGTGCGTGAGTGAGTGAGCGAGCGAGCGAGATAGATAGTGCATGTGAACTGGAAGTGAGTGCAGAACTGAGTGCAAAAGCAAGCAGCGTTTGGAGTGTGAAAACGACTAAGAATATACACATGTATATGTATGTATGAGTGAGAGTGTGAGTGTGTGTGTGTGTGTGTGCAGTACTGATGCAGTAAAGAAGTGCCTGAATATGTTTATTTGGATATGTGTGTGATATGAGCAAATAGCAATCAAATTATCAATGCAACACGTAGAATTTTAACGAGCTTAAATCGAACTGCTTGCCAACTGGATAACAATTAGAAATTTACAATTATGCAGTTATGCACAATGGCGAAGCCTAAGTTTACTCTGCTTGCCAGATAACACGACGCAGCGCCATTGTTTAGCGTTCGTCAGTAAGCGCCTTATGCACTCTGTGTGATTACAGCTATTTGCCATCATTGCCTGATTGGCTAATTGGCAATTAATGCGCCACGAGAGCTGAGCCCCATTGTTCCACTAGCCATCAGGTTAAGTCAGTTTTTGTTTAAAATTTCCTAAGCGTGAACGCATTCAAATTGGCAACTCACCGTATAATCGCTTGTTTCCAAGGTGTGTAATGGGACAGCAGCAGGAGGCCCGACCGAGGCCATCCATTGATGATAGGCGGAACATTTGAGTCGGTTTAGGCATTTGCTTCAAATTATCGATAACTGACTTGTGAAATCTATTTAAATATATAAATGTATTATTATTTGTCCATTTCTCTATGAGATTTTAAATATTTGCTTCAAATTATCGATAACTGACTTGAGAAATCGATTTGAATATATAAATGTATTATTATTTGTCCATCTCTCTATGAGATTTTAAATATTTGCTTCAAATTATCGATAACTGACTTGTGAAATCGATTTGAATATATGAATGTATTATTATTTGTCCATTTCTCTACGAGATTTTAAATATTTGCTTCAAATTATCGATAACCGACTTGAGAAATCGATTTGAATATATATAAATGTATTATTATTTGTCCATCTCTCTATGAGATTTTAAATATTTGCTTCAAACTATCGATAACTTTGACTTTTAAGGAATCGATTAGAATATTTCAATTATTTAACAATTTAAATTAAATTCATTTAATTATTTAATAGATATATGTATATTATATTATATTTATTTTAATTATGATTTATAGTTATTATAATATGCTTGACAGGGTATCTACTAGTCGAGCACACCCATTGCAGCGCACAATTACTTGCCGTTTCAGCTTGCTTTTCAATCAGATAACTGTCCAGTAGCATATATCTTGACATATCCATTCATGTTAGTTAAAGTCTGATTTATCGATTGGGAGAATCCATTAGGCTCGAGCAACAGGAGTGGTGCACGGACTGAGGACTGCGCGCTGTAAGTGGAGTGAAAAAAAAGAGATATGTAAATTCACATTAAATTAGCTCGTATTTTGTACTCCTTCTTATGTATGCACACGGAATGTCATTCCAGTTTATACACATAAAGGATTTTCATGTAGACTGCAAATTAAATGAAAGAGAAGCAGGAGAGCATTACCCAGCCCATGAGTTCAGGTAAGCCTTGGCAACTGTGTTGGCGAACAAATTAACTTTTTCTTCACCCTCCCTCTCTATATATCCCCGCCCTCTGTATCTATCTCTCCCTCTCTTTATATGGCTCTGCTGTTCTATCATGCTATAAAGGTACGTATCTCTCTCTCTCTCTCTCTCTCTCTCTCTCACTCTCTTCTCTCTCTCTCTCTCTTCTCTCTCTCTCTCTCTCTCTTGTTATTTAGATATATCTTATAGTCTATATCCCTCACTCTCGCTTCCCATCTCTTTTACTCTTGGTCGCCTACCTCTCCCACTCACCCCATCTCTGTTTCTCGCACTTTATACCGCTATAATATTCAATCTTTGTATATCGTACTTTGTATTTAAATATATCTTCCTATCTCACTCTTGTGGCTCTCTTCCTCTTTCTCTCCATTCCTTGACAGTTCTCTATCACTTAGATCTTTATCTCTAAAGCCCTGTCGCTCTCTCTTTATCTATATAGCTCTATCACTCCCTCTCTTTTTTTCAATCTCCACACATCCTCTATCTTCCTCTATCTCTCACGCCTCATCCCTTTCCTCTCTCTTTCTATCTCTCACGCCTCATTCTCTTTCTCTCTCTCTCTCTCTGTATATATACAAATATATGTGTGTATCTCACTCTTTTCGCTCTCTCTCTTGCTCTCTCTTACTTTCAGTTATGTGCCTAAACAACAGTTCATCGACCTGAAACACTAACTCACAAGCTGGCAATCGAATTACTGTGATTTTTCGTCTGCTCTTTGTTTTTTTTTATGGGTAAGTACATATTTACATAATTAATTTAGCTTATCAATAAATCATGATAAATCTGTTCTATTTTGTTTTTGCTTGAATTTAGTATTTTAATCAGATTAAGGGATTATCTTGTTATTTGTTTTGCTGCGCAACATTTTAAAGTGAGTTGACCGAAGGCCCTGAAATTATCTCCAAATATGTTTGCCTATTTCTCGATTCGATTTTTGAAATTGAAGCTAGAACTTGCTCATTTGGCATACATATATATGTCTATATGCTTACTGGATTGGGAAAGTATAACGATATTTGAATATATCGTTTAGATAATCTTCTATGTCTTAGAATATGAATGCTTTGAAGCTGGAGACTTCGCCAGATAATTTCGCCCATTGGTGGGCGTGGCAAGTCTACAAAATTTTGATATGTAAATTATAGATGAATCAGGAGTTATCAATCTACTATATTCTTGATTGATAAATCTATCGTTATTTGTTTAAATTAAGATCTATTCTTAACGCTGAGCGAGTATTAAGCAGTCGGGTACAATATGTGCCTGTATATTTCGTATACATTTTGGGGAATTTAAAGAATTTCACCCTTTTTTTTAGTATTTTTATTGTTCATACGTCGAACCCAGTGAAATTGTCAGCCTCGTCTTGGACATCTAATCATATTTCAGAAATATTTTTCTTGCTTAGCACAAAGTAACTACATACAAGCCCTTAAGCTATACAATTTGTGGGCGTGTGTGTGTTAGTCTTGGCCCAAACGATGCCATCAGTATAGATATTTTCTCGTATGGAAGCCAATCACAAAAATTCCTTGCTCTTTGGCTTTGTTTGTTTTCTTTTCTTTTTTTTTTTTTTGTGTTTTCTTCTTCGGTTTTTTTTTTATACTTTTTCTGGTTTTAGATTTTGAGGTATCAAAGGCGCTGTTCACCTGGTGTTAAGTTTCAAAGGATCCACACTTTCACCTGCAAAACCCTTCTCCACACACACGCCCACCCACTCGCACACCTTTGTACGCCCTCCGGGCGAGTTGCTGCCGCCGCCCAGCTGTGGGCAGTCTTGCGAAGCACTTCCTATGCAAACAATTGGGGCTATATTTTTTTGTTCTTTTTCTGGGATATACGCTTACCTAAATCTGGGGATTTATGATTTGGTCAAAAAGCATGCACCTGAACTCGTCTGCGCCAGCCCATTGTCCGTACGGCTGAGTCAGTCATGTGCTTATCATTATTCACACGTCTTTCTCTCTGGATTCCTTATTCTATTTTTCATATATCTGCAGAAAGTTGTGCTCATGCATATAGTATGTGAAAGCATGGAGAAATCTTTTGGCTTTCCCACGTAGAGAATTGTTTTAAAGTTTGTTTTTGCTGTTTTATTCTGCTCACATTTGAAAGAACTCGAAAGGCTGTACGAGTTTTAGTTTTATAATAACTAAATCTAATATTCAGTTGTAATTTTTGCTTCGTACTGGTTTCCAGGCTATGTATAGCATAGTATAACTTATTTTGATTGACTCTTTACTCCTTTGATAACTAGATGTTAAATAAAATTATGTTATTTTATTGTATATACATTCGTAAACGTTTTACTAGCTGATCATACCTTATATATTGATATACCTTTACAATATCTAATTTTATTGCCTCTTTGTACATTCTGCTTTGTCTTTACATTCGTAAATATTTTACTGGCTTCCCAGTTGTGTATAGAATATCTATAATAATTGAATCTTTACTTTTATCTATATCTATATTATATATAGCTAGAATTCTTGTTACCCTGTGCTTACATACATATATGCATATATTTAGCTCCTTTGTCAACATTTTGCGCTTTCACTATAATAGTTTTAAATGTTTTACTGACTTCATAGTTATACATAGACTTTCTAGAGCTTATAATAATTGACTCTGCTTCTATCTACATCTTTCATATATTTACACGTTCTGTTTTGTATGTTCATTCGTAAACGTTTTACTGGCTAATCATGCAAAGATTATCTGTATCTTATACTTATAAGTCTGTACTTTTATTTATAGATACATAGAACTCTATCGAAAACTCATATATATTGACTTTAACTAAACTACTATATGACATTGTCGTCATATTCTTTGCCTTTTTATATAGAAATTTTGCTCCCGAATTACTATATTCCTAAACATTCGTCAACGTTTGGCTGACTATACAAAAAAAAAAATTAGATAAGTTAGGCTAGAGTTACTTGTATAGACGTTGTATTTTATAAGAAGTCCTTGTCCTATTGCAGGAATCTTTCCCTATTCTTGATTTTGATGATATTCCTAAACGTTTCACTGGCTGCACTCAGACAAACACTCAAGCACTTAATACATAAGCAAATGTAATATTGCCTTTTTAATGGAAGAGCATTATTCAATCGATGAATTTTTAATGCCATCATATATGAGTGTTTATATATATGTATATAGGTATATATATTGTTGTTGTTGCTTTAACTATATTCAAATTGGTTGGCAAGCAAAGATATGCAAACTCAAAGCACTTGATGTGCTCGATTTTCGTTCGCCGAGGCGTATTTGAGACTGGGCTTGCCTTGGCATAGGGCATCTTAATGGGCGTGCTCGGCTGTGGCCCTTTGATTGGCCCGTACTACGTATCAGAATGCTTACACAAAGTAAAAACGTGAAGCAGACGAACAGAGAAAAAAACACGATAAGGAATGTGGGTTGAAAACAAATATTAGTGCGCTTTGCTATGCATAAAACAAAAAGGGGAAGTGGAAGGAGCACATGCAGAAGATGAAGAAGAAGACTATAAGGCCAACAAAGCGTAAGGAAAATCGTTTAATGCACAATTTGGCAGCAGAGGCAGCCCGGGCAACCGGCAACCGGCAACAGGCGCTGTCTTCAGGATGTGCTGGGCAGGACACGCGCTTTAATTGCCAGCAGCGCACGCATTCAGCAAGAGTGGAAAATGGGAAATGGAAAATGCATAACTAACGCCAACTAAAGTAAAAGTAAATTGCAAATGAAATCAAATGGCTAACGGGCCATATCCATCGCAGTTAATACTTGGCAATAGCTGTAGCTGCCTGCCCGGTTGGTTATTGATACTTAGCTGCAGCTGGCGACTCCGGCTGTGACTCCGGCAGCGAGTGCTTGGCCCGGCCATCAGGCCAATCGGCCAATCAACTCAGCTGCCTTTTTCTTTCTTAGCTGGCAAAAGTGGAAATGTTTGCAATTTATTGTTACTGCACAGTGACAAAGCAGAGAGAGAGAGAGAGAGAGAGAGAGAGAGAGAGAGAGAGACAAAGAGAGTGAGAGAGAGCGAGCAAAGTCTTGACAGTTGACCATGGCGATGGCATATGTAGCAATTGTTGTCATGTCGACCGACTGCCCAGCACGCCTTAAAGCTGAACGCACACAACTATCGATACTCCTTGGGAATCGATTGAAAATAAAGTAGGGTATTAGCAAGTTGTGCCAGTTGTCAGTTGATAACTATCGATACTTTCTCAGAGTCTATAAAAACAGCTTTAAGTGTTCAGTGTTCTTCTCTGTGATTCTCATTCAGAATTTGCCTACTTTCTTTTAGTTTTTGCCCAATTAAGTAGTCAAAAGAGTACTATTCAGGCGGAAAACCCATTAATAGTAGAAATAGTAGTAGTAGTAATAATAGTAGCCACAGAAGAAGAAATAGTAGTAATCAGAATAGCAGTAATAATAGCAATAGTAGTAGAAAATGTAGTAATCATAAAAGCAGTTGTAATAGTAGCAATAGTAGTAGAACAAGTAGTAATAATAGTAGCAATAGTAGTATAAATAGTAGTGGTAATAATAGTCGAAGTCATAGTAGTAGAAAAAGTAGTGGTAATAATAGACGAAGTCATAGTAGTAGAAAAAGTAGTGGTAATAATAGTCGAAGTCATAGTAGTAGAAAAAGTAGTGGTAATAATAGTCGAAGTCATAGTAGTAGAAAAAGTAGTGGTATTAATTGTAGCAATATTAGCGAAAATAGTAGTAGTAAGAATAGCAATAGTAGTGTAACAATAGCAATAGTAGTAGTAGTAGTAGAAATAGTAGTGGTTATAATAGTTGAAATAGTAGAAGAAATAGTAGTAGCATAATAGCAAAAATAGTAGTAGAAACAGTAGTGGCATAATAGTAGAAATATTAGTAGAAATAGTAGTAATAGAAATAATAGTAACAATAGTAGTAGTAATAATATCTATAGAAGCAGTAGTAATAATAGCAATCGCATCAGAAATAGTAGTAGTAGCAAGAGTAGCAATCATATCAGATATAGTAGTAGTAATATTCGTAGTACTAAAAAAGTGTTAATAATAGTAGTAACAGTAGTAGAAATAATATAAATAGTTAGAGTAGTTGTAATAGCAGTATTAATAGTAGCAGTAGTAGTAGAAATAGTAGTATCTTTAGTAGTAGTAGCAAGAGTAGCAATCATATCAAAAGTATAAATAGTAGTAGTAGTAACAGTAGTAATATTCGTAGCAATAGTAAAAGAAATAGTAGCAGTACCAAAAAAGTGGTAGTAATAGTAGTAGTAGAAATAGTAGTATTACTTTTAGTAATAATAGTAGTAGTCGTTATCTTCTTTCGATACTTCTAGACAAAAGTACTCTCTCTCTCTCTCTTTCACCCTCCCTCTACTCATTTCCACATACTTAACTTTGCGCCCTTCTCTGCGCTTTTCATAACTCGTGTCACGTCCCAAATACCCATTCCCATGTCGAGATGCCCATGCACAGCATAGGTGTCCATAGTCCATTGATTCTAATGCCATTGATTGACAATTGATTGGCGAGTGTTTGCTCAGTTTTGGCTGCCGCTGCAGTCCCTGGCCAAATGGTCGACTTAAAGCGAGTTAAGCCTGGCTAAGAAGCAGCTCGGGCAAACAATTTAAGCAATTTTGCTGTTAACTTATGTTTATATAAACGAAGCTGCAATCGACTGCAATCGTCTTCGGCAGCGCGCTGTCTGCGCCATTGACTGGCCTTGTTTGGGGCGACAGTTGGAAGTCAGGCGAAGTCATCAAATGGCCACAGAGCCAGAGCCAGAGCCATACCTAGAGCAAAGGGCTTGGGTGCGGGCTTCCGCTGGGGTTTGGTGGGCTTACGGATTGGGGATTGAGTATGGTTGACGCCACCAGGCAGTCGCTAGTCCTCAGACAAAGGGCACTGAAAAACTTTGTTGCAAAACACTTAAAATCCAACACACATACACAGACATACATATAGGTATTACTGCATATATATACATAGTAAAAAAGAAGTGCTCCAGACCAGGCGACAAAGGTGAACAAATTGAGTTGATTATATGAACTTTGAATGAGACCTTCAAAGATTGAAGATTAGTGTAATTGTAATTTTTAATTTATGTGTGAGGTTAGCCTACAAATGAAATAGCCCACAAACAGCAGCTCTACATATGATTCCGGGTATCTCCCAGTCGAGCATACCTAACTTGAGCATTCTTTACTGTTTTTCGAGCGTTTTCTTTGGATTTCAAGTGTTTTATTGCAAAATTCGTTTATTTTATGATATATAAAATAACTGCTACTTGAAGTTCCTGAACAGTTGAATTAAATTTTATAGTTTTTGAGTTAGAGCAATGAATGAAAATTATTAAATTAATAAACAATAATTATAATATGCTATTTTCAGACCAAAATCTGTTGTCACAACAGACTCAAGATATAAAGTACTAAAGTTATTATTTTCGTTCTATTGTAGGTATGATATATCTATTAATTCTTAAGTTATATATGCATATATATTTATATATCTCAAATTTGAATTGCATTTTGCATTAATCAAAATTTTTGCAGTTCGAACTTTTGCGTTCGCTTGCCAACAGCTTCAACTCGAATATCATTAGGTTAATGCGCAAAACTTTTTTTTTTTTTTTTTGATTTGTACGTTGATTTCTGATTGAACGCAAAACTCGTTTGCATAAAACGTTGTTGACATTTTTGTCGCCTGCGTTGAATGTTGACTGCGCGCTACAGCGATTCACACACTGTGACTGGCATATCAGCAGGAAAAAGTGTTGCTGTCTGTGTGTGACTCCATGTGTGTGTGTGTGTGTATTGTGCATTGTCTGGTTAGTCCTTTCCGCATATATATTTGAAATAAAGTTACGACAAGTTGCACTCAATTTTCAGCATTTACTGTCAGCGCGCTGGCACGCCAAGGCAGTTCCCAGTTGGCCGTGCTGGGGCCAGCGGGAGCATGTCGTCGAGATAGCCACGAAGTGACTGTGGCACATACAAATAACATGGCTATATGCGAGTGTGTGTGTGTGTGCGTATAGGCAGTCAGACGGGAATGGCCAACAAAAACTGTGTCAGAGATCCGTGCGGACATGGCGAACGCTAGTAAAAACAAAAGCGAGCAACGCATAAAACGCTTGAAATGAATACGTGCAACTATTGTCTCTGTGTGCGTGTGTGTGTGTGTGTGTGATGTGCACCTCTTCTATGCTGCAAGGCAGCATCAGGCCGCATGCCACATGCCTCCTGCCTCCTGCCTCCTGCCACATGCCACCAAAAGCTCCCCTCCGCTGCCCTGGTTTAGTTCGGTTTGCCTATCGTCGTTATCTCCAGCGCTGCAAGACTGAAGCGAAGGCTTGCCTTTTGATTTGCAAACATTTTCATTTTCATTGCATCTGCCACACACCTGGCCCGTGTTGCTGTTGTTGCTGTTGTTGCCGTGAGTGCGGCTGCAGAGCTTCATTTGCATATGGAATTACATGCGTGTGAAATAGCCAGCCAACGGGCAGGAGACAGCAGACAGCGGGCAGGCAGACACTAGGCAGGCAGGCAGGCAGCTCGCTTCACAGATTCACACTCACACACACTCACATATGTAGTCGCCACATTCGCATTAAAAATATCACAACACTAGGCTGCAGCGCGCTCATCAAGTTGTCATAGCAGCCGCGTTGCCGCATGCCACACGCCGCATGCTTGACAGGTGGCAGCGGCAACAAAAACTTATTTAACTTGCCAACAAATTAGGTTTTTGTAAATTAGCTGCTCATAAATCTGTGGCCATTAAAAGCACACCTACACACACTCACACACACACACACACACACACACGCACACACACCTGCTTGAGTTATTCTTATACTATAGTCAGATCAGCTTGTCAAGAGCGAGTCTCTGGCACAATGGGAACACATCAGCCCCTACCAACCTCACCTTCTCCCCTCTCCTCCCCACCCCACTCCACTTACCTCATCTCCTATTGAATTCCATTTCCATCATTTGATTGCTTTGCCCTTCGATTTGTAGCTTGACGATGCCAGAGTCCAAGACAATTCTCATTGTCAACTTTTTACATTTGCATTGCAGATCAATGAGAGAGAGAGAGAAACAAGGAAACACGAAACAAAGGAGAGCTGTTAGATATAGATATATGTGTATATAAGGCATATCCCCTGATGTCTCTAAGTATTCCCATTCCATCAAAAATATAATAAGATCTACTATATGACTGCATGTGCTATATAGAAGAGTCCACTGGGAATGGAATCACTTAGATAGATCGCAGGGGATATGCCTGACCAGGAAGCTGCTCAACTGAATCTATCTGGTTCAGCTGTACAACTTGTATATATAGTATATATCATAAGTATAGCGAGACAAAAGCAGTTTTGCACATATAACTATATTTATATCTCTCTCTCTTTCTGTCTATCCTCGTTTCTGCCTGACGGTCAGTCTCTCTCACTCTTTAATCTTATTTATATTTCTCTCGAAATCACTTATACTTCTCCGTCATTTTCTCTCTTTTTCCAAATTTCTCTCCATTTTTCTAATCATTTCTCACTCGCATTTTATCTCTCTCTCTCTCTTTCCCTCCTTCTTTTTCTCTTCTCTCTCATTTGCTCTCTTTCTTTCGCCCACTCTGTCTCTCTTTATTTCTCTATCTCACTCTGCCTCTCTTCTTCACTACTCTCTCTCTCTCTCTCACTCTCTCTCTCTCTCTCTCTCACTCTCTCTCTCTCACTCTCTCTCTCTCACTCTCTCTCTCTCTCTCTCTCTCTCTCTATTTCCTCTATGGTCAGAGAGAACCTTTTCTATGTTTTCTATTCCGCTATCCCTCTCTCTCTCTCTACTTTCTTTTCCTGCTATCTGTTCCCTCTCCCTTTCTATCTCTCTCTCTCTCTCTTCCGCACACTCTCTCTTTCATTTCTCTACCCATTCATATCAATTTGAACTTCCGCAACAACTGGACAAAAGTCGCTCTTGTATGTGCTCAAAGTGCAGTTAATAATTTCACTTATTTTCTATATTTTGTTTTCTTAGATGACAACTGCACGAGTTGCAGGAGTGGGGAGACGAGGCGAAGGGGGCGTGGCGGAGGCGTTGGCAAGGCTGGCGAACTGTTGACTGGCGCCGGCTTAGCGCGCATAGGCCACGTGAAACAAGAAGAGTTTTGGCCAAAAACAAGTTGTAAAGTGCAAAAGTGCAGCAGGTCTGGCCAATTCGGGCCAAGTTTTATCGTTCTCGACCAAGAGCCGATGGCGGGGGCGGGGACGGGGGGTGGTGTTGGTAGTGTTGTAGAAGTCGAGCAATTCCCAAGCAGTTAAAATAATTGCAACAAATTTTCAAGTTGCCTTTTAAGAGAGAAAGAGAGAGAGAGAGACGTACTTTGCCTTTGCCTTTGGTCTGTGCTGTGTGCATATAATCCAAGTGAATGGGAGGCAAATGTGGCCCGTAGTCGCAGTAGGCGTGGCCGTAAGCAGCAGCCACATAAATGTTTTAAGCTGTTGTGAATTATGGTAATGAATGTCAGCGCAAACTTCCGGCCAAGCAAAATGTCTGCCAGCTAGCCAGCCAACACCAGCTACAACAACAACAACAACAACAAGTTGCAGTCTCGAATCCGGCTACGGCCACATTCCCATTTCCCCCATTTGGACCCCCCCTTCCCTCCCCCTCGACAGCTTATGCTTTTGTTTTGCGCCGCTTTTGTTCTTTGGGGCGCGGAAATGCAACGTTTTAACTGCATGCGAAACATAATTGACAAACGGTTACAATGACACTGAGGAGCCCGAGGAAGAGAGGGAGAAGGGTATAGAAAGAGAGGGAGAGGGAGAGGCAGAGAGAAGGGCCAGCGAGTGCTTCTACAGTCCCAGAGCCATGGTCAAAGGGTATAAGAACTGGAACTGGAACTGAAACTGAAGTTGAAGCGGGAGTCGGAGTCCGAGCCGTAGCCGTAGCCGTAGCCGGACCCGTCGCTGGCTGTGATTTATGTTGCCATGCATCGCCATTTTTACCTGTCCATAACAAATTGGACACCAGTTGATGGAGCGTGCGGCAGGCAACTTGTCGCAATGCAGCAGCAGCTGCTGCTGCTGCTGTTGCTGCCTCGGCCCATCCTAAGACAGCTCAGTTGTTGCTGTGGTCAGCGGCTATGAAAGGATATGCGCAGCAAGCAGAGATGGATGAGCGAGCGAGACAGAGGGAGAGACCAGAGAGGGAGAGAGGTATCAGAATCATATCTGTTATAAAACTAACTCATGGCGATTTTATTTATTATTATTTTTATATCAGCAAACAAGCGTCCGCCGTAGTCCATGTGCAGTTAAAAGACTTTAAAGACCTTTGGAGGCTTAAAGATTTGAACCAAATTCGCTGTAAGTCAAATTTTGATATAACTTATTGTATATAGTAGTGTAGTATAAATTGGGTTGCTTGAAAATCTTCGGTGTGGTCAAGAAATTGATAAAGAAATTCAAAATAAAAGAAGGATAAGACTTGATCAGACTTATATTAGTATTATATATATATATATATGCTATTATATTAGTATCATATATATATATTGCTTTTTTTTTTTAGAAGACTATAAAAAAGTCTGTGTCGCAATATCATGAAATCAACGAGTTCTAATCCTTGTCAAATTTACGTTTTTTGAATATATCTCAAAGATTTTCGAAGCCATAGATGTCTCATTTCCTATAAATATTACAATTTAAATCATTTCTAGGTAAGTCAAGAAATTAATAAAGAAATTAAAAAAAAAAAGTTGCAATATCAAGAAATCAACGAATTCTAAACCTTGTTAAACTGAAGCTTTTTTGAATCTCTTAGATTTTTGGAGGTAAAAATGTGTAATTTCCTATAAATATTACAATTTAAGTAATTTCTAGGTAGGAAAGAAATGATAAAGAAATTTAAAAAAAAAAGTCTAAGTCGCAATTGCAAGAAATCAACGAATTCGAATCCTTGTTAAAGTTTAAGTTTTTTGAATATATCTCAAAGATTTTCGAAGCCATAGATGTCTCATTTCCTATAAATATTACAATTTAAATCATTTCTAGGTAAGTCAAGAAATTAATAAAGAAATTAAAAAAAAAAAGTTGCAATATCAAGAAATCAACGAATTCTAAACCTTGTTAAACTGAAGCTTTTTTGAATCTCTTAGATTTTTGGAGGTAAAAATGTGTAATTTCCTATAAATATTACAATTTAAGTAATTTCTAGGTAGGAAAGAAACGATAAAGAAATTTAAAAAAAAAGTCTGAGTCGCAATTGCAAGAAATCAACGAATTCGAATCCTTGTTAAAGTTTAAGTTTTTTGAATATATCTCGAAGATTTTCGGAGGTAAAAATGTCTCATTTCCTATAAATATTACAATTTAAATAATTTCTAGGTAGGTCAAGAAATTGATCAAGAAATTTAAATAATTTCTAGGTTAATATATTCTTATAAATATTACATGTGATTTGTCTGCCTTTTCTTTGAGAAAATTTTGGGCTTAGAGTTCTTAACTAGTTATATAACTTAGCAAGAGCAGGCAGGTCTGTCGACGATACAGATGAGAGCCTCTTGAACTACCTCTAGCTGTAGCTATATCAATAATTGACTGCAATTCGATTGCTCAAGACTCGGCCAAAAAAACCGCTAAATAACAAACTCACTTCTGCCCTTTCCCTAACTCGCTTCAATCTAAAATCAGAGTTCTTTTGTGTTGGGGTGTTCTTCTAGTTGGATACTCCTCGCATTCTCTTTTAGCTGTCATCAAATATATATTTGAGGTTTGAGCTTAATTGTAATTAAAGTAAAACCATTTCCATGGGTTCGGGATATAATTAGTTTGATTTGTATTCCTTAAGTCCCTTGCGAATAAAAAAAAACTTGTTTAAGGCAAAATTCGAACAAATGTTAAAAGCTTTTCAATTATAAATTTGTTAAGAAACGGTGTGATGTACGTGTAGATATATGCTATATCAGATCTTACATGTATTTATAGTCTTTATATGTGTATATTTATTGATAAATAATTGAAATTGTTTAATTGACAAGTGAAGAAGTGAAAAGTCATTTAAGTTAATTGCAAATGAATATTGCAAGCCTGTCAATCAATCTAATATATATCAAAGCTAAGACCGCATTTTTGGTTGAAGTTTGAGGTCATCTAATTGCTTGTCATTCGACTCGCTATCTCCCTCTCTCTCTCTCTCTCTCTCTCTCTCTCTCTCTCTCTCTCTCTCTGTCTCCTTCTCAGTAAGTGGGAAATTAATGATGTTGCTAATGCTGTGCAGCCAGCGCTGGTTGTGGCGCCTCCTGTTGTCCGCCAACCACGAACAGCCCAGGAATGGGCCTGATCGAGTGTGTCTCTATGTGTGTGTGTGTGTGTGTGTGTGTGTGAGTGTGTGTGCTGCAACCGGATGGGGCAGCAATTGCATTTCTGTTGTTCGCTGCGCTTCATTTGGCTGCAGTTTAGATTCGATTAGCCAAATGTGTTCTGTTGCATGATGCTGGTTTCCATCAACAGATGGCGGCCTTTGGTCAGTCAGCTGCCAAAGCCAAATGAGGCAGAGTGAAAGAGAGAGAGGGAGACAGAGTGAAGCCATGTGCATCTGAAGGACACATCGATTGTTTGACTATTGCAACGTCAAGCTGTCTGCACACTTGTTGCTGCCCCACCAAAGTGGCCAAGGTACAGTCGAGCATTCGACTGGGCGAATGTTGCACAAGTTGAAATTGGATTTGGATTTGGATTTGGATTTTCATACGCAAATAAATTTGACAGCTACCGATTTGGCATCTCTCCGTTCTCTGTTATTTGAACTGTTTGCAGTTTGCCAGCTATTGCCCATCCTGTGCTCACTTCACTGGGCATAAACCATTTGTCAGCGCGGCGACAGGAATCGACACAGAACTTTCCATGCGGAGTATTTGAGGTCCTTCTTGGTATTGCATATGGAACAGGAAAAGGCGACGTGTAACATCAAACTATCGTTTATCGATATGTTTATACGTTTGTAATCGTTATATTTTTTATTTATTATTATTTAAGCCATGAATCTGTTTGATATCTTAAATATATCAATATAATATGCAAAAATATACATAAAATAATATATAAAAAAATAAATAAATAAATATTAAAAAAAAAAATTAAATTAATAATAAAAAAAATATATATTATAAGTAAAATGAAACAATTCTTCACAATATTCGGGAATTAAAAAAAAAATTTTAATAATATTTATTTAAATAATATTAGAAAAAAATTTAAACGATCAAGAAATTCAAATAATATTAAATCAAAATCAAATTAAAATAAAATTTATAAAACATGATAAAATTCGTAGAAAAAATATCAGATAAATCATAAAATAATATGTAAAAAGAGAAAAAATATATATTTAGGTACTCAAAAACCAACAAAAAAATTATAATAATAATAATAAAAAATAAAAAAAAATATTGTATAAAAATAATTTAATAAAAACCAAAATATTAAAATATTACATAAATAAAATCATGTAAACTATAAAAAAATTCATATTTAGGTGCTCAAACAAACAAACAAAAAAAATTATAATAATAATAATAAAAAATAAAAAATAATATTATATAATAATAATATTATAAAAACTAAAATATTAAAATATTACATAAAGAAATATTACAATAAAGAATCATGTAAACTATAAAAAAATACAAACTTCAATATAATAAAAGAATAAAAAAAATTAATAAACATGAAATAATAAATAATATATATATACTAATAAATATATATTTTTTATAATTTATAATTCAGAAAAAGATATTTAGATCAGATATATATAAAAAAAAAAAACAATTTATAATCTTAAAAAAACATTGAAAATAAATAAAAATATAATTAAATCAGATATAAAAAAAAAAACAATTTATAATCTT
The DNA here is from genome assembly GCA_035045145.1 of Drosophila meridionalis. Taxonomy (NCBI): domain Eukaryota; kingdom Metazoa; phylum Arthropoda; class Insecta; order Diptera; family Drosophilidae; genus Drosophila; species Drosophila meridionalis. The sequence continues at coordinate 4,025,491 of JAWNPG010000009.1, read as the reverse complement.
AAAAAAAAACATTGAAAATATAATAAAAAATTAAAATAAAAAAATTTTTGTATATTAATAAAATTTAAGAAATATAAAAAAAAATAAATAAAATAAATAATATAAAAAAATAATTTTAATTTTTAGTATTGAAAACTTCAAAGTATCATCTTTAGATAAATCGATTGTAAAGACATTTCATATATTTTAGTCGTCTTTATGGGTTTGTTTATGTCTATAAATTATAATTCTGTTTATAAATTGTGAGACGACATTAAATTATTATAATTTATATAAGAAATCGCCACAAAATGCCTTATTGAAAGCCCCTCGTTGGCAGAGGTAAATGTTTCTAGAAAACAGAACAAATCTGGATTAGCCAGAGTAAAGAATCTAGCCATCTCTCTCTCTCTCTCTATATATATAACCTGAGAGGTAGCTTGAATTGCCAGAGATTTGCATTCAGTTCTGTTCAACTGACACATAATGGATTATTTGCGATTTGCAAAATGTCTCAATGCTTCGTTCAGTTGTTCGTTTTCTTTTTTTTTTTTTTTTTCTTGGTTCTTAGCCGTTTCAGTTGCTGTTGATTTGTGTCAACAGGCGAGAGATAGATGCAGCGAGTGTTGGATAACACCTTCAGCTCTGCCGCATAACCATGGTCACGTACAGCCACAAATAGATAATGCTCCAGTGCGAAATGATAACGCATTACGTATACGCACCGCAGTATGCCGTATCGATACGGCAAAAGCAAAACAGAAAATGAAACAAGAGTGCTCTAGTCGAGACTGCTCGACTAGCAGATACCCTGAACCCAATCATTCTACGTTCCTTTTATGCATACATTTCAACAGCACGGCATTACTATGGGAACTTCATTGTTGAATAACTTTTCTACATCAAACTTCTACAACTTATTAATGACATTCATATGTGTGTATTTGCCAAAATACAAGTCTCTAATATTTGAAATACGTTTTTTGCAAATTTGGGGTGAAGTGGGCTTGGCATCAAAAATCTAAGGATTACATATTCTCCGTATTTATTACACGTAACTACAAAGCCAGTTTCAAATCTCTAGCTCAAACGATGTACAAACCATACCTAAAAAAAGAATTGAAATTATCGATAAATGCCGATAAAAAGGAAATGGAATGGGTTATCGACATAAATTGATAAACTCATTCAGCGTATGGTATATACAAGTATTTATGTAAAATTTCAAGTCCCTAGCTGATGTACTTTTGAAGATCTCAGCGTTCGCACAGACAGATGGAACGAGCTATAACGACTCGTTTTGCCGCGCTGATCAAAAATATATATACTCTATGGGTTCTGCCACGCCTCCTGCTGCCTATTACATACATTTTCACGAAACCATTATACCCTAAATTTCCATTTTCAATGGGTTCAGGGTATATAACAACAACAAAAATGGGGGAAAAATGGCAGCTGTTGCTGTTGCTGCTCGAGCATAATTTACAAAGCCCGTTTTGAAATCAATTCAATGCTCGATTCGGTTTAGGTGTGAACTTGGCAAACAATCACAGTTATAACACAGTAGCCAAAGACACCTTTTGCATGAAAGGTGTATGAGTGTGCGTGAGTGTGTGTGTGTGTTTAAGCTTCACTCCTTTCACACTCATTAGCCCGAGGACAGTTTCATTAATGAAGACGACACCCATTGCTCACCGCTCTCTGATTGCAGCTGCTGATCCGTTCGGCAGCCCCGCATGCACAGAGCTATTCAGTGGGCTTAAACCATTGAAATCATTCAGGGTTTGGGTTGGGCCATTGATGTGCAACGAATTTCAAAAGGTTCGGCATCAAGTTGTAATGTCAAAGCTACAACTGCAACAGCAACACCAACAGCAGCAGCAAGCCAACGGTATATAGCCCCAATCCTACCTACCCTAACAGCAACAACCCCTGGTCCCTTACCCCTCGCCCCTCGCCCCTTGTTCCGTGTCCCTTTCACTCTGTTTTCCCAACAGCTCAAAGCTTTAGATAGATTTTCGAAATCGTTAAGGAAAGTCCGCAAAAAAACTTTTACAATACTGAAAAAAAATACGTTTTTTGTATTTTCTTTTATGGAAATATTTTTACAAAAATTAAATACTTCAAAAGATATTTTCTTAAACTTACATAAAATGACATTTTTTTAGTATTTTCGTTCATGCAAATATTACAAAAATATTAAAAAATACATCACAAAATATTTTTCAAAATCAACAGAATTTTAATTTATAAATTTTTTTTTAGTATTTTCTCTGATAAAAATATTTTTTAAAGTAATTCTTTAAAATGATATTTTGAATATGAATGAATATTTTTAAAAATCAACTAAATAATAAATATAAAATTTTCTAAGTATTTTCTTCTATACAAATATTTAAAAAAAAAAATTAAATACTTTAAAACATATTTTCTAAAATTAACATAAAATTGCTTAAACATCTTTTTTTAGTATTTTTTGTTGTGCAAATATTTAAAAAAAATATTAAATACTTAAAAAAATATTTTTCAAAATTAACCTTAATTTACATAAATCCATAAATATATCTTAAAATTAACATAAAAATACATATAAAAATTTCGCTTACCCCCTTTTTTCTCTCTCTCTCTCTCTCTATCTATCTCTCTCTCTCTCTTTCTCTTTCTTTCTCTCTCTCTCTCTCTTTCTCTTTCTCTTTCTTTCTCTCTCTCTCTCTCTCTCACTCTCTCTCTCTCTCTCTCTCTCTCTCTCTCTCTATCTCTTGCAGCTGTCTTTTCCAGATCAAAAGCCCGGCGAACTCGGCAAGAAATTAATCAATTTGCAGTGCTGTGATAATGACAAATAGACTCATTCGGGCCGGGACAGGTGAGTATGAGTAACTGCATTGGTTTTAGAAATGCACTATTTTTTTCGGCCAGAATTTTGTATGTGCTAGATAACATCGTTTCATTTGGGCTCTTTGAGCAGAATTCGTCTATTTGCGATGCTCCCAAAGGTAGGCAACGTTTTTTCGCCAGCTTTTTTATGCTGGTATTTTTGATTTGCTCGTCGAAGCACACACAACAGAAAGACACACACACACACGCACACATTCACACACGCACACTTACACAGCCGCATAGATAGGCAGGCGCAGTCGTTTGACAACTTGTTGCGCGACGACAAAAACGAACTCAAAACAAAGCGATGCGTGGGTACCGTTAGGTGGCCCGAGTGCTTGCTTGACATGCTCAGCGCGCTAGTGCTCGCTCCTCTGCTTTGTTAACAGTGAACGGCGCGGCGCTCGCATTGAGTGTAAACTCAAGTCGCACGCTGAATGCATATGCCAATGCTAATTATAGCACTGTGGGCGTGTGCATGTGTGTGCGTGCGTGCATGTAAAGCTACTGGAAATGTTAATCTTCGTTTCTTTTATGCAATGCTAAATGTACTCTGATCAGCAGGCAGGTAGAAAAAGAAAAAAACAAAACTATTGCCAGCTCTTTTGCGCGCTCGCGTTGTCTCTGTTTTACATGTACATACTTATATTCTATCGTATTTGCAAATTATTTTTAAGCAGTGTCTGTGTATGAGTGAGTGTATGTGTGTGTATGTGTGTGTGTAATTGTTGTTGTTAATTAACTGAAATCGCATTAATAAAGTTACTTGAAGCGCACTACAATACTCACACACTCACACGCACGCATACATACGTACAAGTAATTTATATATTTGCATTTACATGTATGTGTGTATGCGTGTGCGTCGTCTGTGTATAGCCGCAGCGCATAAAAAGTTTTAATTGGCAGGCGACGAAGTTGACCTGACCTCTAGCAAAAGCCGCGACACACACACACACACACACAGAGACACACAAACACACTCGCACACACACGTGACAGCAATTTTTAAGTGCATTTTGAAATGAATGTACACACACACACACTCACACACTCACACACACACACACTCACACACACTCACACAGACACACTCACACACACACACTCACACACACACACACACACACACATGCAGTCGCACAAAGAACTCATAATTTATTTGTATTTCCATATAGAATTCGTTGAAAGAAATTGCAAAAGTCTATAAAAAATAAAATAAAATAAAATAAAAAAATTAATTAAAAAATAATGATGCATGTAAATCGCATATATACATATATTACATATGCAAATCGTAATTTAATTGCAACTAATTTTGTTTTTCAAATATTTTACTCAAATTTAGCAAATTTAGCAAATTTACGAAATTTCTCAAATTAGAAAAATGCGTCACAGTTGCCGTTGTTTGAGCGCAATTATTGTAAATTCCGTTAATTAGCCGCGTGCTCGCCAAAAACTTTTGAATTTTTGCATTTAATGAAATTTAATTTAATTTTGATTTGGCTTTGGCTTTACATGCATTTTGCATTTGCAGTTGGATTTTAACCGTCACTCAACGCAATTGAGCGCTTCTCGTTTGCCGTTTGAGTGAAGTTTGCGAGTTGAATACATTAAGCAGGCAGCATCTGTTGCGCGACAGTGGTGCAAGCATGATTGTTCGTTGGGCAAATTAATAAGTACTCAGCCATAAATGGAGACTAAATTTCATTAAGAGAATTACACTGACATGCACACATTCTATTAACTCTTTAATTCATTTATCATCCATGTTTACAGCTATTTCTTGGTTCGCAACTTGAGTGCATTTCACTCATCTCATTGCGTGCCACTGTGCATGCGTATGCTAACAGTGCCATTTTGAGCTAACATTAACATTGAGCGCTGTCTGGTAGCGACATAACAGTCAAATTGAGTGTGAACATTGCGCAAGTGAAGTGAAGTTCGCATAGCAAGCGCATTAACAGTTTTATGTTAAGCAAAAACCCACTCAACAACTTTTGGTGCGCTGCTGCTGCTCTGCTACTCTGCTACTTCGCTGCTTTGCTGGTCGGTTGTGTTTTGCTGCGAGCAGTGGTTTCAGTTTGTTTTGTGCGCGCGTTCCGGACGGTAGTGATTGCCGTGTGTCATCGTCGTCGTCGCCGTCGTCGTTATTGCCGTCGCCGCCGTCGTCGTTGGCATAGTCGTAGTTCGTGCGAAAACAGAGCCAAAGCGTAGCTGGTAAAAACGTTGTATGTCTTATGCGCTGCTGTATATCTTTGTTGCTGCTGGCGCGTCGATCGGCAGCGGGCAGCGCGCAATGATCTTTCAATATTTTTGTTGTTCTTTTTTTTCTGTTTCGAGTGCGTGTGTGTGAGCGAGCGAGCATGCATGAATATTTGTATGAAATGGAAGCCCATATGCAATAAACGCAATGCCGCAGCGTCGATAAGAAAACAAATGTTAATAATAATTAACAATTGATATATGTGCATACATATAAATCTTTTTGCATTCCGATATGAATTTTCAATAAGTGTGTGTGTGTGTGTGTGTGAGTGTATGGCTGTCGCTGTGCCTGTGTGTGTTTGTGTGTGCGAGTGGGAGCGAGCAAAGCTTAAAACGAAAGAATTGCATGTAAAAACGAGTTCTTGCAACCAGTCCAAAAGAAAAGGGTTCACAAAAAGCCACAGCAACAACAACAACAGCAGCAGCAGCAGCAGTATATGAAGAAGAAGAAGAATTCCCATTAAACAAACGCTGACTGCGCTGCTGCTGCTGCTGCCGCTGGCTTCGGCTTTGGCTTGGCGCGCTGATCGTTTATGGGCCTTGCTCACACGCGCTCTCCGTTGCGCTCTCGCGCTCTCTTTTGCTCGCGTTTCTACCTGTGGCAGGTGTGCGTGAGAGTGAGCGAGCGAGCAAACGAGTGAGTGAGTGGCATTTTGTGCGAACGACAGCACAAAGCGCAGTGGCAGATCAAAGTGACGTTAGCATTTGTTTTACTTTGCGTTCTGTTGCTCATCGTCTTCTGCCTTCAAGTGTGCATGTGTGCATGTGTGTGTATGTGTGTGTTTGTGAGTGAGTGTTTGTTTCTACCCGCCTCTTTTACTCACACGCCCCGCTTGATGTCCATTGCAGGCACCAACAAAATGTTTGAGAAAATGTTCAACAAATAAAAATTGACAATTTAAAAAAAAAAAAACAGAAGTAAAACTCTTGCGGGATATTCGAAAGAAAAAATAAAAAGAATTAATAGTAAAAGTAAAACTGAAAATTAATAGAACGTCGAGGCTTAACGTGACAGACGACAACAGGCCGCAACAACAACAAGGAAAAGAGAAAGAAGGAGCCGAAGAGCAACAACAACTGCCGCAAATGCAGCAGCGATCGTTGGCGTCGTCGCTGCGGCGCGTCAACAAAAAACCAACAGCAGCAGCACCACCACCAAAACGAAGAATGAAAAATTCATCAGCAACAACAACAACAGCAAGCAGAGCCGCAGCCGCGGTAGCTTGGCTCAAAATGCTGCCGCTGTCGACGCCGCCGCCTCTGCTAATGTCGCTGCTACTGCTCGGCATTGCTGCATTTAGCTTGGACAGCTGCTCATGTTACGCGGGTAAGTTCTGTCTTCTGCATGTTCCCCCCTCCCCTCCCCCCTCCTCAGGCCCCTTAGCATGCATATATTTCTTCTTCCACTTATTCTGCTTCGCTTTGTGTTGTTTTTACTTTATTCGGCATTTTTTTTTTTTCGTCTGTTTTTCGGTATTTTATGTTGCTCGAAAACAAGTACAAAACAAACAGCCCGTGGGAATTTGTTGGTAATTCAAAGCGTAGCAGGAAATTAGGCAAAACAGGGCGACAGTCTACAGCAGAAAGAGTAGCAGAAATAGTAGTAGTCGTAGTAGGTGTGTGAATTTAGTAGCAAAACAGCTCAACGCATTCGATCTGCATTGCTGATTGTTGTTTTGTTTGACTTCTTATTTGTTGTTTCTGTTTCTGTTTTCGCTTTTGTTTTTGTTTTTGTTATCAAAGTAAAACAAATAAATTGACCCAAAAATCTCAAACCGCAAGCGGGCGACACACTTTCAATTTACACATGACCAAATGAACTACAACTGTAGTACAGTAAATAATCGAGAAAGGCGCTAAATATTTGCTGTCACAGTTTCGGGCAAAATTTTAAGGGAAAACCGTGAAAATTTCGAGAAAATTACATGCAAATTTTGCATCTCTGTCTCTGTGTGCAAGTGGTTCGTCCTAGCGAGCACAGACTGTGGCTCGTTTACAAAGGCTTTTAGTGATAAAAAGGAAATTTAACACCTTTTCGCTGATATTTTCACAGAATCCAGAAACAAAAAACGACAGTTTCAAGTATCTATGTGTGTGTGTGTGTGTGTGTGTGTGTGTTGGTTGTGTAAATAGTTGCATGACAGCACAAAAGTTAGACCAGTTCACATGAAAGAGAAATAGGTGGAGAGAGAGAGAGAGAGGGAGGGTGAGACACAAGTGTCCGATAAGAAAAAAGAATAAATAAAAGTTTAGCTTTGATTCAATTCAACTTAGATTACTCATGTCTAATGTTCAAGAAAAATGAGTGAACCAAATATTGAAAGGAGAAGAGCGAGAGAACTTTATCATCCAGCTCATTTTTGGGGTCTTATTTTGTTTATTAATTATATATATGTATATAAAAAGAGAAATGTATTTGTGATGGGAAATTATCAAAAGTGTTCTTAATAAAATTAATTAAAAAATAAATAAATAAATAAAAATAAGAAATTTATAGTTTAAAAAAGTTGAAAAATATAGTAACAATTCTTCAAAAATATAATATTATGTTTTTCATAACTGATAAAAATAAGTAAAGAAAACCTATCTTTCAATTTTCCTTTAAGTTAAAAACTTAGTTTGATCAAAATATTACAGTTAAAAATAGTTTTTTATTTATAAAATTTAAATAAATGAAATTGTATCGCTTGTACATAAAAAATAAAATATTTAAGAGAATATTTTATTTTATACATAAAAATTAAATAAAAAAATATAAAAAATAAAAAAAAAATAAAAAATAATTAAAAAAAAATAAAAAAAATAAAAAAAAAAAATAAAAAATAAAAATATAAAAAAAAATAAATTAAAAAAAAAAAAATAAATAAAAAATAAATAAAAAAAATAAATAAAAAAAAAAATAAATAAAAAAAAATAAATAAAAAAAATAAATAAAGAAAAATAAATAAAAAAAATAAAAAAATATAAAAAAATAATAAAATAATAAAAAAAAATAATTAAAATAAATACCACTAAAAAATCATAAAATAAAAATATATAATCGATGTAAAATATAAACATAATAAAATAAAAATTAAATTGTAAATTAAAAAAAAAAGTAAATAAAAAAAAAATAAATAAAAAAATAAATAAAAAAATAAATAAAAAAAATAAATAAAAAAAAATAAATAAAAAAAAATAAAAAAAATATAAAAAATATAAAAAAATAATAAAATAATAAAAAAAAAATAATTAAAATAAATACCACTAAAAAAATCATAAAATAAAAATATATAATCGATGTAAAATATAAACATAATAAAATAAAAATTAAATTGTAAATTTAAAAAAAAATCAAATAAAAAAAACATATAAATAAATTTAACTTATTTTATGTAAAAGCTGTTTGATCATAATATGTTATATGGTATATATATGATATATCATGTCATCATCATCATTGTATATATGATATATATGATATATGATATATATGATATATTGTATATATGATATATATGATATATTGTATTTATGATATATATATCAAGCATCAACCGAAGAATAGTTCAAATATTTATAGGTATATCTATCAACTAGAGTTTCAATTCTCACTTATTTGAACTTTTTATAATTCGATCTCAGCTGCTTTTAGAGTTAATCGAACGTAAATCCATTTAATTAATAATTAAATTGTTTCATATCAGGGAACCTTTTTTGTTTTCAATTTGAAAAACAAATGTCCAAATCAATTGTGAAAGTTGTTTCGAATGCGTGAGAACTTTTTTGTTGCTATCAAGCGAGATAGACGACGGAAGATAGGCTGGCAGCTGTTCAATTATTTGTAGGCCTCACTGTACCTGTTACCTGACTAATTAAGCGATGTCAACTGTAAATTGAAATAATTTGTTTACCTACGGTTTATTGCCGTGTGTTTTTTTTAATGTTTTATTCTTCGGACTTGGCATTAAATCCGTCATTTTGGATTAATGCAGAAATTAACCGTAATATTTGCTTATTAATTATAATACAATAAATTATTCGATTCGCTATCATTATTGTCATTAATTTCAATTTGAAAAAGGTTTTTTTTTCTTCTTCATTTTGCATTGAGTTATTAATGAAGTTATTGTTGTGTCTGTTTTTTGTTGATTGAAAATAATTAAAAATTCTTGCGTATATTTCATTTGAAACGATAAAGGTGTTTTAAATAATTGATCTGAATTAATCAAAGTAAATGGGACATATAGGCCTGTTGTTGTTCTTGTTCATTTCGTTTTTAATTGATATATCATTGCTTTTAATGTAATTTCCTTCATTTAATTATTTGTTACACTTTAGAGCACTTATTTATAGAAGGAAAAAAAATGGCTATAATGTTGTTAGTTCTCATTATCTGATACATTGTTCGAGCATTTTGTGACTTTTGCGCTGATTTCCATTTGTTTCATTTCGTTTTGTTCCATTGCATTAGATTAATTTTACTTAGTCTTGATGACAACATATTTATTAATCGGTGTTCCATTCCAATATGTTCCTTATTTATTTCTTTTGTATGTTCCATTCCAATATGTCGCTTGTTACATATTCTATTCCAGTTTGTTTCACTATCGGCTTCCTTCTTCATTGCAAAATATGACTATCTCGGCGTTCCATTCCAATATGTTCCTTGTTTATTTCTTTTGTGTGTTCCATTCCAATAAGTCGCTTGTTTCATATTCTATTCCAGTTTGTTTCAATATGGGTTTTCTTTCTTCATTCCAAAATATGACTAACTCGGTGTTCCATTCCAATATGTTCCTTGTTTATTTCTTTTGTGTGTTCCATTCCAATATGTCGCTTGTTTCATATTCTATTCCAGTTTGTTTCAATATGGGTTTTCTTTCTTCATTCCAAAATATGACTAACTCTGTGTTCCATTCCGTTATGTTCCATATAACATTTTATGCCAATTATGCAGCACAATAAATATTATTCCATTTAATGCTTTTATGCCAGTTTCTTATTCTATTCCAATTTGTTTCTAGTTTTTCTTTTAGAATGTGACTTTGTTCCATTTAAAAATTGAACCGAATGTACAGTTTGTAAAACATTTGTATATAATTTAACACCACTTATTTTCCATTTCACAATGTTCGAATATACATATGTACTCATGTCGTACGCCTGTTTCATTCCACAATGTTCCACATATGTTTTAAACACATTTTTTGCTAAACAAATGTAAACTTATTATACTTAATTATAATTAAGATATATCTGCGTATAATTCTATACCATGTGTGTTCCATTCCACATGTTCCACATTGTGTTTAACGTTCAATTTATGAACATTTTGTAATGTGACCGAGGTAGGTACAACATAGATGACCCTTTTGTGAACTTAATGAATGCTCATATGTATTTCATTCCACAACGTTCCACACATTTTTGGTTTCTACATTTTTCCCATTCAATTTAATGCTATTATGTCATTCCATTGCTATTGGTGATAATTTTACAAAAGTATTTGCTTTCAACTTGTGCGTAATTATACTAAATAAAACATTTTCAATTTCTATGAAAGCGCTTCGTGCTCCAATAACAAATAATTATTTATTAATGTTCGTAATTGCCTCGTCAAAATCTAAGTATAAAATAATTAACGCAATTAAATAGCCAAATTTATACATTTGCCATGACAAACTTGGACACACAGAGAAATATTTATATGTGTGTGTATGTATGTGTGTGTGTGTGTGTGTGTGTGTGTCTTCTTCCCACTTTATTGTTGTTGTTGTAAAATTTGTTGTCAAATAGCAAATAGCCAAAACATCGAATACTGCAAACAAGTTAATTAACATGGTAAGTGTGCACATAATTTGAATATGCTATTCACACTCGCAATCAACAGAACTGCGAACATTATATGCTCGACGACATGATACCCTAGAAAGAGAAAACTTAAAATGCGAATTCTTTTATTCAGTTTACTTTATGAGAAAGCGATTTGTTTTATCTGTCATATTCGATTATTCGGCAGTGTTTTATATATCAGATAGTATATATAACAGAAAAGGTAAAAAAAAATAAATATAAAAAAATAAATAAAAATACATATAACAAAAATAAATAAAAATAAATATAACAAAAATAAATTTAAAAAATAAATAAATATAAAAATAAATATAAAAAAATAAATATACAAAAAAATATAAAAAAATATATAAAAAAAATAAATAAAAAATAAATAAAAAAAAAATAAATAAAAATAAATATAACAAAAATAAATTTAAAAAATAAATAAATATAAAAAAATATAAAAAAAATAAATATAAAAAAAAATATTAAAGAAAAATTTAAAAAATAAATAAATATAAAAAAATATAAAAAAAATAAATATAAAAAAAATATTAAAGAAAAATAAATATAAAAAAAATATTAAAGAAAAATAAATATAAAAATAATAAATATAAAAATAATAAATATAAAAATAAAAAATAATAAATATAAAAAAAATAATAAATTAAAAAAAAAAATAAATATAAAAAAATAAATAATAAAAAAAAATAAAACAAATAAATATAAAAAAATACATTTTAGAAATAAATGAATATAAAAAATATATAAAAAAAATAAATAAATATAAAAAAAAATATATATAAAAAAATAAATATAAAAAATATAAATATAAAAAAAATAAATATAATAAAAATAAATATAAAAAAAATATAAAAAAACCATATAAATATAACAAAAATAAATAAAAAAAATAAATAAATAAAAAAATAAATATAAAAAAAAAATAAATAAATAAATTGAATAGAAATAAAATAAAAAGTAAATACAAAAATATTAATTTGATTAAATTTTTTATATACTTTTTTTTATTTTGTATTCTTTATTTTATATTTGATTTTGTATTAAATATAAATTTACAACAAATTTTCAACAATTTTCTACATTTTTTTCGAACTAGTTAATATATATTTTGATTAGATTCATTCAAATCCAACTTGAAAGACGATTATAATGAACATTAAACTTAAAAATTTCTGCTTTGAGATTGGTTACAATGGGTCTCAAGTGCAAGCTGGAGTGGGTTAATAATAGCTTTGAGTAAATGTGCGAATTTTTTCGGTCAGAAATATGATTTTTTACAGTATTTTGCTGCGAATTGCAGTATTTATTTTGCATCTTCATTTGCTTAAACGTTTTTTTTTTTTTTTTTTTTTTTGTCATTTTCCCAAGCACCTTGAAAATTCGAATTATGCCAGAGTAGCCGTCGCAGCGTCGACACTTTTTCCCTTCAATGTTTATGTTATGTATATTTGTATTTTTTTATGCTCTCTTTATAATTTCAATACATGCTTATAAGGGTATATGGATTTATCAATATATATATATTTACATATATGTATAAAAACTGCAGAAAACTCTAGACTATAGTTTCTAGACTAAGCAAATCTTATATACATCTCTTTGGGCGTGGCAAATCACATAAATATATATATATATATGTATATATATATATATATATATATATATATATATAGTATATCTAACAGAGTTTTAGAGTCAAAGCACAACAAGATCAGATATTTAAAAAATTTGTTTTCTTATAATAAAAAACTCTTACAAAAGATATAATCAAATAAAGATTAAACTAAATCTAAAAAAGAAAATAAATATATTTATAATAATTTGTTAATATCATGATAAATTATATGAATCAAATATTTTGGCTATGGACGGGTATTCTGCAGTCGTTCTTCTTTTGATATTTGGGCATTTTGATCAGCTTGGATGTGATTTCTTTGGGAATTTCACAATAATTATTTACAGAGCCGCAAATGACGCTGTTTCGCTTTTGTTTGTTCTTTTTGTGGCTGCCCGATGGAAATTGCTGAGTTGGGCCGCGTCGAGTCGAGTCGAGCAAAGGTTTCCCATTTCCCGTCTAGTCTGTAATTCAAGTTGGCGATTTTCGAGCCAAAGTCGAGCCAAACTCGGAGTGTTTCTAGCCACCTGTTTGGGGACTCTTGTGTTCGTTCTTCGACTATTGTTTCTGCTTCTTTTTTCTTTCTTTCTGCAGTTCCAGTTCCAGTTCCAGTTGGAGTTATTCTTTTATGTCGTAACTGACGCGGCACAAAAGGCAGCGCAGCGCAAATTTGTTTGTGCAGCTGTTTGTTCGCACTTTCTTTGCCATATTTTCTGATTTCTGTTTTTATTTTTTTTTTTAATTTGTATTTCAGTTTTTGTTGTTGTTGTTGTTTGTTATGTTTTATTATTTTTCTTGCTGGATGTGTTTTCTCTCCAAAGCAACTGCTCAAATTACATGGCACACAAAACCAAAGCAAGGAAAATAATTAAAAAAAAAAAATGTGTTTTTGCTGCTCAAAAATGTTGTGCGAATTGTAAAAAAGAATTTGACAAAAGTAAGCGTAAAAATTGCAACTCCCGTTTGTATGTAGAAAAGAATATAGATATATATATATATTCACATATATCAGATTTTAATCAAATCCCAAATATATTAATTAAAAAATATATGCATATGATATATATGAAAAATACAAAATTAATTATGTGAAAAATATTTTTTATAAAAAATAAATTAATTAAAAAATATATTAAATAATATGTGTTGCGTAGAAACTTTGAAAGATTCGATATTATTCAGAGTTTTTGTAGGTTCGTTATTGTTTGTGTGGTTTGTATCTGAATGATGAACTACAATGTCTGCATTTGGGATAGAGTCTGTCCTTATATATATATATTTATGCATATATCCGAACTAGTTAGATTTACTGTAATAACTTAGGGTATCTGACAGTCGGACACTTTCGGCTAGAGCTCTCACTTAATCATATAATTAGAATATCAATTAAAGTCTTATAGTCAGATAATCCCCACAAAATGATTCAAATATCAGACTTATAGCAAATCACAAACAGTTTATAGTCGGATACTCCCTACTAGAGCACACACTTAATTTATCATAAACAGTCGGATACTTCCGACCTATCTCAACTACGAAACACTTAAAAGCTTTAGCAAATCACAATCATTTTTTTGAACTATCATAAAATCAGCCAGAAAATCTCAGCCTTATCCTATAGTAACCCGATTTGAGTGGAAATCGTTTATATATTTACTCAAATTGAATGTTTAAGTAAGATTTAGATTTTTGCAACTTGTAAAACACAAATAGAAACCACTGAAATGCTTTTCCCAGCATGCTGTTCGACCAATAGTCTACAAAGTTGATTATTGGTTTTAGTTAATGCTAACAATCTGAATTTGTATTGCTTGTCATACTCTAACCTCAGCAAATGGTTCCATTTCGCTTTTGTCATACATTTTGCACCAGAGCAAAGTTCATTTGATGCCAAAAGCAAGTTTCGATAGTTTTTTGTGCTGATAATAACGAGTGTAAAGTGATATGATTCACAAAGAGTTTTTCTTTTTCTGTAGAGTTTTATAGTTTCCAAAACGAACAAAATTATTTAAAACTACGTCGCTCTGATTCTCATTCTGGGTTAAAAAAATGTATAACACATTCAAATATTACAAACAAAAATGAAGAAAATGAAGTGGAAAAGCTTTAGACGTGCGTGCTCTGCTAAAATATACCCTGAAAACAGCAGAATTATTCAAAATCTGAAATATCCAAGTTCTGTGACTTCCTTACAAAAAATCAAGTAATCGATTATTATCGATAACGATGAGCTTGTCCTGCATAAGGACAGAAAGACTCAAGCCTAAGTGGACTTTTTATATCTGAAATCTATACCAAATAAATTTATCGCATATTATCGATAAAAAAGTAAGTGTAATGATTTATCGCCAGAAATGGGAAGCTTGTGCTAGACTCAAACTTCATTCTGATCTGCTTCTGCCTGTTACACACATCCCCCCAACACTATTATACCTTGCGACACCAATTTTCAATGGGTATATTACTTTACTCTAGGCTTCATTGAAGTTCATTTTGGGCTTACAGAAAAACTCAGTGTATATATATCTTCGGCTATGTCTGTGCATGATTTTGTACAGATTTTTGCAATTTCCTTTGTGTGGGTGTCTGTGCGGGGCTTATGGGGCTAACCGTGTCAAGAGCAAAACTTTTGGAAAGTTTTCCTGGTCTTTTGCCATTTTTGACTGACAGAAAACCACAAAATGAAGACTCTGCCTCCTACACGCACACGCACACACACACGCACACAGCAATTTCGAGGGCCTAGGCCAAAAATATCTTTATTTTAGTTGTATTCAAACTGTGCAGCATTTGCTAGTTTGAGATGCATTGGGTTTTAAGCCTATAATCGCATTTGTTGTGGATTCCAAAAGCTCAACGTATTGTGCAAATATTGTATGTTGCCCTGTTAGTCCTCTCCCTCCCTCTCGCTCTCTCTCTCACTCACCCTCTCTCTGTCTCTTTCGCTGTCTGTTGCTGCCTCTGCTCTGGGCACATTTCAAATGCATATTTAACGCTTCGACCAAAATGTTGGCCAGCCGCGTTTTTGTGCGTTTTTAACGCTCGTCTTGTTGTTTGCTTATTTGGCTCATTAGATAAATCAAATTTCGGTTTTGGCCATTGTTTGGGAGGATTGTTTTATTGCGCACCAAATTGATTGACCCACAAAATTTCAAACGTAACTATGGCACAGTGGCCAACAACTGTCGAGAATATGCCCACAAATGTTTATCGATAACTTTTTATTAGATTAAAACTAATGTGGAATTAGGTAACGAGTCATTTGATAAAATTTTAAAACTGATTCCCAGCGATAGTCTGTTCCGGAGGTCATCAAGCATACATTTCTGTTATCGATAGGCTAATACATTGAATTCATTGTCTAGTCAGGCATAGCATCCTATCTTATGCAATATATTTTTATCTTATGCGATACATTTTGAATTAGCGCATACATATAGATTATCGATATTGTTATCGATAAGTGAACGCACTAAATGGTAATATGGTTTGATGTCTGCCAATCTTACATACCAATTGATCGATTCTTTGCTTCGAATTTCGATCGATTGCTGCTCAAAACTTATTTTTTATAAATATCACTGTTATCGATAACTTAACAATTTTATTTGAATTTGGCTATGTTTGACTTATTCGTCTATGACTAAATGTGTAATTTTTCAAATTAATCGACTAATCGGGTTATTTTTTAGTCAATTTAAGCAAATTGATTGCTGTTATCGATATATTATTCTCTGTTAAAAGTGACATAATATTATAATATATATAATAATATACAACATTGCTTTTAATTGTTATATGACTAGTAATCTGACACCGTATCCTATGGATTGTCTATATTGACTTCAAATAATCGATAAATCGATAGACAATCATAGTCTGGACATATTTGACTTCATATTTGATTATGTTATGCTCAATGACATCTCATCGATCAATCTTAGTAATGTGCACTGTTTTATGTTTTTTATACATACATATGTACATATACATATATGATATATGCTTCGCTTTTCTGCCCCATTTAACACGCTGTGATCCCACTGTGCGCAGCGATAAAAATTCTGTTGCATTATTCTAATGCGTTTCTATTGACAATATAATCGCGGTGCACATTTCATGCAGAATCAGTAGCCTCATCAGCAGCAGCGGCAACAGCATCATCATCATCATCAGCAGCGTCATCATCATCATCATCATCATCCGCAGCAGCAGCAGTGGCAGCATAAATAACAACTATAACAATAACACTAACAATTATTCGATTTGATCCCCAGTTGGCCAGTGTTTCGTGGCTCGAAATATGCAAAGTGCTTTCGCACAACAATAGCCCAATGCGGCAAGAGCCTAAAAATCAGCAGGCTAGGCTGGCTGGGCTGGCTGCCTGGCGGGCGGGCGCTCAACAATGTGAATTACAAAACGGGCCATGCAGCATGTGGCATGCAGCATGTGGCATGCAGCATGCAGCATGTGGCATGCAATTTGCTTCACTAGCCATTGCTCATCCAAATGGCCATCGCAGCATTGATAGATGCTAGCAGAGAATTCTATTTATTTTTCTTATTGTTTTTATGTTTTATTGTTTGGACAAACGTGTTTCCGTTTCACTGCCAAATGTCTCGCAAATTTTCCACTTCGATTGCCAACGAACGGCTGCATGTTGCAAGCTAATGAGCTGTGTGTTGCATCTCCACTCAGCTAATTTGCAATTAAAAAAGAAAACAGAAAAAAAAGACACACAACATTCAAATGCAAACTTTGTGTTGTGTTTTTCCATCTCTCACTTTTCTTTTTTTTTTTTTTTCAAAAATAAAATATTCAATTGACTAGATAATTATATTAGTCAGAAGTTTATTATATATTTAAATTCAATTATTGCATTTTATTTTTACGCTCAGTGAATTATGAAAAATGAACGAAAATAATTCAATTAACACAAATTTAATTGAAATGCATTTCAATTGAATCATAAATCAAAACTGATTTAGAATTCACATAGTCGTTGCGTGTTTCATTCCATTAGTTGCACATAAGTCAGTTGTTAATGTTCAGTCAAATTATGTTTGATGGCATTTCCCGCACATTATTCAACTGCCGTTTGGTTGAATGTGTGCACAAATTGTGTTTCATTCCATTTGTTTCGCAGGTGTATGCATACATATTGTACATATATGTACATGTATATTTGCTTGACAAATGTTTCACATTATGTATACACAATGTATTTTAATTAACTCGTTTGAAACGGATGTTCCATTCCACCTGTTTTGCAATATCAGCTTAAAATATGCGTCTGTCTATTCGTTTCATTCGTGTTTTATATTCGGGTTATTTAGTGTGGCTAATTAGAACCTTTTTAATCATGTGTTCCATTCCATTTGTTCCACATATCTGCCCAAAATCAAATTACCATTCCAATTTTAAAATGCTGTCTACATCATATGCTTTATTACATATGCTTCAAATACATGTTCCATTCCATTTGTTTCACAATCACTTACTCTCTCATTGGTTTTACTTACCTTTTAGATTCTGCTTACAGAATTTGTTTCATTCCATTTACTGCACATATTGTCATTGGCTTTCTCTGTGTTTCATTCCATTTCGTTTCGAAATATCTGTAGCTTAAGCTAAAATTCCCCATTCGAATTGCGACACGCATCGTGTTCCATTGCATTGTTATGTCTTATACCAAACGTTCCGCAATATTTGCACTCTTTGTGTTTCATTCCATTTCGTTTCAATATCTAAAACTTTAGCTTCCCATTTGTACAGCGACACGCACCGCGTTCCATTGCATTGTTATGTTTTATACCAGTCGTTGCGCACAATTAAATTAAGCTCCTGTTAAAACCCTCCACAAATCTTTCCATTTAGCCAACGCGAGACAAGGCTAAAATTAAAAGCCAGCCTGTGTGCCTCTCTCTGTGTGTGTGTGTGTGTGTGTAGGTGTATGTGTGTGTGTGTGTGTGTGTGTGTGTGTGCGTGGCAGCTAATTTGCGCGAAAGCCCGTCGCTAACTAGAATAGAAAGGGTATTTCAACAATGGCAATGGAAACTGAATGAAAATAAATTGTAGCATATGTCCAGGCGTCATAAAGCACAATAACAAACCCAAGTAGCGGAATGCACGGCAAAGAAACAGGGGGGGGGGCAAGAGAAGGGGGCGTGGCCGGCACGAAGCAGCAGTTAAAATGTTTGCCCCAACTAAAAAAGAATAACAGAAGAAGCAGAAGCAGAGAAAACGCTGGCCACAATGATGCCGCATGCCGCATGGGGCAGGCGGACAAAATGATGCTGCTGCGGCGGCGGCCAGAGCAGCAGAAGACGAGATGAGACAATGCCGTCAACATAGCGCCGATGTTTGCTGTTGTTGCTGCAGTTGTTGTTGCAGCTGAAGCCTCTAGTGATGGTCGCTGAGCACAAGGCGACGGCACGTTGTCAGAAAGCCGCAAGACTTGCGACGTCTACCAAATGCAGCGGGCTTCAGGTGTGGCAAATGGTGAGGTAAAAAAAAAAAGAGTGCAAAGAGAGAGAGAGAGAGAGGGAGAGAGTGGGAGAGTGAAAGAGAGAGAGAGCGCGCTAAAGAGCTATGGCTAGACATGGGTCACACAAAACGACAAAGTGAGCAACTTCAAATGCTAACTGGCTGCCCCAAGGCGCTGCTAGCTGTGTGTGTGTGTGTGTGTGTGTGTGTGAGTTGGCAACGTGCACAAGCACTGAAAATGGCGCCTGCTTCTATTGTTGCTGTTGCTGTTGTTGTTTTGTGTAGCTTTATTTAATATTTAAAAGCAGCAACTAAAATATGCAAGACGTTGGCCAAGTAGCCGCGGGTGAAATGCAACAAAATGTGCAGCAACAACAACAACAACAACAGCAGCAGTCAGTGTATGTTTGTGTGTGTGTGTGAGTGCCTGCAGGTAATAGAAGGTGTGCTCAGATTTCAGTCTATGTAAAGTTGATAAGGCGTGTAAAAGAATATAAAATATGTGCATAATAAAATTAGCTGAGCGCTGCAAATGATTGTGAAGTCGCGCTGCCTTGCAGTATACCCCATACTAGCCCACCCACCACGCCCCCCGCCCACCCTACGCCTATGGCTAGGGCCAACATTGGACACCTTGAAGGCGCTTCGAATGTCTACCAAAAGCCTGTCAGCCCCTGGAGGGCGTGTCATAGTCCATAAATAAAATCCGAGTCCTGACCATAATAAAGTGCAGTATGCATGGCAAAAGAAGAGAGAGAGAGAGAGCGAGAGAGAGAGAGAGAGGGAGATGGGAGAAAGAGAGAGGGAGAGCTGCAGAGATTCAGTTTCATGATCAAATATTTGTTTACACCTTAAGCAATTGTGAGGCTAATGCAAATTAGAGCTAGTGTTAGTTTGACAGGCACTTTGACAGGTAAATAAAAAGAAAACCAAAAGATACCAAAAAAAATACAAAAAATACCAAAAATACAAAATACCAAAAACTACAAACAAATGTAAAAATATTAAAAAAAATATAAAAAATATAAAAATACCAAAATACAAAAAAAACTTTAAATAAAATACCATAACTAATATACCAAAAATTAAATACCATAAATGAAAATACCAAAATCTACAAAGAAATGTAAAAATATAAAAATATAACAAATATAAAAATATAAAAAATACCAAAACACCAAAAAGCTTTAAATAAAATAACATACCTAAAATACCAAAAAGTAAATACCATAAATGAAAATGCCAAAAACTACAAAGAAATATATAAAAACACAAAAATACAAAATACCAAAAATACCAAATATACCAAAAATACAAAAAAAGCATAGACAACATAAAGCATCCTGTGCCTTAAACCTAATTGCGCGAATGCGAGTGCCAAACAGTTAGCAAAGTTGGCGCATTGCATGCTCGTTTATCTAACGAATATGGCTATAACGCAGCAGCAACAGAGATAGCCAAAGGCAGAGCGAGAGAGAGAGAGACAACTGCATGGTGAGTGACCGAACGAACGGCGGTCAGTTGTCAGCGGTCAGAGGTAACGAGGCCGGCCGTAGATACCAGATACGCTGTTTGGGACATTCGCTTCGCTGTGCTACCTGCTGACAACAGAGTTTGTAAACCAAACTCGAACCTAAAAATGTGCATGGGCCAACAGTTAGGGAGGGAGAGAGAGAGAGAGAGAGAGAGAGGGGGAGACCAGGTAGCGGCAGCGGCAGCTGGAGGCCTCCTTCAGTTAGTATGGCAAATGCCGACAGGGGCTGATGCGACCCTGCGGCATGCAGTTGTGTGCGTATGTGTGTGTGTGTGTGCGTGTGTGTGTGCATAGCCCAGTCGCAGCGCCACGCATGCCAGCTGCACTGCCCGCGGCATGCCCTTTTTCACATGTGCCTAATTGGAACGTCATTGAGTAGCCACAAACAAAAAAAAGAAGAAAAATAGCTAAAACTAGCTGTTGCTGGCTAACTATGCTCAAATTTAGCTCGAATTGAAATATTTGAAAACTATTTGCATTTCCGTCTGCCAAATTCAGTTGATTATGGCCAGTAATTGTTTACTGATTTCCTTCATTTTAACGACTATGCAAAGTTGGCCTAAAAAATAAACGTTTATTCTGAGTATTTTTTTTTTTATTGTCAATTGAATTTCCACTGGGCAGCCAATGGCCGGAAATGTCTAATGATAGTCGCGACGCGGCGTTTTGTTGTCGCAGAGGCCGTGGAAATGTCGCCATGCCGAAACAGCCAATGCACCGATGAAAACACACACACACACATGTAAATATGCGCATGCACACATGTGTGCACACACACACACACACACACACACACACACTCAGAGTTATGGCTTTGACTGGGACTGCGTCAATTTGCACCTGGAGTAAGCGACGCACACACACACACATAAAAATCATACACATGTATACATGTGCATCTTTATTTATATATAGTGTTAATATGTGAAGCGTTATATGTAAAAATATATATAAATAGACATAGCTGTATATATTTGTATACCCTGTAACCTTTAGAGATGGTAGTCTAATGCCTACCGATCAAAAAATAAATCATCTCTCTCTCTCTCTCTCTCTTTCTCATGGTTTCCTCCATCTCCCTAGGTCTCTCTCTTTTCCTTCAGGTCTCTAATGCTCTCTCTCTCTCTCTCTATAATAATACTTAAGATTTTCTCTCTCTCTCTCTCTCATCCTCATTTTCTGTCTCTCCGTATCTCTCTCTTTCTTTAGACCTCTCTCGCTCTCTCTCTAAAATAGTTAAGATTTTCTCTCTCTCTGTCTCTTTCTCTATAAAAATAGTTAAGATATTCTCTCTCGCTCTAAAAATAGTGAAGATTTTATCTCTCTTTATCTCTATGTCTCTCTCTCTCTCTCCTTTATCTCTCTCTCTCTTTCTCTCCCTTTCTCAATCTCTCCCTTCTCTATCTTTCCCCCTGAATACATATTTTTTTTTTTATGTTTCGGCCCATTGTCGTCTGCGCATTTCAATGAAATTCGTATGCAGTTTATGCAAATGTCGTAAAAAAAAAACAAAAATAATAAATAATAAAAATCAAGAAAACAAGAAAAAAAGAAAGGTAAACGCATAAACTCAGGTGCGCCGCATGGCCAGCCGAACCGAGTGGCATGCCCCGGCCCAGGGCGGCCTTTGTTGCATTCTCATTTGGCCTTGATCGCTGCCAGTCACTGCGTCAGCTAGTCAATCAGTCAATCACGCAGCTTTATCTGTTTGCTTTTGGTGTCGCGTTCGCTGAGTGAACTCGCTGGCATATTAATTGCAGCTGCAGCAAGGGCGCAACTCTTGCCACAAACAACAGCAAAGACAAAGGCGAGGCGCATAAAATCGCGTTGTTTATGATCAAAAAGAGTTATCTAGAAATTGTTGTATAGAGTATGAAATGGAGTGGAGAGAGGAGAGTGGAGAGTATAGAGAGGAGATTGGAGGGTGGAGAGTGTAGAGTAGAGGGTGGAGAGTGTGAGAGTGTGAGAGTGGAAAATGTGAGTGGAGAGTGGAGAGTGGAGAGTGTAGAGTGTAGAGTGTAGAGTGGAGGGTGGAGAGTGGAGAGTGGAGAGTCTGAGAGAGGAGAGTGAAAAATGTGAGTGGAGAGTGGTGATTGTGGATTCTAGCTTGTATACTGAAGAGTTAAGAGTGGTGAGTGGAGAGTGTAGAGTGTAGAGTGTAGAGTGTAGAGTGTAGAGTGTAGAGTGTAGAGTGTAGAGTGTAAAGTGTAAAGTGTAGAGTGTAGAGTGTAGAGTGTAGAGTGTAGAGTGTAGAGTGTAGAGTGTAGAGTGTAGAGTGTAGAGTGTAGAGTGTAGAGTGTAGAGTGTAGAGTGTAGAGTGTAGAGTGTAGAGTGTAGAGTGTAGAGTGTAGAGTGTAGAGTGTAGAGTGTAGAGTGTAGAGTGTAGAGTGTAGAGTGTAGAGTGTAGAGTGTAGAGTGTAGAGTGTAGAGTGTAGAGTGTAGAGTGTAGAGTGTAGAGTGTAGAGTGTAGAGTGTAGAGTGTAGAGTGTAGAGTGTAGAATGTAGAAGGTAGAGTGTAGGGTGTAGAGTGTAGAATGTAGAGTGTAGAGTGTAAAGTGTAAAGTGTAGAGTGTAGAGTGTAGAATGTAGAGTGTAGAGTGTAGAGTGTAGAGTGTAGAATGTAGAATGTAGAAGGTAGAGTGGAGAGTGTAGAGTGTAGAGTGTAGAGTGTAGAGTGTAGAGTGTAGAATGTAGAATGTAGAAGGTAGAGTGGAGAGTGTAGAGTGAAGAGTGTAGAGTGTAGAGATGAGAGTGTAGAAATGAGAGTGTAGAGATGAGAGTGTAGAGAGGAAAGTGTAGAGAGGAGAGTTTAGATTTTATACTGGATAGTACAAGAGCTATAGGGCATCATTATAAATTATATGGTATAGTGATCATTATCAATCATCGATTACACTGAGTTACTATCAGAGCTAGGGTATCAGATGTAGGGTATACAGTTGGTGGCTCCAAATTATACTATAGCTGTCAGCATTACATTTAACACAATTCCTTGATTTTCCACTAGCTAAAATTTTGAGCTCCAACGCCGTTTTCATTCCACTGTGCACAGATTTCGACTACGTTTTCTTTGGCCTTAAATCTAAAGGCTAAAGCAAAGTGGCCAAGTTGTTGCCGCTGTACGTGCCCCATTGGCGTGTATTGTAAGCTCATTAGCTGCTTAATAAATGGTAAAGACTCGCAACACGAGCAATACTTGAGTCTAGCCAATAGAGAAATATATATATATAGAGGGAAAAATATATATTTATCTATATATATATATTGATATGTACGGATTTATGGCTGCTGCTTTATAGGAAAAACTTTGCCCGTTGTCTATAAAAATTGAGTTGATTGCATTTTCATTCGTGAGTTTTCATTTAATTGTTTTCCTTTTTTGCCCCATCCCTCTGCCTCAATATATATTTGTTTTTTTTTATTTTTTATTTTGTTGCAAGTGGCACAATGCTAATTGAAATGCGCCCCAAGTTGGCAAAAAAAAAAAGAAACAATTCGAAATACAACGAACGATGCGGAGGAGGAGGAGGCAAAGGCAGCCAAACAACTAACAAATTATTGAGCGTGCCAATGGAAAAATGGGTGTGCGAAGTTCTCTGGCTCGAATAGCCGTTAGAGAGAAAACCTGCAAAAGCTTTTCAGCCACACTTGGCCAAGGTTAACAGTTAGCCGTACTCAAATTCCCTATTTTCTAAAGCAATTTGATAAACATTTCGAGTTGCCCTATTCACAGTTGGTCAGAAATATTTCGCTGGCATCAAATTGTGTGTTTGGGCTTTGCTTGACTAAAGTTGAACATTGCGAAAGCAGAGAAAAGTTTTAGAGCAGACAAATCTTTAACAATTATATAAATTATCTGAGTAAAGCTCTAAAAATGAGAAATACATATATTTCGTTTAAAATTCTATTATTTTTTAAATCTTATCATTCTAATTAAGAGTAGAGCCCGGGCCGAGACGAACTGAGTCGATCTAGCTATCTTCTATCTGTAATTCAAGTCTTTCGATAACTCGGCCAATTTCCTGACTATCGATAACAGTCAGTTCGACTATCGATAATTCAGTTCGAATGATTCGCTCATCAGGTTCAGGCATTTCGAAGTCAACTACTTCCGTCTAGAACATTCTTATTGGTTTTCATATCAAGAAAGAGTTTCTTTTGCATTCTCAGCCAAGGTAAAGTCAACTCATTATCTTCGACATTATAGCGAGTTCACATTATAATGAAATTGAAATATATATATTGTATATACGTATATACATATATCTAGAAGTTGTTGCATGTGTTGAAAAGGCTTTGAAAACTTTATAATAAATGAGAATGCAAGACATTCACATTAGACCCTCATTCCGACGTTGCGTTCCACTTTTCTTTAAAGCTCCAAGTAAACAGCAGAGATTTTGTTATCACTAAAACGCCGACGTTTGAATGCCCTTAAAGGCCAAGTGGCTTATAGACTGGATTTTTGTTTATGATTAATTGTTTTTTATTTGTAGGGAAATGTATGTTAAATTGGTTTTCGAAACTATGAAAGTTTCGGAACTGATCAAGTGTGATCTAGAGAGTTTTTCAGTATATAAATCTATAAGTATATATATATATATATAACTTGACTACTGTTTGATTCGATTCGACTTCATATATATCTGATAACTGTAGACTTTTCCTCTTCTATAATGTTACCAGTTTGGTATGTATACTATGTTAACCCATTATAAACACCGGTTAGGGTATATATTTATATATATATATATATGAAATCTTGTGATTACCAACAATTGTTGTTGCTGTAGATTGTGTGTGTGGTGTGTCATTTGTTGCCTTGGTGCTTGGGGTTTGTTGTCTCTGGCTTTATTATTATTACGATTTGTAGCCGGCGAGTGGTGCGTTTTATCAGTGGGCCAGCATTTGAGCTTCAGCCAATACACACACACACACACACACACACACACACGGTAATAACAGCCCAGGCACATGCATAATCATAATGGCCCAAAACCGAAAAGAATAACAAAAACAATTGCAGCTTATCGTTGCGCCCAGCGACTTGGCATGAGTGTGTTGTGTGTGTGGGTGTGGGTGTGTTATGCCCTATGTCTGTTCAAAATGAAAAGAAATCAGAGTTTGTTTTAGTTCTGCTCGAAAGTGTTTGATATTTAAGAGATTTGAAGTTTACATTTTCTAAAGAAAAAAAACTTATTTTTTATTTTTTCCCAAAAATTTGAGAGTTAGGATTCTGTTTTATATAAATCTTGGAATATTGAAATTAAAAAAAAAATGTATGTTTTATTTTCATTTTTCAAACCACTTAAAATTAAAATTTAAAAATACATTAAATTAAAATTGTCTTAAGCGAAAACAATATAATATAATAAATTCAAAATGATATTTATGAGTTCTCTAGCATAACTTTCATATGAGTATTAAAAAATAGTATTATAAAATATTTCAATTTATAACAAGTAAGAGTGCTCTAGTCGAGACTGCTCGACTAGGAGATACCCTGAGCCCTGTGAGCCAAATATCATATCATTCTATGCTCTTTTTAAGCATGCATAAAAACAACATATACACACGCATACATATGTACATATGTACGCACGCATAGGCGCGCGCTCTGCCAACTGCGCAGTCGACGCAGCGATTTAATTGCTTAATAACTTTCCTTAGCGATTGACTAACTGCATAAAACTTTCACAACTTATTAATGACATTTATATGTGTGTATTTGCCAAAGCACAAGTCTCTAGTATTTGATTTACGCTTTTTACAAATAGGGGACTATTGGGGGCGAATGGGGCGTGGCATCCAAAATCTAAAGATTACGTAATCTCCGTATTCATTACACGCACCTACACAGCAAATTTGAAGTCTCTAGCTCAAACAATGTACAAACTACACCTTAAAAACTTATTTTCGATAAGCATTAAAATCGATAACATTACAACAAAAATAATTATAGTTCATACGAAGCAAACTTGACCTGCGCGTGCTATACATGGACCTAATTTCAACTGTCTAGCTCGTCTACGTTCTGAGATCGACGCGTTCAAACATACGGACAGACGGACGGACGGACGGACGGACGGACGGACGGACGGACAGACAGACAGACAGACGGACAGGGCTAAATCGACTCAGCTCGTCGCCCTGATCAAGAATATATATACTTTGTGGGGTCTGACACGCCTCCTTCTGCCTGTTACATACATTTAACAAAACCATTATACCCTGATTTCCCATTTTCAATGGGCTCAGGGTATAAAAATAGAAATATATATTGTATTTTAAAGATTTTTCCTTAGTTTTTGTTTTTAAAGCAAACACAATAACTATCTATATTTATTTTAATAAATCGTAAATGAGGAATGAGTTCGTTCTATAACAGACGCTGCTTAATGAAAGCGTTTTAATATATATATATATTACACTTATATAAATGTAGATTTTTTAAAAAAAATGATTTTTGTAATGGCCAAGCTAATGAGCGTCATGTGCAGAACTCTTGCTGCTGTTGCTGCCTGCTTATCGCCCATCGACAATCAATGAGCGCGCATTGTTGGGCTCGTTCGGGCTTTTTATGTGTGGCCCATTAACAGTTCTATGCAGCGACACGCGGTCAGGTGTCCAATGATGGATGTTGGCTGGCGATTAGTTAATGAAATTGCTGCTATTGCGCTTTTGTGAACCAAAATTGTGAGCGCTTGTTTTTTATTTATTTATTTATTTAGTTATTTTGTTGTTTCTCTGGCCGGGCCATGCCATGGGCATGAATCATGCATATTGATCTCTGGCCTCCATCTGAGTCACGCAGTTGCCAAGTGCAAGCGTCGTTGCTTTAAGCCAGCTTTGCGCTTTGCGCTTCGTTGGCCGTAAACAAGAAACGGAAATGTAAACGAACAGCAGAAGAAATATTTAATAAAAAAAAATATATATATAAAAAAAAAAAAAAATGACAACAAAATTAATGAGAAGCAGACAAAAAGCCAATTCGATTGGTTTGGAATTATTAATGATTTGTTTTAGAGTTCTGTCTGTCTCCCTCTCTCTCTCTCTCTCTCTCTCTCTCTCTATCCGTCTCTATGCCACTTTGTTATGCAAAGCGACACCTATTGCCCATTGCTGGCATATTAATCACAGCAATTTCATATGCATTTGCTTATTCATAATCACAATTTGTTGTACTAAACCTCCGTCAAGGCATTGACACGATACTCGATACCTTAATTAGCTACCTGAGCCACAGGTGTGGGCCAGTTATTAGAGCCAAACTTTGTTCTGGCTAACTGTGCTGTCATAGCGCCATAGCAATCAATTAAAACTAGATTTGTATAAACATTTCATTAGATATTAGATATATTATTTTTTTTTCATTAAATTATATAAATTTAGGGATTTTATGGAATTTTTACAATTTTATAGTGCAGAATTTTTGGTGTTTTCTGATGATATAATAAAATATGAAAAATTATTATTTTTATTTTATTTATTTTTTTATTTTAATTAATTTTTTTATTTATTAATTTTTTTCTTATAACTGTTTATTTTTTTTTAATTTTTTTATAGTTTTGACTTTATTTTCTTTTCTGTTAATGATAAAAATAACTTTCTTATTTTTATTTATTTATTTTTAATATGTATTATTTTTTAAAATTTATTTTTTATTTTTGTTGTTTTTTATTTTTTTTTTATAAATTTTATTTGTTACTTATTTTTTATTTTTATTTATTTTTTATTTTTATTTTTATTTATTTTTTACTTTTATTTATTTTTTATTTTTTATTTTTATTTATTTTTTATTTTTATTTATTTTTATTTTTATTTATTTTTCATTTTTATTTATTTTTTATTTTTATTTATTTTTATTTTTATTTATTTTTTTTATTTATTTTTCATTTTTATTTATTTTTTATTTTTATTTATTTTTTATTGTTATTTATTTTTTAAAATTATATTTAATTTTATATTTATTTTTTATAATTTTATTTATTATATTTTTACTATATACTTATTTATGTTTATATATTTTTTTTATTATTATTTTTAGCTATATTATTATTTGTTTTAGTTTTATTTATTCACATAAAACTTTAATTATTTTTTTCTTTGTCCTAAAATTTTAATATATAATATTTTTATTTTATTTTAATTTTATAATTCAAACTTAATTGTTTTTACCATTTTTCTTATGATAAAAAAAAAATAGAATAAAATATTGATTTGTAATTTGCTTTATTTTAATCTAATACATCTTAGTGACATAAAACTTGTTTTCTTTTCCAACTAAATTCATAAAAGCTCTCTTCGAATTTCTTAAGAATTATTCATATTATTTGCATAGATGTCTTATAGTAAAGGCATAGAAATCGAGTTCTTTGTGATCGAATGCGAAGCGGAAATACGTGGAACGCCATCGGCAAGTGAAATAATTGAATTCCATTCTAATTGCGATTGCAATTGCAATTGCAATTGCATTAGATTTGACATAATTTAATTAGAGTGAAAATGGAATCGACTTTTTTTTGTTTCAATTATTGTAATTTCGGCTGCATTTATGGCTTGTGGCATAAAAATAATTGCAGCTGTGATTCTATTTACTGAATGCGCACAATTAATGCACTCCTATACACATCTGTTCCAAATCATTATGCATAATGTCAAATTTTGTAAACATATATATGTAATTCATATTCTATGCAGTTAAGTGTGTGTCTGTGTGTGTGTGTGTGTGTGTGTGTGTGTGTGTGTGTGTGTGAGTGTTAGTTCATAATGTTCTTTGCCCGCTGGCAGCATTAAAAAACAATTACATTTGTCGCACTCATTACGGGCTGTTGCTGCATCAGAAATTTTCAATTTTACTAATTTTTGATATTTAATGTGGCATGCAAATTGTTGATGTGTGTGTTTGAGTGTGTGTGTGTGTGTGTGTGTGTGTGTGTGTGTGTGTGTGTGTGTGTGTGTGTGTGTTGTGTGTGTGTTGTGTCTGTCTTCTATGTGGCTTTTGTGGCATTGGTTTGTTTTAGACAGCTTACAGCACTTAGTACTCGAATCTTTCTCCGTCCATCTCTCCCACTCAGCCTTTGTGTGACAGACCAAAGCTGACAGCTATGAAACATGGCATTTGAAACCTGTAGCACGTTTCATTGACATCTGTTGACATTGCCTTTGCAGGAGATATATATTTTATTGTCCTGCTGTCTTTCAATATCCCACTCTTTGTCTCCATATAAGGATATGTATTTATATTTATATATATGTTCCCTATAGATTTCACACTCCTTCTAACTCTCGTTGCCTTTCCGTCTTTCATTGGCTTTGTGTTCCTCTGCTCTTTTTGCATGTCTCTTCTTTCTCTTTGCCTTCCTCACACACATCTTCTCTGTCCTTCATTTAATTGGTCCAATCTAACATCTGTATGTGGCACAGATTGAAATACACCCACAGCGCTTCTTTATCTCTCTTCAGATCCTGTCGCACACTCCTTCACGCTCACCTCTCTCACTATCTGTCTCTCTCTTTCTCGCTCTCTGTCTCTCCCGTTTCTTCAATCTGTGCTGTTTTGCGACCCCATTTATTGTTGAACTATTTGAGTTATTTGTAGTTTGCGTGCGCCGCCGGAACGTTTGGAATTTGTTGCGGAATGCACGTGGGTTACCCTTACGCCGCATCAACGCTCTGGCATGTTCCACATTTTTATTTTATAATCTACCACATTTGCTGACGGAGGGTATTATAATTTGATTATCCAATATGTAACACAGTGAAGAAGAATTAAGTTGATGATGTAGATGAAGATAAAGAAATAGAATATGTGTAAGATCATAAGCTTAAAAACAAGAACGAGCATGGAGCTAAGAATAAGTCCAAGAATAAGAATGAAGAATAAACTAAGAGTGAAATAAGAATAAGAACAAGACGAACATGAATGAGATTGGGAATATGAATAAGAATGTGAATGTGAATGTAAATGTGAATGTAAATGTAAATATGAATATATTCATATATAAATCTATATCAAATTATAAATATGAATGCGAATGCGAATACCAGATCGAATATAACTATGAATATGAATATAAATATGAGTATGAATGTAATATAAATATAAATATGAATGTGAATATAAACATGAACATGACAGCAAATATAAATGAATATGATATGAATACGATATGAATATGAATACGACCACAAATACGAATACGAATATAAATAAAAATATTTATATTAATATAAAAATGTAAATGTGAATGTAAATGTAAATATGAATATATTCATATATAAATCTATATCAAATTATAAATATGAATGCGAATGCGAATATCAGATCGAATATAACTATGAATATGAATATAAATATGAGTATGAATGTAATATAAATATAAATATGAATGTGAATATAAACATGAACATGATAGCAAATATAAATGAATATGATATGAATACGACCACAAATACGAATACGAATATAAATAATAATACTTAATAATACTTACTTTATATTAATATAAAAATGAATATATTCTGAATATGACTATTAATATAAATACGAATATGAATGTATATATGAATGAGCAAATGAATACGAATATGAATGTATATATGAATGAGAAGGTGAATACGAATACGAATATGAGTATAAATATGAATGGGAGTGTGATTATAAGTGAAAGTATGATTATGACTATGTATATGAGTATTAATATGAATATGAATATGAATATGAAATGTAAATATGAATTTGAATATGAATATGAATATGAATATGAATATGAATATGAATATGAATATGAATATGAATATGAATATGAATATGAATATGAATATGAATATGAATATGAATATGAATATGAATATGAATATGAATATGAATATTAATATGAATATGAATATGAATATGAATATGAATATGAATATGAATATGAATATGAATATGAATATGAATATGAATATGAATATGAATATGAATATGAATATGAATATGAATATGAATATGAATATGAATATGAATATGAATATGAATATGAATATGAATATGAATATGAATATGAATATGAATATGAGTATGAATATGAATATGAATATGAATATGAATATGAATATGAATATGAATATGAATATGAATATGAATATGAATATGAATATGAATATGAATATGAATATGAATATGAATATGAATATGAATATGAATATGAATATGAATATGAATATGAATATGAATATGAATATGAATATGAATATGAATATGAATATGAATATGAATATGAATATGAATATGAATATGAATATGAATATGAATATGAATATGAATATGAATATGAATATGAATATGAATATGAATATGAATATGAATATGAATATGAATATGAATATGAATATGAATATGAATATGAATATGAATATGAATATGAATATGAATATGAATATGAGTATGGGTATGAGTATGAGTATGAGTATGAGTATGAGTATGAGTATGAGTATGAATATGAATATGAATATGAATATGAATATGAATATGAATATGAATATGAATATGAATATGAATATGAATATGAATATGAATATGAATACGAATATGAATATGAATTCGAATATGAATATGAATATGAATATGAATACGAATATGAATATGAATATGAATTCGAATATGAATTTGAATATGAATATGAATATAAATATCAATATGAATACGAAGATGAATTAAAGTAAGAAGATTAGATTAGATTTCTTTTACTCTCAGGATCGAAGCTGACTCGAGTTAATATATATCTCATTTAATTATTTATTACTAGGCAATCATTCAGTTCTGCTAGACAACAGCCTTGATTACTACTATATCATAACAAAACTGTAGCTGAAGAGTATTTAAAATTCGTTTATTCCCTGCCCACGGGTCACTCAATTCTTTCGTTTGGTTTCTTCTGCCTTGTCTCAGTTTCTGTTTTGCTGCATGCCTCGTTGGTCTGCTGCACACGCATGTATGCGTCTTATGTCAATTGTTGTTGTTGTTGTTGTTGTTGTTGTTGTTCATTGTCTGGCTGAGATTATGGCTGAATTTTGGGAGACGCAACTTTGTGGCGCCCCAAAGCCCTCAGCGCACTTGTCCACGTTTATTATAAACTTTCGTTTCATGATGCGGCTTTTATCTTTTGTTTTCTCTCTCCCTCTCTCTCTCTCTCTCTCTCTTACATAATTATGTTGTTAACTCTGTGTGTGTGTGTGTGACATAATTATTATGCTGTTCAAATTGTTTGTGCCATTTTGTTTGCTCACCGTTAAGGCAACAACAGCAAGAACAAGTGGAACGGAGCTCCATATGACAATTGGCTTTCATGCTTTGTTCCGCAGACAGTCAACTGGTAAATCGAAGTTTAAGTGCCCGCGTTACCAT